>JAWWEV010000172.1:8148805-8163484 GCA_035583235.1 Hafferia zeledoni | reverse complement strand
TCAACTGAGATTGGATGTGGCACTGAGTGCCATGATCTGGTAAAGGGACTGGAGTTGGACCAAGGGTTGGACTTGATTATCTCGGAGGTCTTTTCCAACCCAATCGATTCCATGATTCTATGATTCTGTCTGATGCTGTTATTAATGGGCTGTCAGAGCCTGATAAAGAAGTGCTCTTGAGTCTCACCCTAAATTCATGACACTGCTGCAGCTTGGCAAGAGAAAAGTGAAGTCTGGTGTTGGGCAACCGGATTGTGCAAGGAACACTGGGATAAATAGAGTGGTAACTAGCAATCAACTCCATATAAGTCTCCCTGAAGCTATAAAAACACCAGAATTGTCTGAGTCAGCATTATTATATATTTTCTTTTTGAAGTCTCAGGATCACAGAGGCAACACTGGAGAGCCATGTGCTGGAGAAAGAAGGAAGACAGAAGTACATAACTGTCCAGGTTGCATGGGGCTTTGAGCCAGCCTCGTCTAGTGGGAGGTGTCCCTGCCCATGGCAGGAGGAACAAGATGATTTTTAAAGTCTCTTCCAACCCAAACCATTTTATGATTCTATGGTAATATAAAATAATTTAAATGGAATTTGTGTTGTAGAATTCTCAGGCCAAAAAAATGAAAATTATTTCCCTCCTTCATAATTACTCTACTGTTTTGGCTGTAATCTTTGTGAAAAGATAATCTCTTTTCTCTAGTGACCCACTAGTTAGTGTCAGGAAATAGTTGTTAGGCTGTGCTGGATTTCTGAGCTACTGCTTCGACTTGACCTTTTCTGATGAAAGCAGGGGCTTAGCCAAGTTGTCTAAGATTTGATGTTACAACCAGAACATGGGATATGAACCTTCTGAACTTATATTTTAATGTGATGACAAATGGATTTGTTGACAGAATCAGTTTTATTCTCTTCTACATATTTTTAAAGTTTAATGAGGAAGGTTTAAGAGGGTTTAATGAGGAAGACTTTTTTTATTCCTATTCTTTTAGTAGAATTATCATGCACAAGTTGAGCCAAAGTACACAGGACTTCACACATACTGAAAAATATGTGCCCAGATGTGTTTATGTGGAACACTGAACCACCAGCAGCCTAAACTGACTCCTGAATTTTTCCTGAGTTTTTCATCCCAGGCTACAAATTTCGGATGTCAATTTCTGCTGGCATTGTAAATTTACCCCAGTGAAGAATTTGGCCTTCAGGCTGCAGAAACAAATGAAATCTCAGTATTATGTTTGTGTTTGGATTGCCCTAGTAGGTTTTTTTAGGGGTTTTTTCTTCCTTTTGCTCCAGTGATTCATTTATGAAACAAGGTGATGAGATTCAGGCTTCTGATGGTATTTCCATTACCCAGGAATTGAAGTACTCTGAGCAGGGCAGAACTTGCATAAAGATAAACACACGTACCCAAAGAGAACACAAATACTTAAAATACAGAAAAATATTACAACTTGTGCCCTGTGCTACTTACCCAGCAGACCTTCTGCTGTGGATTTATGGCTGTTGTCAAAGTACTTTCTCCTCTGGCCTTTCTCGGAAGAAAGCTTTTTCAAGAACTAAATTAATTAAATTCGTAGTGTTAAACTAAAAATATTGTCCATACAGATACGCTCACATGTACATGCAGATACCTATAATTAGTAACCAGTTTTTCTAGAGGTTTGATCTAAATCCGGCAGATTAGATTATCTGATAATTAGTTTGTTTTGTGGATCTCCAGGGCAGATGCTGGACTCCAAATAACATAATTAGTTTGGGAAAGGGCACAAGCTTCTCAGCAGTTCACTGTCATTTTCACATATGTGCTTCCTGAGAGCCATATGAAGATCTTCTGTTCCAAATAAATCCAAGGGCATGTCAGTTGCCAAATATATTATAAACAATAAGGGAATTTCATGCACCAGTCTTTTTGAGAATAATCTGCTTATGAAATTTCTTGACTCTTAGATCAATATTTTCCAGCATTTGTGGTGCAGCAGAATAAAGATCATGTTTTATTCCAGTTAGGAGATTTTAGCTATATATTATTAGAGATTTTAGAAGTATTTTGACATACTTGTAACCAGAACATGGGCCAAAATGAGTAATGTTTTGTCATCAGTGAATTTCTGCTGCTTCAGAAAAACTGATTTTACCATCATAACCAGCAATGATCTTATATCCTATAACTTCAAATGAAACTTAGTCTCTTGTGGCTGTGCTAGAAAATTGATAACTTTTCTGTTTGCTCTGTATGCAGAATTTCAGTCACCCTGGCTTTCTCTTTTGCTGCATAATAAATAAGGGGTGTTGTTCAAGTTTTATTTTTCTTATTCATAAATAAGAAATCTCATCCTCATTTGGTGTAGAGCTGCTTCAGATGCTTTACTAACATTTTATTGTCTGCCTCGGTAACAAATACACTGTCTATCTGGGACACTGTGGCTTCCATTAGGCTGTTCTATTCATTTGGTTCAAGTGGGCAATAAAACATGCTGAATGACAGCGTGTCACTGATCACTAGAGAGCTTTAAAGGAAAACCATTCTGCCTCCTGCCTTTTCATCAGCTTTCATATATCTAAATGTACCACACACACACACACACACACACACACACACACTGTTTTAATGGCCTTGTTGATAAATTTCTATTAATTTTTAGTGATGAGCCCAGTGTAAAGGCTCATTAGATAAAACTGATTACGTTATTGTTTCCAAAGGAGAAAATAGGTACCCAGATGTCAAAGATTAATAGGCACCCTGCTATTGAGAAATGTTGGTTAAGTATATTTTTGGCAAATTATTCTGCAGTACTTGGAAAACACCGGAAAATTGAGGGAGGTCCTTTAAATGAAAATGTATATATATGTAAGTCCATCTTCTCTGGGCATAGGTGAGAGAGATGACTGAGAATCAGTGCGAAAAATGGCTAGCCTGTGACTCATATCTGGTGTGTGAGTTGATGGAGTATCTGGTTTGGTAACAAAAGATATTTCTTCCACTCAGGTTGGAGTTTACCATATTGCAGAAGCTGGCACAGAGCAAGTACAACTTATGTTCCTGTTTGGCTCACACACTGCATAGGTCTCATACGCTGCACAGGGATGTGGTGTTACTTACACTTGCTTTTCTTTTTTTTACTCCTCCTAGTCAAGCAGAAGTGACTATAATTCCTCTCTCCATTAATTAGATGTGACACTTCAGCAACTTCTGCCTGACATACATCTGGTTTTCCAAAGTCCATCAGAGGTCCCTTATCCTGGGGGATCTGCTGAACCTTCACATGCCCTTCAGGTATTAGATACCACTATGTGATTTTCAAGGTAACCCAGGAGATACTTCTTTCTGAAATTTCAGGTAGGTTATTTTTTTTTTGTCCTGTTTATCACATATTTTTTCTGTGGTGCAGGAACATTCCAAAGTGTATTGGAAATACTACTCCCCTTTCAGAATTCTTAATTAGAGAGTGGCCAGAGGCTGTAGCTTGGGTGCATTGGCTCTCTTTCAAGAAATTGGCTTTTTAAAACTCGGCCACAAGCAATCAGCTAGCAGGATTTTCATGTGTGCTGTTTCTGAGATGGAAGACTTATCACAACTTTATTAAGGAAGCACCCAGTGCTCCAGCAAACAAATTCCTCACACTCAGGGATGTCCTGCCCCTTGTGCAGCCTTTCAGACCTCCTGAAGGTGGGGTCTCTTTGTGACAGGCAGCATCTTTCCACTAAGTGTGAGCACAAGAGGTAGCATAATTGTGACATTATGCAGCGTTTCTAGGACTAGACTGCATATTGCTGTTGCAATAAGCCTTTGCTTACCCAAATGACCTCTGTGAAACTGGCGCTTGCAATGTGGACCACAATGAACAATAATGACAGAGATAATCATGGCAGTGTATTTCTGTGACTGCCTCCCTTTTCAGTTACATGGGAGACATTCAGGTACTACAAGCTGGATATAGTACAAAATGTAGATTTATTGTATTGGGAAGTAGCAATAATGGCAGCACTTGGAGAGGGATGATACTGTATGCTCAGAATGTTACTTCTCCCCACCTCTTAAAATAATGTGCACTATTTACAACACCTCTTGGTTGAGTAAGTGTTTATTTATGTTGCTCCACGTCCAACTAAATGTTAAATATGACATCATGGAGTACTGCTCTGTCTCTGGATGAAGGTATGAGTGGAAAGAGATACAGAACTTTCTTCTGCAGCATTCCCATCTACAGATACACATGAATTGATAGAAATAACCTTTTGTAATACCCACAATTTTCTGTAGTTCTAATTTTTATTGTGCCTGCTGCCTGAAAGATGATAAGACTTATTCATAAATTCACACTCCAGTGGTTTGATAAATATATAACAGTCTGAAAAGGAGTTTCTTGGTGCAGTGCATGTTATTTATCAGGTCTCAGTTTTCCTTGGGTTTGGTGCTAAGGTTTATTGTTGATTTTTTGTAGGTTTTTTTTTTTTTAATATTGACATTTTTGGCTGACTTCTCTGATCCTTTTCCTACCCATAGCCGCAAGGACAAATAGCATTTGGAACAACTAAAACTAAATATGGCGTGACAAAAAATATGTTTATATACCTTCATTATATTATCTCTTATTCTCTATCTGATAAATGAGAAGGGGAGAATATTGTAAAGTGATATTCTATAGCAGGCACAATGCTTATCAGTTATTTTCTTTTGACCTTCTGCCTTAGAAAATTAATTCACTCGAGTTGTTCGGGCACTAGAACATTAGGAAAAAAATAATGTTAGCACTAGTGAATATAATCTCTGCAGGAAAGCTGGGCAATTATTCAATGGTCTAATCTTATCTCGTTTCATTTTTATATGGCAAGTCTACATTTAAAGTATTAGATATACTGTGCTTCTGCTCAGTACCATCAAGCCACAGTAAATAAACGCTGCTAAGTGCCACCATGAGTGAAGGAGCTTATAATGAGAAGTGTGAGCGGACGTGTGCGCCATTCATCATTCTGCTCAGGCCGATATTGGGGCTCTTTTTATCAGCACTATTCGTAGCGATGTCATCACCTCTGGTATAAATCTTCTGTCAGTGTCTGTCGTCCCCATGCCCTATTAAACTCATGCTCTCACATAATCACGGAATGACCTTTGGATGTCTTTCATTAACCTCTGACCTGAACCCTGCTGGCTTCTTGTTGGTAGGTAAATCTATAACATGACATTTGCTTATGACTCAACCTTTATCCTTGCTTAATAGTCATGCCTTTCAATTTTTTTTTTGTTCTGGAGCAAAAAGATAGTTACAATCTTAGGGCACAGCTTGGATTTCAAAGGTTGGAACACAATATTTATCTCAGTGTCTCCTAATAGACTTTCTAATATTTTTTCACTGCTGCTTACTGAATCTTATCAACTGTAAGCTGATCCAGGATGTTAGCCTCACAAATAATATTTTTATTTCTGATAGAAGTTTCTTTTCCTTCAGATACTTTCTTCTTGCTGTGTTTACCTAATCGAGGATTAAAGATGGATTGATTCAAATTCGATTGTGGAGCTGTGCCACAGCTTAGCCTAAAATTTCTGGCACTGGAGGTCAGGGTAGCTGTTACATAGGAATAATGGTAATTAAAATAATGCAAAATTTTCTTCGCATGAAGATCAAGTGGACTGGAAAGTAACTCTTGCAGTGTTCTCTCTGTGTTGCCGATGTCTTACTGCAAAGCCTTGGTCAAGCTATTTGCTTTTTCTATGACTCATTTACCTCACTTGTAAAATGGGCCATGGTAAAACTGTACCTGCAGAATAAAACATGAAAAATGGCTTCTATTTACCTCTTGTGTGCTCGGGAACCAGACTGATGCTCTTGTTAACCCTGCTCAGCTAAGTGTGTGTACAGAGTTGAGAGTGTACTGAATTATATTTCTTCTCCTTAAACCATCCCTCCTCCTGTGAATGTGCCTGTAGTTACCCCTTGACTATAATTAGTGCCAAATTAGCTAAAATTCTTAGCAGTTGTATTCCTGCAAACCCATTGATGATAGGGGCTGTTGGCAGCAAACAGAAACGTAAGTGGTTGGGGTTTGTGCAAGCATTGGAATGAGGGATTTGTGGAAAAGGGCAGGACTGGCTGGTGCTCCCTTGGCAAGGGGTTGGGGCAATAGGCTCAGCCTCTGATGGGAGACAGGAGAGAGGACATGGATCTGGCACCAGAGAAACCCAGGGAAAATGAAAAGCAAGTAATAACTGCAAGGGAGGTTGTGGGGAGAGAGCAGAGCGGGCAGGATTGATGTGAGTCTGTCTGCAAGGTGCTGTGGGGCTGATTCAGTCTTTTGAGTGACCACAGAAAAGAGCACGGTGCTTCCTGTAGGTAAAAATGTGAGTGAATTTTTGTGCCTGGCTTTTGTATTTTTCTGCTTAAGTGCTGTAAATCATCCTGAAGCAATGTTAAAGTAGGAAAAGGTTGGATGGCATTATCTTCTCCTGAATTTTATTCATATCTTTAATAAGGATATCTTAGCAGGATTGTGTACTTACAAAAATTTCAGGTAATTTGTATAATGATGACAGTGTTTCCTGCTCTATATAATGCACACACACTCATTAAATCCATGTCTTGATTTTGCTGTATAGCAAAATGCCAGCAGTTTGTTCCTGAGATTTTTTCTCTTTTTCTTTTGCTGTATTCAGGAATGGCAAGCAGGTTATGCTTCTCTTTCCTGTTTTGGTATGAGGCTGTCTCCTCACAGCTGGAAGGCCCGTCTCTTCTCAGCTTGTGATCAAGCACCATCAAAGGGGGGAAAATTTCAGGGAATTGGGAATGAACAGATAAGCAGTTTGTCTCTTCTTCAACTTTGGGTTTTTTGATCTAGCATTCCTCCTTGTTTTTATCAGTGTTGTCTTCATTTCTCCTTTTTCTCTCATTTTCTTCTGTTCTTGGGTATGCCTTTTTTGCTATAAAGGGAAAAAAAGCCACTAGTGTTGATGTTTTTCACTTTATAAAATACCTGTAACAAGTTACAGGGATAGCAAACAAACCACAGATGCCAACTGATACGCATCACTGATGCTGGCTGATGGCTGTAGCTCTTCTGCCTCTCTGGAAGGAGAGGTTCTTGGCATCATCCATCTCTGTGAGAAGGTGACATGTGCCTGGGAGCAATGTCCTCTGAATGACTTGGGCATTGTCTGAAACAGCATCAGCTTTTTCATGGTGCCTGAACTCTGGATACAGGAGATACCGAGGGATGTGGCTGCAGCCCTTTGGAGGGGAGCAGAGATGACAGTGTCAGTGTCTGCTTCAGTCTTTAGAACCATCTTCCTCATTTCCAGGTCACTACAGAGAAAAATTCTTGTTGTACAGATGTGGAACCCCTGAGAACTCATTTCCTGACTCCAGGTGCATTACATGGATTGTATTACCAAGTGTAATACAACTTACACATGGATAGTTTGGTAACACTGTGCCTGTTATTCAACATACATGTACTTTTTTTAATCTTTTGTTAAATCAAAATGGGAAAAGGATAATGCTAGGGAAAGGAAATAGAAGTTTTCCATTCACAGTGGATAACCCATACTTCCTAACTCCTTAGTAAGCACAATGCCCTTCCCAGTTTGACATGCAGCTGTTTCGGAGCTCACAGACAGTGTGTGGGGCAAACAGTGAGCAGAGCAATGGAATTGATGGTAAATTAAACCACGAGCTGGTTGCCTGAGATGCCTGTTCCAAAATAGAGTGCACACAAATGTCCTGGCAAGAGGCTGTTGTTGTCACGGCAGTCTCCTTTCATTGGCAAAAGAGGAAAAAACTAGGCAACATACTGTGTAATACTAATCCCTTGGCCATTAAAGGCCTATTAGTGCCCTCAGAACGCTGACACAAATCCCTGCAGTGACAGGGAGATAGGGACAGACAGCAGGGAACCGTGGAAAATGTGATGGAGAGGTCATTTCTCTCAGATGTGCCTCTGCCAGTCTCTGCCTGGGCTCAGCGTCCCTGGTGGTGCCCATGATGTGTCCTGGTACCTGGGCACATGTTTGTCATGTTACCAGATAGGGATCTGTTATGTCGGGTTTCACTGGGAGTGTTATAATTCTGAATAATGGTAACCCTAATGATAGTAACAATAAGTTATGAGCGTACTTTGGAGCTATAGCTATGGATCAGAATTATATTGTGCTAGGCACAGCAAAGCCCTTTCCATCACCACTGGCATGAACCAAATCACAGAAGCATGAGAATAGAACGAAAAAATAAAGGATTGTCTCTCTCTCCTTTTTATTTGGATTTATTTGGAAATGGTTGTCAGGGTTGAATTAGGCAAACTGTAGTTGAGAATCTCTCAAAGTAACTGTATTTTGAGAAGAAACGTATAGAGCAAGGATCCTGTCTCTTTGATATGTCAGTCCCACAGACCTGAGTGGGCTTTTGATCTAGCAATGGCAAAGCAGATTTTCAACTGATGATGGCAACTGAGAGGACATTGGATGACGGCAGCAAAGAAACACAAAGCAGTGGTTAATTGTATGACCCACAGGGAGCGCTGGAAGACATTAATGGGTATAAAGAGGCCATATTTCCATAAATGACCATTAGTCTTCTGCAAATGTTCCTTAAAATGTAAAGGAATGATTTTCTCTCTCCAATTAATCATCCTCGAAATCCTCCTTCATGTAGTCTTGAAAACAGGGAAGAGGGCTTAGTATCAGCAAATGTTGCCAGATGTACAAAATGGCAGAGTAATGTGTTGTATAAAATGAGATTGGGTGGCAGAAGCTGGATGGGAAGCCAAGAATACTGCACCAACATTTGAGCTTTTCTGTGAGAGGTGTTGCCAGCCTCAGGAGGGAGCACGGGATAATTTATAGGTTAACATTTTCTTTTTATGTGAATAGCATTTTTTCTCATTTATAGTTAATTAGGTTAAGCATGCATGGGGAGCGAGGGAGGAAAGACTTTCAGAGAGAATCTAAACGATTAGTAATTTGAATGAAGTAAAAGAATCTGCTAAAGGATGTAGCACTGGAATTAAATATGTTGCTATAACAAGTGTAAGTATCAGATAGGAATTTTAAAGGTTCTTACATTAATTATAGCAGCCGCATAAAAAGAGGTAGAGCATATTTACAGATTTGGCACGTGGGTTCTTTTCCCAAGTAGCTGCTGTTTCTTTTTACTAGAGGAGGAGAAACTATTTGCCCCACCATTTCACAGGTTTATATCTTTTGCACACATTTCTTGTCTCGGGGGTTTTGGTTCACATACAAGATCAGTTAAGGTGAATTGCAAAGTAAAATGAACATTCCCTTAACCATTGAGTTTCTTCAAATCTTTTTTCCTGTATAAAATCCTCTTGACACTTCCTGGTTGGCTGAACATTTTTTTGGCAGATTCTGTGTGTCCATCTCTATGCAGGGAGTTGAACAGTTTCACTAAGGGCCCTCTAAAAATGCTGCACCATGTCTAGTCCAGAACAGACCTTTATGCAAAAACTCAAATGGTTCAAGGTATTAAAATCAACTGAGCTGCAGTTCGATTACTGGTCCACAGACTTGTCAAATCCACTGTGTTGGTGGTGAGGATTACACAGTGGGCTGTCATTTTCCACCATGAAGTACAGCTCTCCTTTGTAGGGCTCCACCACAGGCTCTGTCCCATACTGATGTCCCATTTTCCTGACACAGCTGGCTTGGTTTCACCTCCAAGACCAGCTTTTCACTCCCTGTCTCCACTGGGTGATCCAGTGCACAGTTGTTATGGCCAGAGCTATTGTGTTTCAGGACATCTGGACAATTTTAAAAGAAGGAAGACATTTATGAAAAATTAGTTTAAACACATCTCCAGCCATAATGCCTCCCACTGTGTAATTTTTGAAAATGCTCAGAACTCAGCTTTTAACTAATTTTCAGTTCCCTTAAGTGTTGGGTGGAGTTTTTAAATATAAGCATATACTTTCAAATTTAAATACTTTTATCCAAGGGATCTGAGTACAAGTTCTCCCAGCTGAAGGGTGTGCAGTATTTCTGAACACCAGGCAGGGCTTTGCATTAGATACTAAATATAGATTTAACAGTTTATCTCCTGACACCGAGATAATTCAAAAGGTGAATGATTTATGATTTCAAGAAATGAGTGATTATTTATATTGGAAAACATGGCCAGTTTATGGCATATGAGCAGTTCCACATGGAGAGTTAGTCAAAGTACTTTAATATTTGTGCTGTGCCCATAAATGCCAGTTTCTTTTTCTGGACAAGGGTCTTTAAAATAGCCTAATTGAATGCTGAGTCCAGATGAAAGTCAGTGAGAGATAAGCACTGAATTCCCTAATTTTGAAAGTTCCCAGTATTTATTTGCTTACCCCCAGCTGACACAACATTTTAGAAGCAATTTTGGCTTCTTTCAACATGACATGTGTGGTACAATGAGTTTAAATACCCTGCCTTGGGTCACCCAGGGAAGCAGTAGAAGATGCTGTAGAGGAACAGACACCAGACTCAGAGCCCATTCACCTCCTGATCCACAGGCCTTCTGTCATAAGCCAAAGGGAATACTTTTCACATGTGCAAGGTGAAATGGCAGAAAAAACAACAGTTCAGCCACATTTATGGTGAGTTTGAATAAATGGGTTTTGGTCAAGCAGCCAGAGCTGAGGACCAGAGTCCAGAACTTTGAGTTTGATTCCTGGCTAACTGCACCTGTGCCGCTGGTGACTCCTGACAAGTCCTTAACTTCTCCATCAGCTGGGCAGAAATTACTTGTGGAGTAATTGTGAGAATTAGCTAATTAACACTGTGCAAAGGCTGCTCTGCCCTCAGTGGAAGATCCTGAGCTGTGTGCTCTTTGCAGGCTCTTGCAGGGTAGGATTGAACTGCACAAGGGCTCATCTGTTGCTGCTGAGATCATTGGAAGATATTTTGGTCCACCCTCTAGCCCATGTACTTGCCTAGACAGCCTCATACATTGAAACTGAGACTGGTGCAGCAGGAGGTGAGTTTATGCATTTTGGGCATCATCCAACTCCCACAAGGCAGGTCAAAGAAGGAGCTATGGTGGTCACTGCTGCCTGTAGAGCAGCCCCAGATCTGAAGGGCAGTATGAGCTCCACCACATCTGATTGCTGCACCTCTAAAGCATGTCCATAGCTCTCTATGAAGTGATTCCAGCACAGTTAGAATGCTGACAGGACTTGTCCTTCTGCCCACGTGTTGGTTCCCTCACATGGCAGGAAGGGTCAACACAGAAGGATCCAGGTGAAGAACCACAAGACCCTTCATTTCCTAACATCCCTTCTGCTTAGAGAGCCAGGCCAGTTCACAGAGGGGCAGTTCTGGGGCTCACAGGTGAACTCTGTGCAGCTGCTGCTTTATTTGTCCCAGCACCACCAAACGTCTCCGTTTCTTCTCTTCGGAAGAGAGGCAGGCATAATATTTTATCACTGGTAAAAATTGCAATATTCAAGGAGAGGGATCAAGAAGGGGTAAGGAGGGCTGATGTGGCATCTCTTTGAGACCTGGATCACACCATGGATAAGTGAAATGCTTCTCCTTGCACCAGTTAGTTTTGTCATCTTTGGGAAGGGCTCCTTCCCTTGTACCTCAGCTGTGTCTCTTCTCCATTCCCAGACCTTACTGTCAGGGCAGTGGGAGGTGCTTGGTGCACTAACATAGTGCCTGGAGAACTGCATAGCTTTGAATGGCTTTTGCTATTTCCTTATGGTATCTAACCTGGAGCCTATACCAGTGGATGTTCCAAGGCTTGGCTCACAGTAACATTCCCTTGAGAAATAAGTTTCGCTGGAAGAAGTTGCCAGTACATTAAAAATGTAAGAAGGATGGCATTTTTCATGCAAACACTTGCTGTCAATATGGATAATGAGATATCTGCTGCTAGTTTCCTTCTTCTTGGGGTGGGAGACAAAGAAGGAAACTGGACTTCATGCTGAATGGATGGCTGTAAGAAGGTGGTACTGTTCAGTGATTCACAAGCAGCTTGCAGACATCAGGAGTAAAGGTTCGTTACATCCCTAATTTTTTTCTTCCTTTGGGCAGGTGGCCTAACAGCCCAACAGCTGATCCTACATTTTAAATTTAATTTTAATTGAATGCACTGCTAGAGATGCCTTAAATTGACTCTTTTGTTTGAATTTCCTAAGGGAGTTTGCCCCAAGACCTCTATCCTAGTGATAACTTATTCTGGCCAATAGAGCCAGTGTGTATTTATTGTATATCTCTCTGTCCCTTCTCTGGCTTCTGCTCCCAGGAACACTGCAGTTGCTGATGACTAGAAAATTACTCAAGTGTGAACTGTTTCACTGTCTGTCACTTTGCTCATTAGGCTAGTGAGAAAATGTAGCTATGGCTCTGTCACACACAGCCCTCATTAGCTTAGCAGCACATTGAGATCATTGCCTTTTTTAAAGATGGCTGCAGGAAAATGGCTGGGTAGTTTGATGCCCCTCAGTAATAAGTGGAAGCAGCAAAACTAGGACTTGCTGCACTCTCCTCTGAAATAATTGCGTTGTTTGCAAAGCCTGATCAATAGAATGAAGTGATACTGCTGGGGAAGGCCACATAATCCCACTTCTTACTCTGAGGGGAAGGGGCAGAAGATGCTCCAGGTATCACTAATTCAGTGTGCAAAAGAGATTTAGTACAAGAAAATTATCCATATTTTGCATCTGCTTCTCCTTGTGCCTATTAAACCGGAAGAACTCTGTTGAAGATGGTGTACTTTTGTGTCAGTATGAGCAAAGTTTAGGTCTATCAGCTACCACTCTAACTGGTCATAATGAAGGCTACCAGTGGGTTTCTATTTCCTACCTCGAGCAATTAGCTGAGTAGCACTAATCAGTCTAGACTCATTTTAGCCATTCCTAGAAGGCTGCATTTAGGCACCATCACTGCCAAATGCCCATGCTGAGCTTCTCCTAGAACAGACACATGGGACTTGCTGTGCTGATGGTCCATCTCTCCTCTCTACAGGATTGTTCATTCATTAGCATTGGCTCAGGGGATTCGTGATGTACTGTAGTTGATTAGGTTCATAGCAGATATGTATCCCCTCAGGATAAAAGGATGAAAAAAAGTGTAAGGCCTTTTTGCTTATTTAAAGTTGATATCCAACTCCAAGTTAAATTGGATATCAAGTACTTGACTTGCTCTGCATATATTCTCTTCAGTTCCATATACATAGGATTCTTCTCATTAACTGCATTTACAAATTCAAAGGCAATTAGCCCTGAAATAGCTAGAAACGTAGAGAAAGAAATGTTTGAATTTTTATTTCCCATAAAGTTCACATTTTCTTTTCCATTTAAGTGAAACTTTAATTTCTTTTGAAGCACATAAGACAAATGTAAAAGAACCTGAAAAAATTAAAAAATCCCCAACTCCCTTATGGGATGGAAGCCTGAAAATGACCATTATTATGCAATATATGCTTCCTATGCTGGTGATTCAAATATTCAAGTCTATTGGCAGCTGGAAAGCTGCTCCTGATCTGTCATCCACATGTTGAGACTGCCAGTGCTGGAATGGCTGGGCTCTGGTGTTTTGGTTCTCTTAGCAGCTGAAGCCCAAGCTTGAGGAATGTTGAGTGTTTCTAGAGACCAGCCTGGTTTGTCTGCTCAGCACCAGCCTGCAGTGTCACCACAAGGCACTGACAAAGCTGCAGCACACCATCTAGTGTGTCAGGCCCATCCCTGTGGCAGGCTGACATTCAAAGGGCTCAAATTCACATTTAAGACATAATCCTGGTGTTGTCTATGTACAATAAGCCGTTCTAGTTCCAAAGAAATAGGTGTCGCCATACTAAAAATGAGCAGACTGAGAAAGGCTGAGTCTCCTAAACTCCAGCACTGATCAACTGTGGGATAGCAGCCAATTTCTTGGATTTTGTTCCTTTATGTCAGAATTGAACCAGTCTGGCTACAGGAAATCCAGAGCTGTGCCATGGCCACATTCCCTGCAGACCAGGCTGTACATCCCTGTGCCAACATCACTCAGGGTTCTACAGGGTTCGTTCCACCTTAAGAGGTTCACATTCTGTGCTGATTTTGCAATTGTCTACAGTTTCATACTAGTATTTAAGTTTCCTTTTCATGCAACTCATCTTCAGACACACCAGCTTTTCAGGAAAGTAATTAATTTACAGCAATATTACTTAGTTCATCCAGCTGGCTGGTTGTGCCTTATTAATGCCTAGGTACAAGACTGGGTTTTTTCTTCATTTTGACAGGGATTCTTGGAGTCTCAATGAGCAATTAGTTTAAAAAGCTGTCCTAAGAGGACAGAATTAATACTAAAAAAGCCCAAGCCCTAACTTGAAACTGTTCAACATGTCTGGAATTTTGTGTATTTTTTTAATTCATTAAACTATACATTATTAACTAGCAATCTTTCCCCAAAATACATGCCCCCTATTAAAAAAAGTAATATTTTTTAAGGTTTTATGAGTAAATTTTAATAATTTTCATTTTAAGGAAAAATATAATGTCAGATTCCAAGAAACAAATGAATGTCCTCTTTAACAGATGATGCTCCAAGAGTTGTTTGAGGGGTTTTGTGTTGGTTGAGTTGGTTTTTTTTAGAATGACATTTTCAGAAAGAAATTTCCAAAAGCATAATTACCACAGGAGTTGACTTTCAAAGAACTGTTGGTGCCATCAGCTTCTTCCTCTCTTTATTAGAGCTGGTGGGAGCCAAGACTAGATTG
>JAWWEV010000172.1:8125762-8148705 GCA_035583235.1 Hafferia zeledoni | reverse complement strand
CTGAACTAGTACCTCACTAATGTGTACATAACCTGCTTTAGAGAACCATATCTTTACCAGGCTAAGGGCTTAATTATTATTGATTAGTTCTGCCCACTCTTCCAATATCAGTCGTTATTGAAATAATCTCTGTGTCCCTCATTAAGCATGCATCTGTTTCCATGGGAATGCATTTTTAAATAAGAAGTGCTATTTGAATATTATTGGTTTCACTGGTTGTTCAGGCACTTGGTACTGTGGTTGCCCAATCTGTCATAGTTAATCAACTCTCATCTCTTAACACTGCTTGCAGTTATCAATGAGTTGAGGATTAATATTCTGGGCGAAGCAGATGATAAATCATTTGTATATAATTAGTGTACAGCAAGGTTACAGCTGACATGAATTTTTATCTTAATTATGAGAGAAATTTGTTCCATTAATTTAATTTAGTTTGCATGAGTGGCTAGACACCTAACAAAGTTAATCTTACACCTGTCACTACAACATTAAGGAAAGGCTCATTTTCAAGCTGTAGACACAGATACTTTAGTATATAAGGATAATGTTGCTCATTCTGATGTGAAAATAGATGATCGTAGACAGAAGATATAGAACCTACTCTCCTTAAAGGCTTCCCAAAGGATTTATGTGCGAATATTACAGAGATTCAAATCCAGTTGCTGCTGTACTGAGTAGACTAATTTTCCTTCATTCTCCTTCTGTACTTCCTCACGAAAGAAACATGCAGTCCTTACAAACAAAGGGAAAGGTTTTCCCCTTATTTTTATGGATATGTATTTTAATTACTTTGACTATATATATATAGTTAACATGTGACAATGCCATTGCACTTGTATGACATGATATCTGCATTAATGGCTGTGTGTGAGGAAATATGTGCTGCCTGCAACCCAGCCTTCATATTTATGTGAAAAAGAATTATTCATAACTTCATCTACTTCACAAATGGCAATTATGCAGGCATTTCTGAGGTTTCAGCACACTGAATAAACCTAAATTCTATGTTAATTATCCAAGCAATTATCAAGTCTGATAAATCATACATGATTGATAGATAAGGTGGGGCTGTTTGGGTAACAGGATATGGTGTTAGTTATTTTGCTGATAATTAACCAAGCACCTAAATGAAGGAAGACTATTTGTGGCATCCCTTATAAAAATGTTTATCTTTATAGATTTGTTGATTATAGTTATTTTATTCTGGTAGGATGACTTTGAAAAAGAAAAGCCAATACCTGATTCTTTTTACAGCTAATGAGATGAGACTGAATACGGTGGAGACAGAAATATAACTGAAAATTGCATTCTCCACTAGCTCAAGTCCAAATACATATTTGTAGTACAAGCCACAGTCTCCTTCACATTTGCAGCATAAAAATAACCCTCAAACAGAAACATTAATTGAACAGTAACTCAGATTAATGTTTTGTAATATTAGTTCACAATTATTACTCTCAGCTAGGGTCAAGAAGTATATAGTTGGATATTCACAAAGAAATGACTGATTTAAAAACAAAGAGCTCTAATGGAATTCAATAGTGCTTTTCAGTCATTCCAGTTGGCATCTCTATTACCTGAAATGATTCACAGTCCATTATGGGAGCTTCCATGCTAATAGAATGTCTATCTTCTGTAATACAGACACATCAGGGCACTAACTGAGAATCTGTCACAATGAATTTCATCTAGATTTCACTTCATCTCTTCATGGACTGTAAAATTTGCTCTTGTACAATGCCTAAATTTACTGTGGGTAATTGAGAGAGATCTATAGATGCAGCACACAGTAAAAAGCAGTTTTCCAAAGATCTATTGTAAATTGTGCAGATTTGGTTCAGCTGGGAAAATAATATGGAGTGCTGGACACCACTCTGCTAATTAAATGTTTTTGGTGAGCTCTGAAAATATTTTGAATGGATCATGGTGAATAGAAAAGTGAAAACAGTAGCCTGGTTAAAATGTCTTTCTTGCAGCTGGAAAGGCAATGAAAAAGCTTTTGAAATCTAAGAAACCCAAAAAAGAGGTAGGCAAATGAGTGAAAGTAAGCTCCATTACCCCTTGTAGGACTTATGAATCATATCAAGTAGTCCTATGATATTTTTTATCTGTCTTGTGTTTACATAGTGCAAAGTGGGATATTACCCACTTAATCTGACTTCCTCTAGTTCTTTAGAAAATCCTTCTTAAATAGAACAGGCAACTCCATTTTATTTTTGTGACTGAGATTATTCATCCTAGCTGAGAACGTTTTGCTGTTAAGTTCTATTCATGGACTGTTGATAAAAAATTAAAATAACGTTTAATGCGTGGCTCATTTTTTTTCCCAGCTGAATACTTACTGCTCTGCTCATGAAATAGATATGCTGAGCATTTTCAACCATTTCTGTCTTTTTTTTTAAATTTTGCTTGTTTCCATTAAAAGCTAAACAAAGTTATTGGTATCCTTACTGATCCCAGACTTTAATATTTGTTAGACAATTACAATTGTGATATATTCTATAGCTTTTTTCCTAAGCCACAAACAGAATAATAGCATCACGCTCCACTGCAAGTGATCTCAGCCTTTACATTAGGAGAAAATCAGAATGGTATGACTGCAGTTCATTACTGAAATAGGTAACTGATGAACTGAAAAGACAAAGGGCATTGTTAAATGAAATGTCATTATTAGAGCTGCTCATGTTTAACAAATGTACTGTAAGTTAATTCAGTGGTGCTTTCTCCAAAGTTCTCTGTAGGACATTCACCATCCATGTTTATGTCTTCACATGTTTAAAGTGTTTTTATTTTCTTTGTGGAGACAATACTAACTAAATCTTACATAAACACCCGTTAACTGTTGTAAAAAATGATACATCAGCTTTTGTGCAAGGTTTAGCTACAGAGCTAGGGCTCACCAGTGATCTCTGGAAGACAAGCCTTTTTGAATGCTTTTAAATGTTTATGTATATTATATTTGAATAAATGCCTTGTTTTCCTTGAAGGAAAAGGGAAGGTAAATTCAGAGTTTCACGGGAGAAAGATTTAGTCTTTAGGCTCCAATTCAGCAAACTATGACTATGCAACAAAGCACTTTGGCACGTGTTTAATGTCAGGACCTGAAGCATCTGTTTTAATATGTTGCTGAATTGGGGCTTTAAAGCTCAAGTAGAATCTTGGACCTCATATTTTAAGAGCTGTGTAAAAGTGGTGTTCTGATATTAAATAAAAAACATACCATACTTTCAGCATCTGTGGGAAACTGTTTGCATTGCCCCAGAGGTGATAAAAATAATTTATGGACTCAGTATTTTTCACAACAAGGAAATTACCTCAGCTTTGGCAATCTGGGGTAGTTAGTGAAGCTTTTCTGCGACATTTATAGATTTACTTGAGCTACATATTCTTTGACCTGTATTTTAGATTTATTGGCAAGTACATAAGTCACAGTAAATAATCTAAAAAGCAACTGATGCTCTGTGCATTTTGTGCATGGACTGATTGACAGATTAAGAAGGGCTGCTTCTTCACAAGTGATTGAGACTTGTGCCCTTGCTTGTTATAAATATATCTGCTGGGGTGCCATGTGAATTTTTTAAATGAAAAATTCAAATACAACTGGAAAAGTAAATACATATTGATACTATTGGATGTGTAAATATGAGCTTGAAAAGAAAATATGTATCATGCATGCTGTGGTAAGGGAAATCAAACTCTTGGGATGAGCCTTGAGGCCCTCTCTTCTCTGGGAAGTCCCACCGGCTTGGTTCCTCTCTTAGGAACAGGACTGCAGAGACCAAGTCTCTATTGCAGAGCATTAATGGTCCAAAAGAACAGGGCAAGAAAGATTCCTCTGGTCCCTTTCCTTCTGCTGGGGCAGTACTGACATTCAGATCAGCACTGTAGACAGCTGAGGACTTCACACAGAGCTTGCTTTTGTCTTGAAGGGTTTTGAAATGAAGGTTTGGGCCTTGAATGCCTGTTCAAGGCACTCCTCCAGTCCTTTGCATAGTCATAAGGATTGAGTAATTACCTCAAGTATGTGATGGAGGGAGAGTTGTGCTGGGTTTCCTCGGGTGAATCAAGCCCTGAGCAGTAAATAAGGGAAATAGATGCTCTGTTTGATGGTCTGGCATCTGATTGGAAATCACAGACCCCATGTTTTTTTCATGACACTGGCATGAACTAAGACATTAATGACATTACATGGATATCCCTAATATTTTCTCATCCCTTTTACACTTTAGGCAAGGAACTTAGAAGTTGTGATCAAATATCTGTACTGACATCTCCATCATTTGCCTGCTGGAAATCGAAAAAAGCCTCACCCTCCTCTCCCATCCTGCCACCAGAAGTGGATTGATTTAAAGTGTAAGGCAAGATTGTAGAAGTTTACTCTCAATCTCTTTGTTCTTGCGGCTTTAAACTGATATCTTATTAACCCTTTCACATACTTTTTTTAGCAGTAAAATAAATTTACAATACAAAAGTTTTAAAGCAACCCATGGTGATACATCTTCATTCCCTCAGATACAGCACAAGACAAGTAATAAAGAGTAAAAGTTTACTCACTTGAAACTGAGCTTCATCCTCATCTGTTCAGCTATGCACAGGTTTTAAATATAGATGTAAGAAATGATAAGAGATTTATCTGTTCTACTGTCTGTATAACCAAATAAATCACAAACAAAGTAAACATGACTTGGACTACAAACAGATATGGATAATTAACATTTTCTGCCTCCTGAATGTGCCACGTGTGATCTGTGCATTGGAAATGAACCTTGCACTGTCTGAATATGCACAGAGCGCAGTGAGCTCTGCAGCAACACAATCCACCAGGCAAAACACATTTTCTCGACTTATTTCCCCTCATTTGTTTAACTTTGCCGCCATCTGCTGTTAAGAAGGGAACCTGACCCGGGAAATAATTGTGATGTGCAGTGGTATGACTTGCCATAGCATTTCCAATGCATAAACATTTTTAGTGTGGTGTAAAGGACAGGAAAGAAATAAGTGTCCACAAAGTTTGTGTCCCATGGGACACTGTGCCAGCCCTACCATTTCCAGGAGTTCTGCTAATAGGCTGGAAGATGTTGTGTCCTGAATTAAGTGTTAAAATGGCCCCTTGACTAGATCCAAAGCAAGCCTGGCCCCAGTAAATTGCTGCTTGATGCCATCCTATGCATCCTTATACCTCACCCAAGGGAGTGTTTCATTAGTGACACCCTTGTGAAGACTCCAGCAACACCAAAGTGAGTAATGCCATCATCCTTTGGGCATGTTTTCCTTCTGCATCTTCCTCCCTATTTAGCTCTAAAGTCTTCCTCATGTTCCTTTTCCGAGCACTATTGCCCTATTGTCCTTCAAATAGATCTGGAAAATCCCATCTTTTCCACCTAGCATAAAAGAACCTAGAAATGGCTTGAAAGTAATCAGTAATTATAACATCTCTCATTTTGTGCAATGGAAGGACCAGCAGTTTACCAGACAGAGAGGATTGGACCAGATGGATCATCAGTTCTTCTCATTTAGTATGTCAGGTAGTTCCTTCCAGTCTGGTTACTTGATGCTGGTATTTTCACTGCATTTAACAAATAAGACTACACCCAGTATGTGTAATGGGTTGCATCCAGGAAAACATCCAAAATAACCCCAACCAAACAACCCCCTCCCCCTCAAAAGCTGAGAAATATATATATATATATAGGTTATGAATTTAAAAAAAAATAGAGTTTGGTTATGGCAAGGATGTTAAAAGTGGAATATATTCTGCTACTGATGAGTGCAGTTAAAGATAGGAAGTCTGTAAAAGCACAACATTTTCTCTTACTTCCTATGTACGTGTATCCAGGTTTGACTCAATGATGTAATTATTTAGCCTGATTCTATATAAAGCAACAGAAACCTTTGCTTTGACCACAGCAGGCTTTGGCTGAGACTGTCAATAAAACTACTGTGGAAGATAAAGTGATATTTGAAGATTAACCTTAATACTGTATTTAGATAGTAATTTGATGGCCTTGAAAGGTAAATGATGACATTACAGTTATCATACATTTATTACAAATAGTACATTTTTACTCTGCAATATCAGGAATAGACTCTTGTTAGTAGCAGTTTACTACTCTGGTATTAACTCTTTCTGCATGGCAGTATTTTCAATCTCCTTGCTTTTCTGATTTTTTTTTTTGATTACTACAAGACTTGATAATCAGTACAGCTGTAGAAAAAGCAAGATTCAATCTATCTCCCCTTACACACTAACAATAAAATTGCATTTCAGTCCTGATCTCAGAATATCTGTCACTATCAAAGCTAAGGTATGAACTATATGGTAGAGAAAACGTAGCTCGATTTTTAGATACTGTGTTAAGTGCAGACATGGCAGTTAGAAAAATCTTATTTTGCCTTAAAAAGGGGGTGAATTTGATATGGAATTGAAGAAGCATGAGAATGGAATACCAACATGCCAGTTCTTAGGTAGAACAACAATCCTCAAGGCAACCAGATTTGCATGACAAAGTCTCATCCAGCATTGTTAGCACAGGAGTGTGTTCTGGTGGGCAGAATATATTAAGTTATACTTATGTCCAGATGTCCTGAAAAACCTCAGTATGATACATGGAAAAAATGCTCCGAAAATGAAAGGGTTGAGTAAAACATTTTGGAAAGAAGTTGGACTAGAGCTGACCAAGGTCAAAGGCCTGAGATATTGGAGCTTTTTCTTTATCCTTCATTTCTCCATAAAGTGTTTAAAATATGTGTTCTGACTCGAACCCTTTCACCACATGTTTCTTCGTGTCCCCGGTTACTTCTACGAAACAAGTGGATATTCTCCAGTGAACACCCACTCTTTTGCACAAGCCCCCATCATATTTGCAGGCAAACTTTCATAAACTAAAATCCCTTCAGAACTGACTCAACATTTGAAATTCTGCCTGTTGGCAAATCACAGACACTTGGTACTTCTGACTTAGTGCATGGCATGAGAGCCACTGCTTGCCTTCTCATTCTGGAAGTCCCAGTCCATTTTGTCTTACTGAAAGCAGACTTGGCTTTTCTTTCTATCACAGACCAGCACAGACCTATTTTCTCTGAGCTGCTGTGAAACATGCTGCTTCACTTTATATACACTTCCAGAAATAAAGGCAGGCGAATCCTGATGTGATGTTCTGATAGAGAATATGCAGCTCATTTCATCCTACTTTCTAAATCAAAAAATGGCAGGATTTTTTTTTGGCTGCACAAAGGGGAAAGTATAGCAGATGGATTGACTACAACACAGCCAGTTAGGGAAGCAAAGACTGACATAAAAACGAAAATGGATTGTTGGATTTTTCTTTAAATCTGCAAGTAAGAAAGAGAACTGGACAAGAGAGTCTTACCAAAAGAGATGATGACAGAGAAGTGGCTTTAAGCTGAGCAGAATAGTCAAGGTAAAAGGTTAATTATCATCTCGGTGGAAGTTATAGTGCCTGAATTAATGGGTGCAATTGCACCTCCTCCATAGAAGGAATTCCTGGATTCAGTTATTTCTGCTCCATGTGGACTGTGCAGAACTGACAGTTTATAGCATTGCTCCATGCTCACTGCTCAGCTTCCACCAGCCCCAGGCTTCCCAAAGTGGAAGGAAGTAATTTCTGCTAACCCCATCTGCAGGGAATGGACAGTTTTATAGGATGGCTTTTTAGTTTACAAAAAGTCTGAATAAGACAAGCAACACATCTCAGCAACCACAGGGCACCACAGCCTGGGATACAGTAAGTTCTCAGAGCAGGGCCAAGAGATGGGAAGATAGAAGAGGTTATATTCCCTACAAAGATACAGATTTAGGAGAGAAGATGTAGCTGCATATCTAATTCTTTTAGTAAGCAAAAGAAACATGGATCCCAAGAAATAGGACAGCAGCAATGGGAAGCAGAGCTTGCTGGAGTTTTAAAACCTTTTAAAGCTTTTGTG
Organism: Hafferia zeledoni; assembly: GCA_035583235.1. Taxonomy (NCBI): domain Eukaryota; kingdom Metazoa; phylum Chordata; class Aves; order Passeriformes; family Thamnophilidae; genus Hafferia; species Hafferia zeledoni. Next base: position 8,140,761 of record JAWWEV010000172.1, on the reverse strand, counting down.
AATTAGCTGTGATTTCAATGGCCATTCTGAACAAACCAGACTGGACAGCATATGGCATATCCCAGATGTTTCTGTGCCTGTAGGGACTTTCCTCCTAATTTCAAAAGTCATGGGAGCTGCAAGGCATCCTTTTCCACCTTCTCTTTCTAGAAGACATAGTCCCTCATAACAGGACATGCTTTGGGGATAAGCAGTGTAACTCCAAACATACTACTTCCAGCCTTTCAAACTTACAAGAATATGAGCTACTGGAAACAGAGGAGAAATTGCTAGAATTCTGCAACAAAAGCCTTCATTAGCCTTGAACTGCAAAGAAATCCAACACAGTCACTGGAGTCAGCCAAACTGCTGCTTTTGAGTAGACTGATAAGAAAAATGCTAACAATCTTGGAGGCAAATCTTTGTCCTAAGTGGCCCTGCACAAAGGATGTGAAGCTGTGTAATAATACATTGCCAATTCTTCTTATTTTTATTATGAGCATTGCAGAATTTGATGTTTGTTTATAGCTCAGCTTCCAGAATCAAGGGAGGAGGGGAAAGTCTCTGTTTGAAATAAGAAACAAACATTTTCTTCTTTTTGTGGTCACTGGGGAAAAAAAAATCTCCAAGGGTGCAAACCACCACCCCCCACCCCACTCCCCCCCCCAAAAAAAAAGAAAAGAAAAAATTAAAAAAAAGAACACCCCTCCCCCAACAGATAGAAAAACCTTCATATTGATATATTATTTAGATATAATAAATTATCTGATTGAAGTCGATTACATTATTTATGGAGACTAAATTTTTAATGTTCATTGTTTGGTAACACTAATGATGCTAAACCCAAGTGGAGGTTTCTTTATTAAATGACCCATGCTTTAATTAGCAACAAAACAGCTTCAGAGTGATCCAAGCTCAAGTCAGTTGGTTCTTCTGTGACAGTATTTGTGAAGGAACAAAAAGCAGGTAGCACTGGTAGCTAATGTCACCTGTACAACTGTAATTAAGCAGATAGATCATGAATCCATGGCTGCTTCCATATGACTGACATTAGATGCAGAAGATAATGGCAATAGTATCCTTGCACAGAGAAAAGGAAATAATCTTGTTTGGAATATGTACATCTGCCAGAGAGGAAATTTCCCTCTCTTGTATGTGATGTTAGATCTTTGGCAAGAGTGGATGCAGATACCTGATTCTAAAAGCAAGAACCCCCACCAAAGTTGACTCTCAGCTGTAAACAATTCAAATCTTCCTGGCCACACTGGGCACCTGAACTTGCCATTGGAAAGAGCAGAAAGCTCTCGTGAATCAGTGCAGGCTGCTTATAGTCTGCACAGGCGGCTTCTTCCAAGGTATAGTATACACTGAATTTGTTGAACATTTACTTTGCATGTAACCATCCTAGGAGGCTTCCTAACAACTGAGCTGGAAGCTGAGTCTTCTGGGGCTCTCTTGGCTTCTATTTTTGACTTCTGAGACTTTTTTCAACTCTAAGAAGCCTTAGAAGTCTCATACAAAATGAAAGTTAAATATTTAGGAGATGTAACCTTTTCCTCACTCATTCTTTTGGGCAATAATGGACCTGTTTTCTATATTACCATTTAGTATTAGTGATTTTTATCTGACTCATCAGCTACTAAAACCTTCCTCAATATTCCTCACTGCTCAAACCAGCACATTTACCAGTTGAGTGTTTCTCCTACAGCATGTTCAACATTGAAACAAAGCTAACACTTTAAGATGGCATCACTGGCTGAAAAAAGATTTATTGCTCCACTGCTGTAGGATGCTGGAGGAAGCACGACATATCACTCTTAGTCTGCACAAACCACAGCCTTAGAAAACCACTTCTTCACACACTAAAATTCCAGGAAGTGTTTTCTAAGCTTATTATAACTACTAACTGCCTTTATTAATTCCTAACTAAACTCACATTAACTTGCCCTTGACTTTTAATTAAATGGATGCCATCATCATTGTGGAAAAGAAGCTACTCAGAAAAATCATGTATTTTATTTGTTAGCATATTTGGTTCAATTTGTGCTGAAATTACCTATGATTTGCAAATAATAGTCAGGTTAAGATTCATCCTTTTCCCTTACCTCTGAATAGCTAGAATGGCGAAAGGTAAGTCATTTCTCTTTATAATTGCTTCTGTGGAAAGAGAAAATCTTTGAAAAGACAGCTAAGCCAAGTTTCTTGAACACTGTAAGGAAATACTTGGATCACACACAGAAAAACCTTGAAATGTCCAGTGCAATAAAACTTGTGACTGCATTTCATGGTGCCCATAAAAGCTGCTCCTAAGCCTCCTAAAAAAATGTCTTAGAACAATTCATAAAATGTTTGGTTCAAATTACAAGAACTTCTCAGTGATTTAAGGGACAGTAGAAATAGGGTCACTTGTCAGCCCTGATTTGTTTTCAGGATATTCACTATTTTACTCCTTATGCGTAATTGAATAATGAGTTAAAACACAGTAAAACACATTGAGACAGGGTTTCCAAAGCACAGCCTGTACACCAGAAATTAATTTTCTAATGGCAGCAGAATACGGTGAAGTGCCTGGTGTCACCAGATGGTGCTCTTCCACCATTTGTCAATGTGTTTTCCTGAGAGTAAGTGAGATTTGATGCCTAAAGAGATGTGTGGTTCTAATGGCAGTTTTGTGTTCTGCCAGAATTCACTGCTCAGAGGCAGTCTGAAGATGGAAGGAGTAGTAGTGAATGGTATCAAACCTTGCTTTTCATTTAGGATTAGGTTGCAGTTAAGTTAAAATACCTAAACATTGTTCAGTGGGACTGTTTCATTTCAGAAGACACACATGTATAAATTACTCAAGCTAAACTTGTTGACTACCCAGACAACACACAGCTATTTTTTTTTTCTGCAGGCTATTTTCCTTTTTGCTTAACTCTGTTCAAGGCTGCACTTCCAGTACCCACCTTTTATCGCTACCTTTCTGTCTTTTCTACCTCTGCATCACTGATATTTTCTCTTACTCCTCTTATCACCTCTCCACCTTTTCAATTCTCTTGCACAGAAATTGATATGGAAGAAGAAAAGCCAAAGAAACTCCTCCACCTTAGATCATCATTCTCTTGGGAGTGAAGTGTACCTTTGAGAAGTCTTACTGTGTCGGATTCTCTCACTCCATTGGGAAATGAACTGTTCATTCTTATAACTATTTTAGGTGAAGGATGTGCCATATTATTATGACATGAAGAAGGTAAGGTCTGAATCTCTATATTTTGCCTAAAAATGCCACAGTGAAAATATACATCTCTCTGCTCCTTTGTAAGGATTTGTAAGCCAGTAATCCAACAATCTAGTTTTTTGTTCTTTGAACATCAAATAAATCTTACAGGTGATTCATTTGGAGAAGTTTTACCTTTTAAAAGTATATTATAAATTCCTGGGCTTTTTGGTTTTCAACAATTCCAAATCAGGTTTGCTCATAAATAAATATAAAAATGAAGCAAAATAATTCTTCACTGGGCAAGCATCACAGACAGAGCTGTGATTTGAAATTTAATATTCTGACTCAAATCAAGGACCATGTGATGCTCTTACAGTGCAAAGGTTCTCATTTTCTTTGTACCTTCTCAGGTAGAGGCTTGATGACTCAGACTTAATTAGTTATTCCATGAATGATACTTGAGTCAGAAAGACCTACTTAATCCTCCCATAGATTAATTTCTTTTGAGTGCAACAGCTACAGATCACCTGAGACTTTCAGAAGAGAAGATGTGTAAAGGCACTGTCCTTCACTATAGGTAACTACTCTGTGTCAGAGTGTGCTGTGCCTGTCCTTGCCTGGACTTTGGAATGTACATCCACATAGAAACCCAAACCCTCCTCAGTCGCCCAATTTTTCACATAGCGCTCTCTGAAAGTCAAGCCTCTCAAAAGTTTCTCAAAAACTGAAAGTAGCCAGAATGATTAATTACTTGAATATTCTGACCACAGCCTTTTGGTGATGTGATCAAAATCATGACACTGCAAAATCATGACACAGAAGTCTGGTAAAAACTTTATTATTCATCAGGTATTTAGTTATAATGTTCTCTTATTCTCCAGATAGACTGATATGAGAGACATTGCACAGACGACATTGTAGAGAGGAACAGCCACCAATTTTGTCAACTTCTGTTATGTAGATCATGAGGGAGCTGTGCTTTTTTTCTTACCAGAACCTCAATATTTTCACTATTGGACTATCTTTTTCTGTACAAATTCCACAGGCCATAAGGTCTTTCCTCTTCCTCCTGATTAAAAGAGGGAACTATTGCGTGGCCCTTTGCTAACTCTGTCATCAAGAAGATGACCATGAACAGGGGTTTCTTCTGTTTCCACATTCCTTTACTCCCTCCTGTTTTGCCTATGTTTGCCTTGGATTTGGTTGGGATGAACTAACTGGTAATTGAGCTAAAAATGTTTGTGTTCATATTGCCAATAATATAATAAAACAATACTTAAAATGACACAAACATAATTTTCAAGGGAAAAAATGTCTTCCTGTCTGCCTCTGTGTTTTAAACTGAGAACAGGAATTGTTCAGAGGAGATCTTGGCTGGACTGGACCTTCCAGCTATCATCCATGGATAGGATAGTGGGCATGTTTAAAACATGACTATTTACTGTTATATGTGATTGCTGAAAGAGCACAATACCTTGCAAAGCATATCGGTCCATTTGATGGGATGTAATGGTCTGCTGCAGCCTCTGACAGTGGCTACTGTAACAGGTCTGTGACTCCTTCATTTCACAGTGCACAGTCTCACTTCCACTGATGATAATTGGGAATTTGCAGTTACCTACTGAATGGTTCCCTATGCCTACTGCATCTCAGGAAATAGATAAAGGGGAGGTGAACTGTAAGGAGACAGGATACAACCGAGACAACAAATAAAAAGAAAAGTAAATACATGCAGATGAAAATACTGCTGCTGTGCCTGGCAGTATTGCTAATTCCAGAAACCTGGATGAAAACCTTCAAGGCAGGAATAATTTCATTAGGAAGCAGAATGGAAGTTGTCTCTGTGATGGAGCTGCCAGGCAATGAAATGTATTGAAAACAGTGCTGATCCAAGATATGAGTCACAGAACACAAAGAAAATTTGATACTGACTTTGGAAGGCTTGGATGTAGTTCCCTACAGTTGGCTTCAGCTTCTCTTGCAACTAGGAATACAACTGGAAAGATGCAGTCATGGTAGTATGGAGATCCATAGTCCAATGCAGTCTCTGGGATCCTTTCCATTTACTCTAAGATCTGTCCATGACACTGTGTTTTATGGAATGCATGAAAGAGTGTTGTACCCTAACAAGAAGATGCTGTACAAAATATTATTGCACAGGAGGTTATTCTTACATTGTCTGTATTTTATCTTATCTATCTATATCTATCTATATCTATATATCTATATCTATATCTATTTAGCATCCAGAATTTATGGAAATAAATCTCTTTCAGACCTCCTCGGCATAGAGAATATTGGAAAGTTACTTAAATTACTTTATTTATCTAACTGTGTCTGCCCTACAAAGTGAGGAGGCCTTGCTGTGGCTGTTACAATTCCATCTAGGGTTTTATTCTTCTTACAAGAAGAAACAAATGTGTGCTAAAAGATACAGTGAAACCTATTGCTACATTTTCAGCTGCGACACAGTCTGATGTCACAAGTCCAGGCTGAAAAGCAAGGCTATTAAAAAAGAAGAAGGGGGGGAAAAAAAAGAAAGCTCTTTAGCACAGCTTTATGGGATTGAGATTAATGAAATTGAAGAATCAAGACAGGATTGTTCAGAGCAACTGCATCAACAGCCCGAGCTCACTTACCTTCACAGGATCATAATAAAGCAGGGAAAGGGAAAACGAAGACTAAAGCTGAATATGCAAGAGATTTGCAAGCACAAAATCCAAATATCTGAAGGAAGGGAGGTTTTTCTTTTAGATGGTACCCCTCTTGGGACTCTTTTTAAACCTAATTGGTGTTTAGAAGATTGATTATCCAGATGTCATAGGGGACAACAGCTCTGTCTGGGTAACTGGGTGAATTTGCATCACCGTTAGGTATTGGAAAGCCTTTGCAGAGTATTTTATTGAGGTTCAAGTGGTCAAAGATGAGTTGTAATGACAATAGAGATACATTGTTGTGTTTTCATGCCTTTTCCTTTCCCAACTGTATGCCAGGTGAAGGAAAATTCCAGCCTTCACTGTAAAGAAGAAAAATTTTTCCAGTCCTTATGGTTTCATAGACATAGTACAAGTTAAAAGAACCTATTACATTTCTGTAAGTACATCACTTCAGTTCAGCTTTGTGATTTTGGGTTCCAGTTTCATGAGTTTTAAAGTTCATAGGAATTAATTAACCCTGTCTCCATTCTTTGCTTTACTATGCACTAAAAAGCCAGAGAAATAGTTCTGTTTCCCAGGGCAGGTTTGTTCCCTTCCTTGTCTGATACACAGTTACTACTCAAGCCCCTAGTTCATACTACCCTTGGATTTTTATTTATTGATTTTCTTTAATGTGTTTCTTTGAAAAGGAATTTTATGACCATATCATGGCTCAGGAAGCTTTTATCCAAGTTGATGTTTCTTTTCAGCAGTTACCTTACAACCCACATTGGCTGCTGCACCTGAAGGTCACCTACATCCATTCCTAACACTCTCCTGTTCCAACTCTTCTCCTTGTTCCTGCTTTTTTGTTTCAGCCTTCCTCTCCATGGCAATCAAATTAGACATGTACAGTTCTGTGAGAAGGCAGACGAAAAGGAGAACACCCATATTGCCCTGGTGACCATGTTAACCTCTGAGGCTGCATAACAGTTTTCTGCAGCTCTAATTGAGATGTGGCCTGTGGTTACACCAGGACATGGTCTGATCTGGTCTGCCATATTTTTGCTTTTATTATTATTATTGTTTTCTTTGTTCTGTCAGGGCAGCATGGACTGGCTCACATATGCTCTGCTGCCCTCCAAGGGATGGGAACACTGCTCTTGCATGGCTTCTCCTATTTCTTCACCTCCCTGAGATGCTTCTAACCACAGCCAAGTGCAGGCTTTATTTTTTGCAAAGCTCTCTCTGTGTATGGCAAAGAGTCTGGAAGCAGAACACCTGTGGTAGACTTGAGAAGAGACCACTGTCAGGTATGCTGGTCTGCCTCCACACCATGCCACGGTTTGCTACAAGGCTGTTACTTCCCATCAAATCCTCCTGCATTGGTGTGATTTTATTCATGAGTCCAAAGTGTGCTGACAACCAGCCCGTGCCTGGGCACAGCACCAGCCTCCAGTGCACACCCATCGTGCTGCATGTTCTGCCCAGTGCTGCCAAACCCAGGATGGGACACCAGGTTCCAGCACATCCATGTGCCTTCCCACCAGGCTACACTCAGACGTGGCCCCATGGTGTGTCCACTGCTGGGAGGCAGAGGCAGCACCAGATTAGGGTGGTGCCAGGGTTCTTTGGTGTGAGAATGGAGCACAGGTCCTGTGAGGAGTGGCCGAGGGAGCTGGGGGCGTTTAGCCTGGGGAAAAGGAGGCTCGGGGTGACGTTGTCACTCTCAGTAACTCCCTGACAGGAGGTTGTAGCCAGGACGGGGTCGGGCTCTTATTCCAGGCAACAAGACAGGATAAGAAGGCATAGACTTAAGCTGCAACAGGGGAGGCTTAGGTTGGAAGAATTTCCTCACCCAAAGGGTGATTAGACATTGGAATTGAGTGCCATGGGAGGTGGTGGAGTCACTGTCATTTGAGTGCTTAAGGAAAGACTGGACATGGCACCCAGGGCCATGGTCTAGTTGACACGGTGGTGTTTGGTGATCTCAGAGGTTTCCTCCGTTCTAACTGATTCTGTGATTTAGATTCTGTGACCTGTGTGCAGGGCAGAAAACAACATTTAAGGCCCCGCTTCCGCTGTCAGGTCACCAAAGGGAACCCGGCTGGCCATGAAGAGTGTCAGCACCCTGAGGGGCATGAGCGGCCGTGAGGCACCTCGCAGCCACAGAGCACTCAGCAACTTGTCCTCCATGCTGGTGGGCGGCCCCACGACCCCTAGCAAAAGGAAAAGAACGAAGGACAGAGCGCAGGGCAGGGGCAGCACAGCCGAGGGGGGGCGTCCGGCTCTGAGGGCGCCCCCAGGGCGCGGCCGCGCGGAGGGGCCGCGGGCACGGGGGCACCCGGGGGCGCCCCCAGGGGCGCAGCCCGCAGCGGGCGGGGCCGCGGCCGTTCCGCTCCGCGCAGCCCGTCAGTCACATGAGCCACCGCCCTCCTTCCCCCGCACCCCCTCGGCCGCGAATGGCACGGCCCGGATGCGCCTGTACGCAAAGAGGGTGCGGGCGAACCACTGAGCGGGGGCGGGGGAACCCGGCAGCCGCCGGCCGGGAACACCCCTTCGCCGGGGCGCTGCGGCGGCGAGCGGACGTGACAGCGGCGCGGGCGGCGGCGGAGCGCGATGGGGGTCCCGCGGGGGCAGGAGCGCCAGGCCCCGCAGGAGGTACCGGAGCGCTGCTCTCTCCCAGCCCCCTCGTCCCCCCGGGCGCTGCCGAGGCGCGGCCGCTGCTCCCCGGCCCCGTTTCACTGGCGTCCCCGGGTTCGCCGCCTGCTCCTTCCCGGAGCCTTTCCGGGAGCCCGGCGGTCGCTGCCGTGCCGCGGGCTCGGCCCAGGGGTGCGAGGAGGCCTGTGGGGCTGCCGGCAGAGCTGTGCGGGTCACCTTCGGTGCACCATTGCCGTGCCGTGTCCCCGCTGCCAGCCGGGCTCGTCCGGCTCCCGTGGGAGGGAGAGGAGAGCGGGAGGGTGTCCGAAACACAGGAGGTGGGCAGGGTGTGCAGGTGGGTCCCTGCAGCCCTGATACCCTCCTCTCCGGCCTAGGGCTGAGGTGTGCGGAGCTCTGTGCCTCTGGTAACCCGTGTGTGTCCCTGGAGCTGAGGGCTTTCATGCCGTAAGGTGGGGACAAAAGCACTGCGATGGAGTGGCTGTGCTGGTGAGGCTCCGGAGCACTGAGGCTGTCCGGGCTGCCTGTCACACTTCACTTTTGTCACTGTTGTGCTTTGAGACTGTATTACCCCCTAAAAGCGGAATTCCGTGTGGCTTTCTCCTCCTGTTTTTGTAAAAGGATTATGGAAGCGTGTCCTGGTTTTGGCTGCAGAAGAGGTTAAATTGAGGTGTGTGATTTTATGAACCCTGAAATTGAAAGAAATGTGCAAAATGGAGAATAAATTAAGTGGCTTATGGCAATAGGACAGTCTGTCTAGCTGGAGGCAAGCAGTGGACCAGGAGTTTCAGCAGCAAAACCAGATTAAAGTATTTAACTGGGTGAAAAAATGTGATGTTAAATCCATGTAGAAACGTCTTACCTGTTTCTTTAACGTCTTTCCCATTAACAGCCAAGTTACTTATGGAAGTCAAGATTTTCCCTGATAGGCAGTCTGTGCTAAGGTTAAGTTAGGAGAATACTTATTCTTCAAGTGAATGAGAAATGCGGCATTAGTGTTGTGTTGTTTGTTTTTCAGGTTGAAACGAGAGAAGACGAGGAACAAAACATCAAGTTGACTGAAATTCTGGAATTGTTGGTGGCTGCTGGGTATTTTCGAGCAAGAATCAAGGGATTATCACCCTTTGACAAGGTGAGACCGGTGCAATATTTTTAAATCCCTTTTTTCAGTGAGGCTTAGGTAGTTTGGTAGTTTGTTTAGCAGTTCTAGGTGACTTTATGAAAGACTCTTGCAACCTGTGAGGCTTTCCTTTGTAAATAATTCTGCAAATGACCTAGTTTCAGGCAGGCAGGACCTCCTCAGCCCTGAAAGACGATTTAGTGCAGCAAGGCCTGTTTTAAAGGAGACAATTGGACGCAACCAAATTGCTGTCTGCTTTTTTGTGGGTGTTACAGCCTGTGGTAGAGTCATATCCAGGGAATTTTCCCCCCCTCTCAACTGCTGTTAGAATAACGAGAAAGATTTGATACTTGGAAATAGCCTGACAATTTTAAAAACAAGTATTCATTAATGAGAAATGAGGAAGTATCTGTGTAAGAAAGCAACAGTTGAGATTATTTTGTGGCTGTTTTTACATATCTGTAGAATGTCACATATATAACCTTTCATTGTCCCAGAGAGGAAGTATGTGATACTGACAGTGAGCAAAGTTCAGGTTAAAAAGAGATTTCTGAATTGTTTTAGTGCTGACTCTGTGAGAAATTCCTGAACCAAAGGTTGAAAAGACAGAACTACAGCAGCCTTGAAATGGACTCTTCTGTTTTCTGCTCTTTCTTTGATCATAGCACAGCCTCACTTTGCAATGCAATTTTAGTTCTCCGAACTCCTTAGTGTTACTGACCGGGGTCTGTGCACACAGGCACAGAGTAGTTTCAAGGAGACTGCCTTAGGATGTAACATTGTTGCACGTGTGTGTAGAAATCAGGTTTATACTTGCCTAAATACAATGGCAAAGTTACCATTTCATGGCAATGCCCGATCTCAAAACACCAGCATTGCTATTGAAAGTGATCAAGGTGCTAATGCAGACGGGATACTGTTTCAGAGGGGAATGTGGGAGAGGTAATGTGTTAGAAACCTTGTCAAAACAAGGTTCCGAATTTGCTGCATGATGTTGGTGAGTTGCTCCACATTTTAATCCCTTTCTTTGTTCTGTGCCTTTGCATACATTTAAGTTATCTTGCATATGTGTATGCAAGATTGTCTTTAAATATTTATATAAAGTTGATGAAATGGCTCAGAAGTTTAAATATGCCTAAGTATATCTCGGATTAGGGTCTGAAATAGAGATTTCTGCAGAGCTGGGGATTTCTGTTGCTGATACTGTGTCTAGCACTTGGTGTTGCAAGTGTCAGCAAGCAAGGAAGAATAGTAGCAAGGGTATATATAATGGTAAATGCATTCATACAGAAATTATTATCCTTGATAAAATTTTGATATGGTCACTTTTTAGAGATCATGACATTTAACATACTGTTGTGTTTTATCCATTGCTTTTTTTTTTTTTTCCTATCTGAGAGCTGTTTCAAAACCAAAATATGAAGCTAAGAGAGCAATTTAGAATGTCAATAACTGTTTGTTTTTTTCATGTGTATTGTATGTAGAAGTTGATATGGTTGTGCTATCCATTTCAGTCTCTCTGTGAGAATACTGAGCATAGAGAGAATGCTAAAGCCTTTAAGGTGTGTTTGGTTTTACCTCTTCACTTTAAAATGGAACTAACTGTGCTGTTGCTCCTTTGGTAGGTGGTAGGTGGCATGACGTGGTGTATCACTACTTGCAGCTTCGATATCGATGTTGATTTATTGTTTCAGGAAAACTCTACCATTGGTCAGAAAATGTAAGTTGATTAAATGACAAGGGGGGTATTTTGCATCTTCATAGGAAAGAGGAAGTGTGCCAGGAGGGGGAAGTTACCTGCTATTTGCCTGTTTCTAGGAATGATTTTTAGTCCAGTTTCCTGCTTTTCAAGACTGCCTGTTTGCAAAACATTGCACAACTTTCTGGGTTTCTCAAACTGTAGTTCCACAAACTAAAACCAGAGAGAGGCTTATTTCAAAAAAGGCAATGCTGTTTCTGCTGGGCTGCCATGTTCTTATATCCCTGCTAAGCAGTGAAAGCATTTATGTGGCTCCACACCAAACTGGATTGGGAACTGATCCTGATTAAAACCTATAAAAAAAAAAGAAAATAGTTTTAACATGAATGAATTTCTGGATTCAGTTCTCTGCACAGCTGCACAGATGCTTGTGCTGGCACAAGGAGATGATGCAGAGGCCAAAACAAAGGGCAGAGGGAGACCACGCTGCTGGAAATTGGAGTGCAACATTAGAAGACCTTCCCTTAGTACCCTGTGTCTGCAGTTCTGCTGTTTAAATAACCTCTGGCTCTCTTTTATGGTTCTGGGTTGGAATTGTAGGCATCAGCAAACAGAATTTAAAGCAGGTCACTGGTGCCAAAATAGTTACCTGCCCCATCCTGAGTGGGAGATTTCCTTCCTCAGTGACCCAATGAGGTGATTTTGTTGTGATTCATTTCTTGTGCATGGAATTTGCTCACATAAGCCAGCTAATTCTTGTATTAGGGAGGTTATAAACATTGTTTATGCTGAGAAAGGGAACACATTCTAAACACATGCATCTGTGATAAAAGAACCATAATTAAAATTCGCAGGAAGTAATAATAGCCTGATGAGTTACCATGGCATGAAGAGACTTGTTTGTTTAATATAGTTGAAAAGAACATCTTTCTGTGCTGTTTTCTTCAAAGTCATTGAGCACTGGCAAGGCTGTAACACTTTTAAAAATGAAGATTTGTGGGTATTGCCTTTGCCCTTGTAGACACTCAAATTATCATAGATAAGTAACTACCTAAAGCATTGCTGAGTGCAAAGAATTATGTAGAGATTAGGAGTGAAGATGGTGATGGTAGGTTTTATAATTTCCAGGGTTTTGTAATTGCCATTGTTGTTATCCATAAGAACAACAGAGTAGGAAATAGTTAAGTTGTTCTGAAAATGTTCTGTTATTTTTCCAGCTGACTGGATGCAAAACTGGCAAAACAAAAACCAGGCTCCTTTCCCAAATCAGCAACAATGATTTATTTGTAAATCTGAAGTGTTCAGAATCCCACGAGTATGGGCTGTTTTGATGTCCATGTAATGTTTGTATTGGTGGTGGCTCAGGACTGCTGTGGTGTTCTCGAGATAAGGAAAAGTTAATTGTTTTTTCTCAGTATTATTCCAAAGACATTGTGATGGTCTCCTGTTATTTAGTTGCTGGGTGGAAATAAACATGGAAGCATACACGAGGGGAGAATCTTGCATCTATTGGATAAATAACTTTTGTTTTAATTTGTATTTGATTGTGCATCACATCCCGTTAACAGGTATAACATTTCAGGCTCTCTTCCCAGGCTTTGGTCACTGTCTCATATCTCTTGCTCCACTTTTGTTCTTCCAGTTGTCCATTTGGGCAGTGCTAAATAGCACTGAGCTCAAAACTGGACCAGTTAATTTTTCTCCTTTGTGGAGAAATAGCTTTGGTTTTCCTAGGAAAGTTTTCATCCTTGGTAATGACATTTATTTTAAAAAGGTACTTGGCATCATTGGCAGCAAAAATATTGCCATAAAATAAGGGATTCAGTGGAAACAGAATGGAATTTCTGTAGATGAATCCCCTGAGGAAGGGTAATTCTTTCACTTTACCATCTCCTACCTAAGCTATGGAATGAGATAGTTGCCAGCAAATTCAGTTTTAACTCACTCAAAAACTATGTGAGGTACATTGTGTACTTATCTTTTAAGTGCAATATATATTTAAAAATCATAAAGTTTCAGGACTAACATCAAGGTATGTTTTAGGAGTTCTGACAAACAGAATTTTAAGTCCTTACATTTGATTCTGTATCTTTTTTGAGTGCATATCATTTACTTGATATAACTGCTTTTAAAACTAGTGTCTCTTCATGTGGGCATATGCTATAATATGCAAAGGTGTTTGTAGATGTATTTTACGTGGGTATTTCGTCTGACCAGACATGCAGATCCTAAAGTGTTGTGTGTAATACTATAAATAAAACAACTGTGTATAGTGGAAGCTACTAGAGGAAACTTACGAACTCTTAACTCTGTTTGCAAAAATAAATTGTAATTTACAAAAGAAAATTGTAACACATATCCCTGTTTTTGTTGTTTTATAATAGTGCCTTAACTGAAAAAATTGTGTCAGTATTACCAAAAATGAAGTGTCCTCATCGTTTGGAACCACATCAGATCCAGGGACTGGATTTTATTCATATATTTCCTGTTGTACAGGTAATAATTTTATGGTGTATTGATAGTTTGCTGAAAAAGGCCATAAAACTTGCAAAAAAATTTAACAAAGCTTTTTATTATTGTTTGGGTCTTTATTTAACTTTGGAATTAATAGTCTCTGAGAATTAGTTTAATGTTTTTCAAGAATGGAGTGATAGAATCCTTAAGTATCATTTGATCCATATTTAAGAAGAACACAAATCAGTCTCTAAATTCTTTGAAATGGAGTCAGAGTCTTCCTTTTGTGGAACACCTGCTTAAAGAAAGTGAAGTTTAAACTTGTTTTGGTATCTGATAATCTACATTGCCAGACTAGGAAATAGAACAATAGGTGGAAAATACATTGCTCTGACAAGCACCACTAACTGACCATGTACATAGTTCTCACGTTTATTAAGGTTTAAGCTACCACTTGATGTGTTCCAGTTACGTGTGGTATTTTAAGAATCTTTGGCATGTTGTTATCATTTTTTGGTTTTGCTTTCATCTGCACACAGAAACGTATCTTTGATAGATAGGGTAAATGAAGACTGTTAAGCAAGCTTCTTTTTCATTAAATATCTCATTACCTCCTGCCTGTGCAGGAATTTAACAAGTAAGAGTTGAATCTAAGTTGCAGTTTGTAAGAATTGGGGAAAACTTTCCAGTGCTCGCTCTTGTTATCTTCTAGTAGGACTCTTGAGGAAAACCACACTTAAGTGCACTCCCCACAGAACATTGGGTGGTGTGTGCTGCTGTTACACAGCTTTCAAACTGTTCTGATGCTGCCTAAGGTGCAAAGTTTGTATCTTGTTAATTTGACTTTTGAATTCTGAAGTCTTATTTCCTACTGGAAAACAAACAAAAAACTTCCAATCCAGTTGAATTTCTTGCCCTGGTTACTTGATAACAATGAATGGTTGCATTTTTCAAACACCAGGCTTCTTTCACAGGAAAATATTACTCCTGCTGTAAGACCTATAGCACTAGGTGTTCTTTTCTCTGACCTGCTATATCCAAAATCCTGGTTTGGGATATTACCTCTGGAAAGGAGAAATATTAATTCTGAGCAGGGAGGAAATCTGCTTCTGTGTTTCTCTGCAAACAGTGATTCCCAGTATCTGGCCAGTAGGTGGTATAGCTGACCCATACTTGATGAAGAACTCTTTTTTTTTTTTTTTTTTTTTTTTTTTTTATTTTGTTTTTTTTTTTTTTTTGTTGTTATTTTTT
>JAWWEV010000172.1:8091781-8125752 GCA_035583235.1 Hafferia zeledoni | reverse complement strand
TAAAAAGGACTTTGCAGCAAAATCACTAGTTTAAAGCCATTCTGGTAGACAAGATTTAATTTATTAATTTTCCTTTTTTTTTTTTTTTTTTTTTTTAATTGGCTTAGTTTTTGTTTATAGAGGATCTTTTTTCAGAAGTTGTGGCTTTCTGTGAGGTCCCTGTGAAGCTCTGCCTGCTCCAAGTACTGTGGGTTCCTCATTTCATCCCAGCCAAGATAAGCTTTCAAGAAAATTTGCTGGTGTCACCCATATACTCTGTTCTGAAAAAGACAATACAAGAGCCTTAAAATGCTGACTGCACCATGTAGGAATTATGTATTTCATAATGACACTTTAATGCCCTGTTAAATTCAAGATTTCACTTGCTATCTGTAAATTTCAAATCAATGCCCAAATAATAAAAAAGCCCAGTCTCCTGCCTGGCATTGTGTTCCAATACCTCTTGCACTATGCAAACTAGTCTGGTGGTCTTGATAGGAAAAATTTAGATGAATCCTTCCCTGCAAGAGGAAATTAAACTGAGCTGGCTTACTGCCAGAGACTGTAGCAGAACTTTAGAAAAAATAATTAAAAAAACCCCCCATAACAAATATTCCCGTGGGCAAAAATGTTGCTGTTCTTCCTAGCGCATTGTACTTATGTTCACAGACAAGAGTACGTACACAAACTTGTGTTGAGATGTTCTATGTAATTAATAGGCTGCATTTTCATCTCTTGTTGTCATCATCTTCCCCTCACTTTCCAGGGGTTCATGGTTATAGCACAGGAAACAGTTGCTGGTTCAAACTTGGATCCCAAGACTGATCTCATCTCTTGTGTGACCTCCTGCACAGGCTGTCAGCAGTCCACAAGATTTATCTTCTCCGACATTGTTTAAAATGTACTTCAGTATTTTGTGGCTTTTTGTGTGGTCTTATAAATGTCAGAAGGAGTCTTTTTTCTTATGCAGGCATGTGGTTCTTCATGAACACTTCATAGACTTGAAGATATGTCTTTTCACAGTGGAGCTGTAGCTTTTTATACCAGCGAGTGATCTATAGTAGGAAAATTTCATAGCGGAAACATATGCACAAAATAAGAAGAAATGTGTTTATAAAATAGCTGATGCTGAATCATTTTGTTAGGATTAGGTCCCTGAGTTACCATGATTACAAATAAATCACGTGTTCTTGTTTCTGTGCTTAAAATATACTTTTGCTTTTATCTTGCATTAAAACCAATTACACAGTAGTTTAGTGTTTGCTGCTGTTATTCTTCCTTTTTCAACTGATACATTTTTCTTTTCAGTGGCTGGTGAAACGTGCAATAGAAACAAGGGAAGAAATGGGAGACTATATCCGTTCTTACTCTATATCACAGTTTCAAAAAACTCACAGGCTGCCAGAGGTAAGAGGAAGCCAGTTCTTGTCTCTCTTGTAATATGTCACACAGTCAGGTGCAGTACCAGCTTCACAGCTTTGAAATCAGCACAATACACCAGAGGTGCTTTTGCTCTCATTTGTTAATCCATCCTAAAGGAATCTCTTACAAATTCATCCAGGAAAAAATTTAAATGTTACTGTGACAGAAAGTTTGTAGATCCCAGTTAACTTTTGCTTAACAATTGCCTTCATTTTTCTGCAATATTTGGTACTTGTCTGTCAGTCTGGCTACTCAAAAACATCCAGAGTGCTGTGGAGAAGCTGATGTAGCTATTTAAGAATTGATATACTGTTAATGCTCTGTAATTTGGGGATTGTTTCAGAGTACTCAAAATGAGCTCTTATCTCCCTCCAAACATCAGAATTTGTTCTGGAAAACGAGATTGCTGAAAAACTTGGGGAAAGAGAGAGGCGGGGGGGACAGGTTTGGATTAAAAGGAAATATATTTGTCTCTGTAAAATATGGCCTCCAGAGCAGTGAGAGGTGCAGTTTTATCTGGAACTGTAGTGATAAGAGCAACTTTGCACTGTTTGAGATATACCTTGGTCACATTCCTTCACCTTCTGAGAATAGTCAAATGCTGCCCACATTGAAGTGAAACGCTTAGAACAGTGTTGGATCCTCTCCTATCCCTGTTCTGCAGTAATAAGATGAAGTTTCCTTCATACAGGAGGAAAGGTGGAATGAGCTTGAATATGTGCCTGTAGTGCAGAGCCATCAGTTCTGTTCATTCCATATTTAACACCTAGAATCCAAGTTTTGCCTCTTAATTTATTAACAGTATTAAAGGTAGATGTCCCTAGTATTGGGATAGACACAATTAACTTGAGTGGTCTGGATTTCATTTTGGGGTTTGTGTTTTTTTTTGTTTGGGGGTTTGTTTTGTTTTTTGTGTGTGGAGGGGGGTTTGTTTGTGTTTGGTTTTGGGTGGTGGTTTTTATTATTATTTTCTTTAATGCGTAGAAACTCAAATGACTATAGAGGACATTGCTATTTTCCACATCGAGCCTATCCTAACTTTATTTCTTTATAGTGTAGTAAAGATTGGAGATCCCAGTAGTGAGCTGGAATTTCATTTGTGTCAGGTCCTGTATAAGCAGAGACCTGAAGGAGTGCAGATCTGGATACAGTTTTAAAGTACCAACCTACCATCTGATGACAGAAACAAGTACTTTTCTGTGTTACAGGAAATCCCTAACATTTCACCAAATAATTGGGCAACTCAGAAACTATTTGACAACTTGTTTTCACAGAATCATTACAGTGGTTGAGATTTGATCTCCATTCCTGGTATTTTTCATCACCTCCATTAATGTCTTTCAGGATGATGAATTTATGCAAAGGAAAGAGAAGGCTATCAAAACAGTTACTGATATCTTTGTAAGTATCTTAGATTTTTTTTTTTCTGATCAAAAAGCAAGTGGTTTTAATAATGAAATGGTGGTAGTCAATTCTGTTTAATGCAGACAGTCCTGAGTTTTCTCATGAGAAGATCCCAGTTAACTTACATGTTGAGCTTCATTCTAAGAATAGGTCTCAAATGCCAGTATATCAGATGGAAAACCTTTTAGGTGTGCACTGTATGAGTAGATAAACTGTATCAACTGCCTGCACAGAGTGTGGAATTCCACACTCTCAAACAAAAGTCACAGGCTATTAAACTCTCAGCAGACTGTTTGTTTGAAGGTATCAGCAGTTGGACTATTTATCTTGAAATGAATATAATGATGATCTCTTCAATTTAAATGTCTGCACTTCAAAACCTGTCTTTTTTACTTTTTGTAATTAGCAGTGAAAGTAAACACCCTACTTCAGAAATGTTTTCTTCAAGTAGCAGATGTTGGTTGGGAAAGGTGGTATCACCTGTGCTCTCCCTCTTCAGATGTAGATCTTCTAACTCTTGGATAAACTGCTTATTTATATTTTTGGAAAGCTTGTTCATGAATGTTACAGAGTCACACGTAGCCTATCTAGGCTCTCTCACTCTCTCATACCTGAGTTCAGCTGTGTAGCTAGAAACTGGTGCTTCTGTTGCTGGAGTTTCTGTTGCTGCTTTTTAGTTTCCTTGTTTGTTTGGGACTGTCAGTTCACCATTTCTGACTCCCAGTAGTTTGTTACTGGAGGTTTTTTTGACCATCTTGATAAATTTCAGGGCAGCATTTGAGAAGGGACAAGAAATCTGGGTTTGATTTGAATAGTGCATTTTCAGGGCTCCTCAATGGATGGTGAAACCCTGCTCTGCTGTGAAAATCAGTGCTATTCCAGGCAGCTCTGGGCAGGCACACTGAACTCTTCATATACGGGTGGAGATGTCCAATTCCAGTGTAATGAGCTGTGTGAGAGGTTGTGCAACAGACCAGACAAGTCATCTTACTCTTTTATCAGGTTTTGGAGGTAGTTGTTTTTTAATACAAATGACCTGAGTGCTGCTGAGCCTAACTTATGTGGTTGTTTATAAACAGTGTATGTTTATAGAATAATGTTGCTGTGGAAGTCTCCTGGCAATGACCAATGCAAATTCCTTCTTAATCTATTTAAATAGTTACTTGTTTTGAAAATTTCAGTTACAGTCTCTTTCTTTATGGTTTGATTGTGGTTTTTTAATTACTAGCATACTTAAAATGAGTCTTTTACTCCACCCAGAAATACTTGTCTTTCCACTGAGACATGTTTTCTGTTCTACAAGTAACCGCCCCCTTCTACATAGATATCATTGCATTTTTTATGCACCTGCATAACCCTTTAAATTGAGAAAGAATGCAAACCTGTGGGATACACTTGGAATTGGATGTATGTCCTATCAAGTAGCACTTGAAATTTGTTTGGCTTCTGCTTATTTTCAATTTTCATAATAATTGTCCTAATTTTTCAAGTGTGTCTTTAAATAGCACTAAAGAGTCTGGACCCAAGTGGCTGATGGTGACCTTGTCACTGAAGACACAGAAACAAAGTAATCACAATGCTCTTTCAGGACACCAGTACTAGAATTTTCAGTGTCATTTGGAAATATGCAGAAGATATTTGATTAGCAGTGGTGAAGGTTACTCTTTGGTTTCTGAGAAACAGAAGTCATTTCAAGGCTTAGTTTTTGTGTTCTGTTAATTTGTATTCTGTCTTCTCCTCTGGCTCACAGACCTCTAGTTTTTAGGTACATCTTCGTGGTACATGAAGTTTTTGACATTTGTTCATCATTGCTCAGGGTATCATTAGACAAACACCTCTTCCATCAGTATCATACCTGCTACAGCTGGCACCTGATCTTCTTAACAAAAGATTAGTTCATGAGATCTTTTAAGGCAAGAAGGCATGAGTACAGTCTAGAAGAACACAGAATGAATTTTCAAGGGAGAACGTGCACAAGCTTTCCTATCTATTCATAGGAACTGGAAGAAGGAGAAGGTGTCTATTAGGTGAAGGTTCTTTTGCAGGTCACCTTTAAATCATTATGCATGGGAATTGGAAGATAAATCCACTATTCTAAAAGAGGATCAGCAGGTGTGAAAGATTAGTTTGTTGTCTGAATTCATTATTATGACTCTGGTCTGAGGACATACCTTTCTTTTCTCAAAGGGACAGTACACTGAGATTTGTAGTCATGATCAGGCCTAAAGGTTAGGAAAGGGAATAGTTAATATCAATAATGGTTATTGGAATAAGAGCTGCTGCTGCTGAAAGGTGGCTGCCCAGTGAATTGAGGTTATCTTGCAGTGGTTTTGTTCAACTACTCAATTACCTCATGCCAAGACTAATGTTTATGGTATGATGCCCACTCTTCATATAGCAAAGGAATAAAATAGAGTGCCATCATAAAAGCTGTAATTATTTTTTATTGCTTACATTGCCTCTCTGTAGGTGTGAATGTACACTTTGTGGGAGATCCTTGGTCCTAAAAAGTGTTTTCATGTGATGGTCAAAGGTGTAGCAAGATTGAATAGCTGGAAGCAAAGATGACAGAAATTAAGATTAGAAATGAAGCAAAAAATTGCAAAGGATAACTGACAAATTCAGGAGAAACTTACCAAGAAGTAATGTCAATTCTCACTTGTTTGAAATCTCCACTTTGGAATTACATGTCTTTGAAATAGATTGAAAGCTATTTCAGCAATGTTATAGTGCAGGAACTGTTTCTTGAAAATAATGGTTTGTCTTGTACAGAAAGTCAGAACAAGCAAAAAATATTCTTCCTTTTGTTTTTGAATTGGAAGCAACTCTATCAGCACAAAATAGTACTTGTCAGTCCTTGTTTTATTTCATGGGCTTTTGTCCAGCTATTGGATCACACTGGGATAGCATGAGATGGAATCATTTTGCTACCAAACTTCTTAAGATATTTTTGTTCCAATGAAATCTGTGCTAAGTCCATTGTAACCTGGGATCACTAAGTAAAAAATAATTGCATCTACTTACCTAATCAGAGTTTACAAATAGAATTAACACAGATAGGAGGAAATGTTTCTAGACACTGGCATTAGCCAAATCATTTTAATAGGTGTTGAGTGTGTTCTTTTTTCCTCTTCTTTCAAACATGATAGAAGATGTGGTTGACAGATTATGTTGTTGTTAAATATACATTTATCTTTTTTTTTTTTAAAACCTGGAAAGGTTTTATTCCTATAGAAAATTGTTTAAAATTAATTCAATAAGATTCTATAATGTAATTCCATAAAGAGAAACTGAGGGATATTTATTTGGGTAAGTACATTGAGTTGGAAAGCAAACAGTGTGTATATCACTCTAGACAGCAATTCATCATTTATTTTAGAAAAGCCTTTTACAAGCTCTGAATTAATTCACTGTCTTACAGGAGGTTTACAAACCCCAGAGAAAATACAAACGTCAGAAGGGAGCTGAGGAACTGCTAGATGAGGAATCAAAGGTTCATGCTACACTTCTGGAATACGGCAGGTGAAAGGTTTAATTTGTTTCTCTGTGGGTTTTGTATTGTGTGTGTTACAAGCATTATGTACAAAATTCAGATTGTGCTGGTTTTTTCCTACTGCTTCAGAATTGAACTATTTGAGATGTGCTCCTGTTTGGTTTCAGAATTTGTTGACTTACCGTGTAAATTCTCTGGGGACTGGACAGTCCTCATGTGTATGAACCATGTTTTTTACAATGGAAACCCAAGTACAGACTTTATGCTCTTAGTAGGGCATTATTTTTTTAACATACTTGTTCTTTGTGTTATAAAAATGGCTTAAATTCGTGATCCTTCTAGGTGGTGTCTGTCAGTCAATATAGCCTTTTTGCAACCCAGAAAGTGTGGGGGGAAAGGAGCTGCAGTTGCTTCTTTTTGTAATTCTGATGCGGTTGTTGCATCAGGAGGCTGAATCACTGTTTAGTCGTCTTGCTTTCTGCAAACTTTGTTACCAAGGTTTTCACTTTTCCATTATGTTTGAAAGTCCCTCTGGTTTACTGAGAGCTCTCCAAACACATAAAAATGAAGTTACAGAGCTTCTGTTTCTAGTTTCTATTTCCAGTTTTCACAGTTTCGTGATAAGGACAGCTTGTCTGCTCTCTGAGCTCTTAATACTTAATGAGTGTGTATGACATTTGAATTCCATTTTGTATCTTCTGTGGCTTCTTCTCCCCCAAAGCCACGGATTTTTATATATTTGTCTCATTATTTTGATATCTTGTTTTTAACAGTAACGTGAACTATAGTATAATAGCTCAGGATCAACTTCCAAATGCAAAGAGGGCATTGCTTTTTCCTTTCATGAGCTTTACATGACAGTATTTTCTGAAGAGTCAAGATTTACAAATCATGATGGAAGGAGTATATGGAACTGAAATCCTTCTGTAAATATGTTTCAGTACGTGCTTATTTAGTTTATTTGAAATATTCCAAAATTCACCTGAACCTGGCTGATAGTGCATATCTTATGTTGATAACTGACAGAAACATAATGTATTTGTGGAAATTGTAAACAACCATCTGTTTCCTTCATTTTTCCTGTTGTTCTTTTAGGAGGTATGGATTTAGCAGACAAGCAGGAAAAACAGACCAGGTAAAAAATAAAAGAATTTAAAATACTCAATTGTGGCAAGAATTGCATTGTTGAAGTGTTGGTTACTGTTAGATCTTAAAAGAATACTGCAGTATACAGCTGTAATTTCTGTTATTACCATCTCTTAAAAACTTCTAACTGGAATTAAAAATCTGCATGCCAGAAAAGATGCAATTGATTACCCTTTTTTAAAGGATTTCCTTCATCTCTGCTTAGAGATCAGATTTTGCAAGCGTTTGGGTTTTTTTGCTTAAAAGAAAGAGGGTTTGGGTGTTGTGTTTGTTTTGGTTCTGGGGTGGGTTTTTTTGTGAGGTAATGACATATCCTGTCTGTTTATTCAGCATCTTTTAACTAAGTGTTCCATAATGTGATCATTAAAGGGCTTTTGTTTTTAAAGACTCATTCAGCTTGGTAAGAAATATTGTAGACGTTTATTACAGAACAGGCTGCCTAATGTGATAGAGAAACATGATACCATGCCATAAATAGATCATTTGGCTTCTTGAAAAGTAGCATCCTTGCCTTTGATGATTATGGAATCTTAAAATGTCCTTCTCAGAGTATCTACTGTTTCAGTGTAGATATTAATTTGTCTACAAGCTTTTATTACAGACTGAGATAATTAAAATAATGCATTAAGCATATCATGGACCCAGCAATACACTGACAATATTAAGGTTGCCCTTCATCATCTCAATATTCCACACAGAAATTTCCCATTTAAATTTTATAAATGGAGATGTTTCCCAATCTAGGCATTCCTGTTTTCCCCTCGAAGGAACTGTCAGGCTGCATTCATGTTTATTGAGTTAATTTTCTTTCTTCAAAAATACTGTTGGCTTTGGGATGTTGTATATTAGATGGTCATCATGATTGCTGTGGGAATCCAGTAAGGCAGAAGTGGACAATGAAATAGGCAGGTTAGTGGTGCAATGGAGTGACCTAGAAATTGAACCTCTCTATCACCAGTTGTCGTTAGTTTTGTGGTATGAGTTCTTCTAACAGGTTTACACTTTTTTATGCCATGTGTTGGTTATACCAATATTAAGTTATAAAAACTATTTTTGTAAAAAATAAAAATTCTGCCTTCTCCTATATAGCAGTCATTGTATTTTGGAGTAGCTGGTTGTCTTCTGAGGTTAGTAGCTCTCAGAAAGAAGGCTGTGGGATCAGAAATCTTTGCACCAGATGTGTCCATAGGAAGCCAGAGACACAGCTGGAATACTCAGAGAAATCAGGGCAGCTTACATTTCAGCTGACATGATTTGGAGTGTGAGGATGTTCCAGGAGCTGAAATGTATTAACCAAAACAGAACAGCTACATTCCAGTTTTCTCCTTGATGTCTTTCTTAACACTAGAAAACTGGAACTAGATATAATAGTGTCTTAATTTTACTTTCAAAGGCTGAAGATAAAAAAACGGCATTACCTGCAGGGCTTGCAGCAGCAGGAAAAGCTGAGCCTTGTGATGAGGACGACCTTCAGGCTGCAGAAGAGGTGTGCCACAGACACAGTAGGCATGGATGTTGCTGACTTGGGGGGAGGGCACAGTTACACTGCCCAGTTGTTCTCCAGAAGAAGAAAAAATTTCCATGATTAGTCAAAGTGAGAGTTGTTTCCTACAGGAGAATATGGAACCTGAAATTGATGTACAGAAATCTTTGTTGGTGTTTAATACCCAAAAATACAATTTTTGCTTTGGAATTGGAGCATTTTTAAAAGGTTGGGGTTTGGTTGACAGTGGGAGGTGAATAATCTCAGTGAATGTGTACTGTTATAAGGAACTTTCCTATAATTTGGTAACTTTAGCCACCTCTTCTTTAACTTTCGTAGATTTAATGCCCCATTACATGTATTAAAATACACGTTATATGATACTAATTGTACACATGTGTCCCTGTCCCTGACAGAAAAAGCTAAATAATAGAAGTTAAATTGCTATGCATAAATCTTCATGCTTTGCTCTAGCTTCGCATTAAAACCTTGATGACTGGAATGGCAGCAATGGCAACAGAAGAGGTAAGCCACATTGAAAATGTTAGTTTTGCTTAAATTGTGGTTGATATGTGGCAGTTTTTGCTAAAATTAGGCTACTGTTCGAGGTCTGAAGTCTTGGAAGGATTGCATTTAAATTTTCATAGGGAGAATGCAATAAAATTGAATTAGGAAGAGAGTCATTTTTACGAGGCTGATGAGTTCATCATTTGCCTTGAAATGGTAACAACAATATAAATAAGTGCCTCTTTCAAATGCTTTATATAAAGAAAATTTCAGGGGAGAGACATCACTGTGCAGCTGCCTAAGACACATTATGATTTTTATTCATCTTTGAAGCTATTCAGAGGAGGAATCCTTTTACTGGGGAAGTGGAGGAAAATTCTATGCCTTTCAAGGTGCTTTTCAAAGCACTGATAAATATTTATAAACAACAATGTGAGTGTTAAGACACTGAAAACAGTGGATATGTAATACTGGATATGTATCTTGTTTTCTTAATTGGTTGTGTTTAATAATGTAATGGAACTTGTAGTCTGTTCTTATATTTTGATTTCTGGGTGAGAGGACTGGGAAGAAATTCAGCTGTTAAACATTGTTTCTGTTTATGCTGAAGCCACAAAAGAAAAGGTAGTAATTACTCCAGTCTCAAAGTTGATTGACATGCTTTCTACTGAAATCCATTTTATTTGAAAACTGTTTTTGTAACAGGTGTGCAGTTCCAAAGGTGCATTCTTGCATATGCCTGCATTCTTAGAGTTTTATTACTCCAAATGCAAAATGTAGTATAGAGAATAGAACTAAAATTAAGTTTGTGAAATCTGAATTCAAATTTGCTAAAAGGTTTTAAGTGAGGATTTTCCATTAGCAAAGTTGATTTTGGGGATGGAATTTTTCTGCACTTTTCTTCTGATTAGAGATTTTTTACTCGGTATAAAAGTTTTTCAAATTTCTGTAGGACTTGTGGAAATTGTCATGCAAAAAGTACAGTCAGTTCCAAAACTCCAAACATCTTCTTGACACAATTGCAGGGCAAACTTACAGCAAGCACAGTTGGCCAGATTGTTGGACTCCAGTCAGATGAGATCAAGCAAATAGTGTCTGAATATGCTGAAAAGGTAAGTGTGTCACCTGATTGTGTTTTACCACATCATGTTTGATAGCTTGTCAATTTAGGCCTTAAGCTTCCAACTTAATTGCCATGATTCTCTTGAAACACAATTTCATATATACTGTGGGTAGTATTTTAAAGGGATTTAAACATGCACAAGCTTTTGGTGTTATATTACATATTCCTGAATTACATTCATGAGTAATTTGAGTTTAAGCACCTGCTTAAATGTT
This sequence comes from Hafferia zeledoni, assembly GCA_035583235.1. Classification (NCBI taxonomy): domain Eukaryota; kingdom Metazoa; phylum Chordata; class Aves; order Passeriformes; family Thamnophilidae; genus Hafferia; species Hafferia zeledoni. The sequence goes on along the minus strand of JAWWEV010000172.1, from coordinate 8,114,980 downwards.
TTTTTGAAGGAGGAAGGGCCAGAGTTGATATCTATTCAAATTACAGGCCTGAACTCTTCATAGATTTTAAAATGTTAAGTGTTAACCATAGAAATACAGTTCTGAGGGCCTGCTCATGGAAGAATCTGGGCCTCCTCCACTCATATTTTCAGATACTGTTTCACTCGCACTGGGCTCCAATTCTCAGTCATGCCCTGGATCTCTAGTTTTAATCTAGTCTCATCAAACCCAAGCCCTTGTTGCTTTAAGGAGTCAAGGCAATTAAATGTGCATATTTGCTCCATTTATTGTGTTCAACTGTGATTGTTTTTACAGTAACATGAAAAGAAAATCTGGCTCTTCAAGCAATTAATCCATACAATACATCACTGCCAGACATGAGTTATAGGTCGCTCTTATTTGTCCAATAATCTTCTCATATTTCTTCCTTTTTGTTGACACATATGAGGTATGGAGCTTTCCCATCTGAGAGATAAACCCTATAGCTCAACAGAGTCTATAGCAAATTCTTGGCCTTTCTTTATTATAAAGGATTGGAAGAACAGAAGCCCAAGGGTCATATTTCAATGTTACATTTCTTCTGTTCTGAGAGAAGGCAGCAGGACCTTGACTATTATAGTGGAACAATGATTAATACTCTGGAAAGTAAGAACTGATTCAAGTCAAACCAAAAATAGATCACTTTTCAAATCTATTGGATGTGATAAAAACAATAAATTTCTGTGCACATATTCATGCACCAGGAAAAGAATTAAGGATGTTATCAAACAGTTTATTGAAGCTTCAGCAATTTTTGGATATAATTCTAATAGTTTTAGCCTGTTGTAACTACACTTATCCCGAGCAACACAGCAGTGCTGATTTGTCTACCAGGGTCTTAATAGAATCCACAGGCCCAGTGAAGATAGCTGAAAAGAAAATTCTAAATCTGATGTTGCCACATGCCAGGACCTTTCTTACAAGAGGCATTTTTGCAGATCAGTGCATTCCGTTTTCTGCACTGGCCTCTCCGTTCTGCTGCTGTGTTAACTTGTTGAGTAAACTGGAGGGAGGATTTTAGTGTCATTCTTCAGTTTCTAAACATACTGGCAGAAAATTATTAACATGGCTTTTATCTGTCTCTTCATCACCAGCTTTCTAAGGCTAATTATTCAAAGTAGTTTTCATTTAACTGTGTTAAAAGTATTATTCCTCTGAGAATTTACTACAGTCATCTATAACAAGTGGTTTTGCTGGGAGTAGAATAGGAGATAAAACTTGTTCCCTGGTAAAGTGAGAGAATGACTAAAGGTAGAATAGTGCTTTATCAAAACTACCCCCTTCAAAAATACCTGGAGTAGAATAGTCTTCAACAGTTTTAAGTGCTGTTTGCAAGTTACTTATCTTGAGAAGTTTACTCGACATATGTGAGGATTTCTGGAATCCTCTATCAAAAAATATTATGCTCCCTGTACCGTCAGTAGAAGTATCATGGAATAAACCTTTCAGCCATTTAGTATTGTTAGCGTTTGTTTTTTAAAGAAGATAATAAATTGGGTATTTTTATAGTTTTTGACTTGAGGAAATGTGCAAAAACCCTCATAAAGTGAGATTCAGTGGTTTTTATCTTTGGATTCCTGAAAGTGTCAAGGAGAAATGATGACAAATTGCATAGAAATGACTGCTAAAGATCTAAGTGGAACTTGACTGAAAAGAGATTTGAACTGATATGGGACTGGAGGCTGTTTTGTTGGGGTTTTTTTTCCCTAGTGGACTTCAGACAGTGGACTTCAAATAGAAGCAGCTATGATGATGTTAACCAGAGATCTAAACCTCTGAAGCCTGTTTGATAGTAGGAGATAGCTGAACATGAAGAGATAAATAAAATGATTCTCTGCTAAGAAGTTTGTGGGTTTGTACAGAGACTGCTTTTTTATTTTTTATAGGAATATGAAGTTCTCTAGAGTAATGTTTGAATTTTTCCCTTAATTATTTGTTTATAGCATGTGTGAGAGAATCTCGTCATAAATAACACTAATTGCATGTATTTCCTTCCACTTTCCCATTTAAAACCTTTACATATGAACAGTGGGAGGCAGGCTCTGAAGTCTAGAATTAGTCATTTATTTTGGCTACCAGTTTTTGACCACCTATAGGTTAGAGATCCTCATGCATAATGAATAAAGTATTTTAATTTCTCAAATTCTGTCCTACAAAATGAGGCTACTAACATTTCATGTTTAACTTGTTTATTTGAACTGGCTAAATCATTTTAGGGCAATTGAGCACTTGCAGGGAATGGGGAAGAATGCAGAAGAGAGTCTGTACCTGTCAGTGGTGGGGATAATGTGTGTTCACAGAAAAGTTGGAGGATATATTCATGTATCCCTTTTTTTATGTGTAATTGAGGCTCTTATTTTGAGATAGAGTAGCAAAATTATGATCTTTAGCAGTCAGAGACATTAGGGTTAAGATACAGCTTTCTTAACTATGTTCAAAGGGCAATTGCTGCTCCAGTGTAGTAAGAGACCAGGTAACAAGATCAGAAGCAAAGTAGCTTCTTTAATTTGTGCTTTCTTCCTTCTGTGCTGAAAGATGGAGTTTTCTCCAACTCATAACTTTAAAGCTATAGTGCTGCTGCAGAGCAGATCCTTAGCCCACTGTGGCTGCATGAGGCTTATCTCTGGCTGTTTCATTTGCAGACCAGAAGGATTTCCCTGCAGAAGCCTCTGTATTATAGTGATGGTTATTTCCCTTTTTCAAAAAGCAAGCTGTAACTGTTCACTTCTTGAGACATGACCATTTTTTTTATGCCAAAACTGTACTTGCTGTATGGCATTTTACTGTTTTTACAACCATCAGTCTTGGACTGGTTTAGCTCATATTTCTTTCTCTTGCATTCCCATTTTTCTCAATTTGCATGCTATGCATATAGGATAGGCTGAATGTATGATAAGTAGGATGGGATTTTGGAATGCATGACATGATGAGGGAATGTGATTTAACTAAATAATGAGAGGAGTTAAGTAAGTCTGAGTGTGTGTTTGTTGAATAATTCAGTGTTACAGGTGTTGCATTTTTCCCTTTCCCAACAAAGGGAGAGAAAGTGTATGAATTGTTGGGTTAAGATGTCAGAATTCGTCTTTTCATGCTGTGGATGTAAAAGTACAACAAACCATTAAGCTGCTCTTCAAATTGAATAACACAGCAAATGGTGAAGAGGAAGACAGGTTTTGCCTCTTATTTTCCTTTAAAATTAAGCTGTTTACCCATCTGCCTAGAGTGGAACGAAGAGCAAATGAGAGTGAGGAGTATGTCATACCTCTTGTAGCATTTCAGCTGATTATGCATTGCAGTGGTTTTCAACATTGGGTGATTACTCAGCAACCACTTAGTATTAAAGTCTTTGACAGACTGTAAATTAGCACCTGAAGTACTTAAAAATTAACTGGTTTTCTAATGAAATAATGGAAAATGGATTAACTAAAAAAAATCTGAGTACATGAAGCAAATTACCAAAACAGATGGATGTGAGGACTTTCAAAAGGCATAAATAAGTTCTAGGCAAATAATCCTTAGAAATCAAGCTATCACTGTTTTTTAATCAATCTTCTGTCTACTGCACATATAGAGTTTCTATTATAAATGTTATTTCTGGTAAAGAATGTTTCTGCCAGCTTTGCTTTCACTATTCAGAGGGAACAGGAGACTGGATCCCAATTTCTGTCTTCATTAAGTATTTGAGGCACTTCCTTGGCATTGCAGGCTGGATTGAGTAGTTCTCAAAGACTGGTGTCAATAGTACATGTGCACACACAAAAAACATTTACCATTCAGTGGATTTTATCTGCCACACCAAGTATATTGTCATTCAGCATCAAGATGCATCCAAACCTCTGTTTCAGAATCTAAATATACTATTGTTCAAAGCTTTTGAAAGTTCTGGGTCTGCTTACTGGGGTGTAGAGCACCTCCAATTTAACAAGCTCAGTAAATATCATGACTTAAGGTGGGTTTTAGCACTTTTGTATTTTTTCCATTTAAGAACTTTACCAGGTAATGCTGTTGCAAAAAAATTATGTCTGTCTTCTAATATGCTGCAGTATTTTCCACCTGTCCCAGGACACCTGACTTGAGTTTACTATACTTGTAAATTTTGGAATATAATCCAGTTGTTCAGCTACTTCCTTATCTTGGTGTGGGATAAATTCATAAGACATTCTTTCTGTTGGGTAATGGGACACAGTTCTAGATAAGGAATATCATAGGTGTGTCCCACTTTGGTATTTCATGGGCTTCTGAAGAAGCAGAAGGCAAAGTTGTGAGGTCCAAAAGGCTGTTGTTATTGTTTATTTTAGCAATCTGAACTTTCAGCTGAGGAGCGACCAGAGAGGCTTGGAGCTGCCCAGCAGCACAGAAGGAAGGTGGCATCTCTGAACAAGCAGATTTTGCAAAAAACCAAACTCCTGGAAGAAGTAAGTATTGTGTGTGTAATAAAAAAGAAAACTTGATAAATGTGGTTGATCACAAAGCTGTTGCCATCCAGAAAAGATTTGCAAGCTATCTTCTGTACCACCAATTTGTCATGCGGAACATTCATTGCAGCGTCTCTGAGTGTCTTGCTTGCACATTTATTACTAAGACAATGTGGTCGGTTTTGTATTAAAAAATTGTATAGCCCTGTCTGTGAGGAGGGGGCTGGCTAATCCAAACATGCTTTTCCTTTTTTGCATGCCTCTCAGAGAAAAACAGAGAATCACTATTTGATTTGTTACCTATAGTGTCGAATAGGCTGTTTTCACAGTTTCAAGAAACAATTTAGGAAGTTACTCCAAGATATGTTACAAATTACTTTTATCACTTCCTGTCCTTTATATGAGCCAACTTGTCTCACCAAGATGGAGTTTCAGCTTGTTTGGGGGTGTTTTTGCAAGTTACTACTTGGTTCACATTTTCACATTTGTTTTAGGAAGGTAATGCTCTTGAGTTCGAGTGATGCTTTGTTCATACCTATAATTAAGGACAAGAACCACAATTCCTCTATTTCTACCTACTTATGCTATTGCCATTTAAACAAAAAAGTCTAAGTGGGAAAGCTGTGCCATTACTGAAATGCTGCTTTTAATTATGCATATTGCTGTAATCAGCACCATCTTTGGCTTGCACAATGTGATGAAAACATACTGCATCAGAGTCAGTAATTGGAAGAGCTTGCCAAAAATACAATAGTACTTGAGGAAAAAGTATTGCTGATGACTCCTGTGAGTGAGGCTCTGTCAAGTAAAGCACTGCTCCAGCAGCCTTCATCTGGTTTTTGTTTTGTTTTGCTCTGCTCTTGTCAGTAACGTCTTAACCTTACATCTTAACTGGTTTTACCTGTTAAATTTTGGGGTTGCAGTGGCTCCAAAAGACAGAGACGTTGTATGAGACAGTGTTATGTTCTGTTGTACAAACAAAGGTAAAAGAAGCATGGGTTGGAAATCCTTGCTTTCTAAGGAATAGCTATGGAGGCACTGGATTCTAAACCTTCCTGCTCAGCCAATTACTAGACCTGACTTATTTATTTATTTATTTCTAAAATGAAAATAAAATAGTCTCTAACAGTGCAGTAATGTCTTTTATTTAAGGGATATTTATCCCTTCAAGGCTTAAATCTCCTTCCAGTAAAGCATATGCTGTGAAACATTTCTTGAAGTCTCTGACTAACATTCAAGTAATGCTAAGTTGAAATGCAGGTGCAGAAATAAAACTTATGCACAAAACATTGAAAAGACTAATTTCCTCTCCTGTTCTTTATTTCTCTCTTCTTTAGAGTATGACAGTGTTTTGACTGGTCAATATTAGAATGCATTTCCTATGGAACATGCCATACTAATTTTGTTCTTCTTAAACTGATGCACTTCTGTTTGTTTTGCCCTCTGAAATGCTCATCTGTTAGAAACAGCTTTTTTTTTCATTGTCAATAACACAAATTATTAAATTATTTTCTGGAATGCAAACCATGTCCATCACAATTCCTCTCCATTCTAGAGGGAAATATTAGAAAGTATTATGATATACTATAATTATGATACTGTTATTTTATATACTGAAATCAAATACACTTTTTTTTTGCCTCAGTTTGTATTCTTTTAACACTTTGGTAATATGAATTTCCCATATCTGCTTATGTCAAACATAACTTTGGTGCCCTGTCAGGATGATGTCTCTTAGTAAAAAAAGTATTGACACTACCTAGCATTTAAACTGCAGGCTGAAGTGTCAGGCTTTCAGAATCATAATATGGACTTAGAGACTGTTAAATTCTGATGAATTCCCATGATGGATTGAAGTTACTTCTTGAGGTAGAAACACAAATTACAGAATGAGATGTTTGGATTTTCAGAAGTCAGGAATGAGGATGTTCACCACATCCTGAGTCTCTGCAGTATGTTTATGTCACAGTTTAACCCTTCTGTCAGGCACATACATGTGAAGGGACATAGAGATGTGAGGTGTGTGTATTGTAGAATGGAGACAGATGCAGGCACTTGCAGCATCTGCTCTGAGCAAGCCTGTTCCAGGTAAGAAGCTTTGTTGTCATGACTGGCAATGGTGTAGCTGTAACTTTCCTATTATAAGAGAGGACAGGTTGGCTCAGGTTTAATTGTATTTCAGTACCAATCTGCAGATTTTGGTTGTGTCTAAAGCTCTCAACCATCTGTAGTTTTTCTAAAGTCAGTATGTAGTCATACTGGAGGCATGCTCAGTTTGAGGGTGTGTATGTTCTTGGACACTGCATTGCCCTTGCATTCCCTTGTGGGCAGTTGGCTCAGGCTTAATTTTGGGGAGGACAGCCTGGGTACAGTTGTGTAGGAGGGGTATTAGGAGATTGCAACAACTAGCTCAGGTTTCAAAAAGTGAAACGGTGCACTAGCAGAGCTCCCTAGCCATGCTGTTCCCTTGATCTTTTTTGCCTGATTGAGCAGTAAGAGAGGCTGGTAAGTGAGCCGAGCAGTTCATGGGTGGCCTTTGCAGCACTCCTGTGTTGTAAAGTTATGATCTGGAAAGCAGAAAGGATCCATCAAACTCTGTATGCAGCCTCAGTGACTGATATGTTCAAAAGCATTTTCTCTGTAGCAAATGACTGATATTCTAGAGAATTTTAGCATAGTCTGGCTCGTGGATCATCTAGGCATATGTTGTGGGGACTACATTTTCATGCTTGGTGTAAGTGGTTACCTTTGCCAGTTTCCCTGGTATATGAAGGAATGAATTTATTTTTGTGTTCCATGTCCTGCTGAGAAGCAGAAAGCAGTTCAGGATGGGGAGGAAAACCTGATTGTAAACCACACAAAATTGGTAGAGTTCGTGCAGATCATTACAGATCTCTTTGAACTGCCAGATAAACTTCAGAATTCACAGGAAAACTAAAGTATTTCCTAAGTTTTTTTTTCATGCCATTTTAACAATTGAGGACCCTTTAATTCTGTGTGACTCGTTTTCCGTATGTAACAGTCTCAGTGCTGTTTTTATAAGAGGAAAAAATGTACTGACAGCTGTTAGCCAAATATAATCCTTTTATCACTTTAGTAAAGTAAAACTTTCCTGGATGAATTTCTTTTACTGCTTGCCAGCGGCAGCGTTTGAAATCAGTGACAGTCAAGACCCTGCCTTTTCAAAAATGTTTATGGAGTTCTGGCTTCAATACTGCAGTAAGTTTTGGCAAGATTTCTCATGACAGATAGTTCTTTAATCTTCATGTCAGTTTTCATGAGGTGTGGACTGCAGGCTTAAATTTTCTTGCACTAGTTAGAATTCAGTCTATTGGTGAATTATTGGTGAAAAGTTATGAAAAACAATGAAAAAGGTTGGGTTTTTTTTAATAAGTTCAACTTGGAAAGGAATTAAAAGACAGTGTTTGTGATGGTTGGCCTGTTGTTTCATAGACAACCATTATGAACAGCTGTTCTGCATTACAGGTGTAATTAGTGCAAATACAGAATCACAATATTTTCTCTCTTTCATAACAGTTGCAAGCTAAATGTGCAGATCTGCAAGCAAAATGTGCCGAAGCAAAAAAGACATTAGCTGAGGTAATATTTGTTTTCCTGTGTGCTGATGGTAGCTGAAACATTTTTGAGAAGTTCTCTGTGTGGAGGGATATATTAAATAGTGAAGGAGTTTGCCAGCTTAACTGACTGATTCCGTGGTGTGGGAAAGCTGAGTAGCATGACTCATGAGTGGAAATGTATTTCAATTTATTATTAATTGCAACCCTTAGGTTAAGAGTTACAGTGAAAAGCTGGACAAGGAATTGGCAGCCTTAGAAACAATAGAATCCCAGGCAGATTCTAGGTAAGTTTCTTCCTTTATGACCTTTGAAATACTGAAAAATAATGATTTAAAAATGAATCATTTAGTATTTCTTGCTTTGTCAACATAAATAACTAAAGTTTAAAAATTAAATAATTCTCCAGCTTGCTTTCCAAAGACAGGAAAACATTACCATAGTGTTCAGTCAGAATGAAAAGTGTCAGTCTGTAGTTCAAAATAATTGTAGATGTCTAAAGCAGAAGAACCCTAGACACATTTGACAAGTAGATGAGGCCTTCTTGAATTATTTTGTTCATATTTGAAGCCTTCATCTCACATAAATTAAATAGGAGTCTCCAAACTTCCACAGTAATGAGGTTTAAAACATAGCACAGCCATCAAAATATTCAGTGTAATACTGCATCTTTATTTTGACCTTGGTATATCAGTGGTGATATTTGGGGGTTTTATTTACCCAAGTTTTATTAGAAATTTATGTAGAACTAAGCTTGTTCTAATATATGTTAATTCTCCACCTGTTCAAATTAGAAACTAAAAATCTAATACGGTTTCCTGGATCTTCAAATTTAGTGTATTAGAGAGTCTGCGAGCACTGGTGGCCATGAATGAAAACCTAAAAAGCCAAGAGCAAGAGTTCAAAGCACATTGTAGGGTAAGTTCCAGTGTCTCATATAAGGATTCATTTAAAACTTGGTAAATTAGCGTTATACTGTCCCTGCCTATCATCTGTCCCTCACCTCATGTTCTGGTATTTCCAGGTTTATGGTGAATATTGCCACTGCTTGATTTGCAGCAGAGTTATGGGCAGTGTATTATATCAGCAGCAAGGCTGATGACCAAGAGGGTTGGAACTGGATTATCCAGAAGGAGTTGCCCCCTGCCCTGAGGCAGGGAGGGATAAGGAAGGGCTACCGGGGCATCCAAGTTCATGTGGCCATCCGGAATACAGAGCAGTTTGTAGACACCAGATCTGCCTTGTGCTGGTCACTCAAGTGGCTCTTTTCCTGCTCATCACCATTCTGTTGAGAGCAAGCTGGGATGGGCTGACAGGGACTCAAGAATGTAAGTCTGAGGTTGGGCTGCACTGGACACCCACCCCTGCTATTCACAGCCTGAAACGGGTTGTCTCTTCCTGGATAATGCAGCCAGCATGACCTGAGGAGAGGCACAGTGCCAAAGAGGAGGGTTCATCAAGGCCCCTGGCTGTGCAGCAACCCTCCAAAAGAGACAAGACTGAAATGGAGCTATTTTAGTTTTCAGAGCATGTTTCAGTCCTACTGCTTAATTGCTGGTTCACTCTCCCGTTTACTGCTTTGTTTATGGACTGCCCAGAAATATGATCGAGAGAAGTGTTTTCATTTCCTTCTATTCAAAGCGTTAGTGGATGGAATTTAATACAATGAAAAGAAGTAAATTGTGCCCTAAGGGCTACACTAAGCATAGTGACCTCATTTTCCCACACATTCTCCTGTGTAAAGCTCTAAAGGATTATAATGGAAACTTCTTTGCAAGTGACTTTCGGTTAATTCATTTCTACAAATGCCATATGGTAGTCCCATGTCACTCTGCTGCCATTGTAATATTGCTGTGCTTCTTCAGCATAATTTTCCATGTCACTCATTAGCTGTCTCAGCTGCATCTAGTATATTTGCAAGTAAAACAAATCTGTTTCTGTATTTGATAAAAGCAGACAGTTTAATGTAATGAGCATTAATGGATACCTTACCCTTAAGCAGGAAATGCTGTTTAATCTTGAAAATTTAAATACAGAGTGTGTGGTCACTCTGCAATTTTATTAGAAGTGCAGGTTGTCAAGATCCCCGCTCTCCCCTGTTGAGAGAATAGGTCTCAGTTAAAAGCCACATCAATTTTTGTTTGTTTTAAAGGAAGAAATGGAGAGACTTCAACAAAGTATTGAGGATTTGAAAGCTGAAGCAGCAGAAGATGGGGAGGAACAGGTAATAGCAAATGTCTAAGTTTTTATTTTCAGTTTTTGATTTGGAATGTTGGTTTAGGTCCTTCCAACTTTTGAGATGTTATTGTAAGCTTTAAAGTATCTGCCGGAATATCTGAAAAATTCCATATCACCCTGGTAAAGCCACAGCTCAGGCTAATAATCCTAGAAATAGACCATTCTGAAAACAGGTGTAGCATTCTTGGTTCTTCTTGCAGAATCCATGGGGCTCTACTCAGAGATGCTTTTGTGCATCTTCATTCTTCTGTGCGTTACTCCTTTCTTTGTAGTACCAAAGAATGTCTGGCTGAGTTAAGAGCTGTGCATACCTCTGGCAAAAATAGCTCCTCCTCAGGAAACATGTTTGTCGTGGTTGTTTTTTTTCTTAGAAGTGGGTTTATTTGAAGGATGAAAGCACGAGTTTTCAGTGGCTCAGTACATTGCATGCCATGAGCAGCTGTCAGAAGCTGGGCTTTCACACAAGTGCATCCAGACTGATGACAATGAATAATGAATGAATAGAAAAGGAAAAGCTTGAATGACTTGTATTTCAATGGGTAAACATTTGATACATTCATGCCTCTGAGATGAGGTAGATTAGAAGTTCTGCTGTCCTCCTGAACACAACATGAAAAAAAATTTAAAAGTAAATCTAAATCTTAAATTTTTTTAACAAGAAAAATTACCTCCAAGTCCATATTCCAGGAAATCTAGAATACATTGCAGAGGGTTTATGTTCTGTCCTGGTGCCTTGTTTATTTTTAAACCTGCCACTGTATAAACACTCAGACAAAGGGTACAGATAGTCTTCCCATTTGAATCTTCATTTAAAGTGTGACTCTTGTAAAGCAGTGCAAAAACTATTGACATATGTTACACTAAAATACCAAAAATTCAAAGCTAGATAAATGCACTTGCTTACAGTGGGTGTGTCAGGTTTTTAATACAGACTATGAATTATTGTTAAAAAACCAACTAAAACAGCAAATGGTGATGTGGGAGCCATTAAAATGGAAGACAGACAACAGAAAACAAACCCAGTCTGCCCATTTTACTGTAATACAGAATTGTTTGGGGTTCTCAAATTCTAGGAGCCGAATAAGATTATAGAAGAGCAGTACCAAGCTGAGAAAGATAAACTACAAAAGATCCGGCTGTTACTGGTGAGTAACTCTCTGTAAATTTACCTGTACAAAACTTAACATTTTTCTTATCTTGTAACTTCTAATACTTCTCTTTGTTGTTCTAATTTTACGAAGTTTTTCTGCCACAAATCAACTACAAAAAAAAATTGATCCTCAGCCAATGCTTTTCTTTTTTAAAATAAATTATTTAGTAACAAAGTATTGCTGGTGGGGGGGCTTCATCCATTTTAAGAAGAGAACAAGAAGAGGCTTTGTTTTCTCCCCTCCTAACTTTCTATTCAGGCACGAAGAAACAGAGAAATAGCCATTTTACAACGCAAGATTGATGAAGTACCCAGCCGAGCTGAGCTAACACAGTATCAGAAGAGATTTATTGAACTTTACAGTCAGGGTATGTATATCAAGCAGGAGCACCTGCTGAAGGCTAAAGCCTGGAAAGGAGGGCAATTGCATTTTGATCATATGGCATGTAACAACAGCACTTACTAATTTTGTGTATTTTAAGGGTCTTTTGGTACTCATGTTCTATACCATATTTTTGAGGTTTTAGAACTTGGGCTTTCAGAATTTTCCTGAGGGAGAATTTTTCCTTTCTGGAGTAAATTTTGTCTGAAACAGGTTCTGTCATTTAAGTTAATGACCTGTGTTTTTAGAAAGTCTTTAATTCACCATTTACAAATGAAGTCTTTCTAAGTTTGAGTCGTGTTTATTTATTTGGCCTTACCATTAAATTCCTTTCATTGTTTTCATTGATGTGAAATATCTGGTTCTGAACCAAACTACTGAAGAGCTACAAAGAAAAGGCAGTCTCTTGAAGGGATTGGTTTCTTGGATTTTTGATTAGTAAAATCCTGCAGTATCTTGGTAGGAGCAGAGTACAAATTGTCTTCAGCTTCTGCGATCAGAAGTTACAGAACTGGGAAATGTGCTCAGCTGAATTTTTGGATAGGAGTGTGTTTGTGCACATGGAATAAAATGGAATAAAATTGCAAAGTTATTCCTTTGAACTGATAACATACCAGTATGCTTACTGGTGTATATTTAACTAGCTTGTGTATTAGCAAAATTAAGTCTCTAACAAGAAGAACTATCTAGTGTTTTAAGTATATTCTGCAATTATTAAATACCAAGCTCTTTGGGGTTGAGCAGTTCCAATCTGGTTATCTGTGTTCCAAATCCCTCCCCTTGGTGAGACATCTCTAGTGACATAGTCATGTGCTGTCTTCCATGTGTTTTACCTAACTCAGTACCTGGAATAGATGTGAGTACAAATCCAGTACTTTTTTCCCTCTTTGCTGTGCCATGCAGTGTGTTTAATCAGGTCCAGCTACAAGGAACTTTGTTTTCTTGCATTAATTCAAACAGTCTATGGTCAGAGCATTACCTGCTAAGATGATGTAGCTTCATTTATATATATAACACCAGAAAGAAGATCAAAGAGACTTATGCAGCTTTGGGTGTAGATTTATGATGTTTTGAATTCTGTGGAACTTTATTTTCTGTAGTACAAAGTATGTGTAGTAACTCAGGATAACATCCTGCTCAGTCATGGTTGAGAACCTGTGTTGTACAGGCTAAGCTTCTGGAAAAATAAGCTGAAAGTCTCTATCCAGTCTTTTTGTGAATTGTGGTAATTTTAGAGGTAGTTAGAGGCTTTTCATTTAGCCAGATTGAGGTGACCTTCAGAGTTGCCAAAACTTGTTTTTTTGAACTTTGATCCAAGGGGTGTTGGAAAAGAGCCTTCAGTGATGACTTATCACCTTAGTGATTTTTTTGTACTAGAATGTTTTTCAGTTACAATATTCAGGGCTTTATTTGTTATCTAATTCAGCCTGTTCCATTGAAAACATTAAGCTGAGACTTCAAGAGAATCAATGAGCCAGTTGGGTCTTTCATACTTTTCTTTGTCTGTCTTACCTTGTGTGGGTTCTGGTGTGTGCCCATAAGGCTTCATAACTTGGCACAACTGTCTAATGCAGTGGAAATCTTGAAAGATTTTCTGAGTTTGTGTGTGGAATCCATGAAAGATTTGTGACTACCACAGCTGCTGCAAGAACAGAAAGAGCTTCACAAAGGAAATGGTTTGGGAAAAGCCTCTTCCATTTGGCAGCAGTTCTGCAAAACTAGTTAAGAGACCACACCTGACATAAGCCTGTTGCCTGTGTTCATGCAGCTTCTCAAGCAGCAGCATGATTTTAGCTTTTGGAAAAACCTTTGTGAGACTTACTGAACAGCCCTTACTGATTTGGAAACCTGTGCCAGGCTTTCCTGATTCCCTCAGTGTTTTCAGGCTCCTGGTGCTCACTGTGTACCTTGAGGCTGCAGCGTGAGCAGAATGTGTCACATTTGTACTGTGACACTCAGAAAGCTCCTTAGAAGTAGCCACTGCTGACCTTCTTCCACTAAGACAAATAACTTGAGCTGTGTGTTGCTCTTGGGCTTCAGCTGAAGAAAAGGCTGGTACAAATCAAAAGCTGGAATTTTTTTTTAAACTTTGGAAGTTCAGTGATGTACTATGGAAGGGAGGTCAAAAAATGGTTCTATTCTAAAGCTTAGTCCAGTGTATCAGTTCCATAAAGGTATTTTAAGATGGCAACTATTTAGCCTTTAGAGTATGATGTATTGAGCGTGATTTCACCAAGGCTTATCTTTTTTAACCCATGCATTTTTTTTCCAGGTTCTCGTTTCTAGACAGTGCTTAATATATTAATGATTTTTGCTGACTGTCCCTCTGCGTTGATTTCTTTCCTTAGGAATCACAAATATCTTGTGTTTCCTTAGACATTGAAGAACTAAAGGATAGAAGATTTGTAGATTTGAGTATCTCTGTAGATTTGAGTATCAGTCATCATCTTGTAGGCCCAAAGGGGACGGATGGCTGAGCCTTACCTTCCCCACCAAGCCCTGACCAACATTTGTTTTAATCCCCTAAACCAGAAAGTATTTAATTCTATCATCATGAATAGATTGTAAGAAGATAAAAAAGCTCTAAAATAGCAAAAGCTTTGTTGGTCATCCTGCACCTGTGTAGCTGGAAATACATAGTCTAATGCACTTTATTTCCACACAGCACTATCAGATTATCTGTTCTTCTCTGTCCCTGCTCAGCTTGTGCCTCTCTAACACCACAGCTGTGCCAGGGCCAGTGTGAGCAGCGCAGGAGCCTCTGTAGTGTAAGGGTAGGGCTTGTGAAGAAAGGTGGCTGATGGTGCCACCATAAAGGACTGTTGGCATTTGAGGCTTAATTTAGACACTGAGCTGTGTTGTTCTTATAAAAGATGATGGCTGGAAACCCTGCTGAGATTTACATGCAGAGGGAACATCCTTCCAAAGTGTATTAAAGAGTGTGTTCCTTTATTGATAGTGGAAAGTATGTTATAGAAAGCCTATGAAGTATTTTTACAGATTCCATTTCACCTCATGTTCTTTTATTCTACTCCATTTTTTTGTTTGCAGTCGCAGCAACTCACAAAGAAACAAAGCAGTTTTTTACTCTTTATAACACACTGGATGACAAGAAAGTATATTTGGAAAAGGAGGTAAGAAAATACTATTACTGTTTTCTAAATATTCAATCTCTGGAGAAGGAGATAAAAAGTTTTTACTTGGCTTTCACCATATTCAGTCTCATCAGAGCAGAGTTACCAGTCTTTGTAAATAAAAATGGAACAACTGATTCATAAGAATATTTCTAATCTTGGAGGAGAATTGGTCTGTGTTGCAAAAGAATTGTTGTTAGTACACCGTGTTTAAACCACTTGCTGTATTCACAAAACATAACATTTGGTTAGCAAATATCTCTGTCATGTTATCACAGGACCAAATGACCTTCTTTTTATCTTTTTGGTCAGTATCTTTTATAATGAAACTGATGCAGTCGGTAACCGATGCAGAGTCTGCCATGCATGGGCTTATTGCTGTCTCATTCAGGTGGAAGGTTTTAGATTTGGGAGAGATGAGTTCAGCTTTCCTCTGCAGTGGGGCAGGTGATTCTGTTTGCTATGCTTGGGTTTGTTTAATGCAGAACACTTCAAACACTCATCAAGAGGAGAAACTGCTTGGAAGGCTTAACCACAGGAGAGTTGCAAGATATGTTCAAAGCCAAGAGAAAGGATCACATTAATTGCTAGTTGTTGAATTTTAATACTCTCAGCAATATGCAAAAAAAAAAAAAAAAGACAAAAATCAAAGATGGTTACAAAGGATATATTGAATATAATTTAATTAGTTGGAGGAGTTCATACCAAACAACAAAATATTCCTGTGATGCTGTTATAAATTGCTGGTTTTGTCTTGAGTCAGTGCAATGTTAGTGAAGTGCCACTCTGTACTTTTTGCAAGTTCATCTTTTAGCATCCTGAAAAATGTATATAAGCAAAGCAAGTAATGATGCATGGCTGTTCAAAAACCTGTAAAACTCATCTGCACGATGAAAGCAGGGCAGGAATTCACCTGCTGTTTCTGCACTGCTTGGTGAGTCTTCACAGGATTGTGTAGAGATCTGCATCACAATACATTGTGTGTTTCCAGTCTCAGAGGCAAAAGTGGGGGGTTTTTCTGTTTATTTGTGATGTGCTTGTGCACAGTCACTGTTGAGCACTGGACCAGCACCTGTAAGGTGTTTTTCTGTCCAGTTTCAACACATGCGGACCATGTGTACAGACCATTTTACCTTATTGCTCTAGTTTGGGAAGTCATCATGCTAGAAAATTCTCAGTGGTATAATTGAGTCTCAGTAGAGGTAAAAATCTCAATTGTGGTCCAAGTCTTACTTCTGCTTTCTGTGATTCCACCAATGAAATAGATTTTACTAAATCAGAAGAGTAGTGGTTTTTCTCCTGAAAGAAAAACTTACAGTGATTTTTCATACAGCTGGCTGCTTTTCAGGGCAGTATCTACACAGTCAATTTTTTAATTAAATTTCATCTGCTTGCCTGTGAAAACTCATACTAGAAAAGACAAATTTACATTTTCTTCTTTTTCTTTCTAATTCACAGGTTAACTTACTAAATTCTATTCATGACAACTTCCATCAGTAAGTAATGGTCCTTTATCTCTTAATAGTTGCAAAGGGTTGGTTGGAAAACTGGGAGTGTGCATAAGTTACAGAGAGTAAAAATTTGTTAGAAGTTTTTGTAATCATAAATTGGTTTATAAAATAGTTTATTAAATTTGATTAAGCCAACTAGGCAATTCCAAGTCTATGATGCCCCAAACTTTTATAGCCAACTTACATCTTTGATATCTGACTCTTTAGATGTGGAAGTTCAGTCATAATTTTCCTGGCATTAATTTAAATCTTTTCCTCCCTTTTGTTAAGTTGTGGTTATTACATTAAGTACGAAACATTAGACTGGAACATATTTCTGACATGTTTATTATAAACTAACTCTGTATTTAAAGCTTTTGATACAGGGTGAAGTCCTTAGGTAAAATTGTGGGTCCCTTGGAAGTTCATGGTCAAATACCAGTCTGTAATACAGCCAGTGTTTATTTTTCTCTGCATCATTTTGACATCAGACACAAAAGTCCATTAGGAATTTTTGTCACAGCAGTACAGTTCAGGAGAGTCATGGGGGAGGAGATGCTTATTTAATAGTTTTGAACAAATCTTTCTCTTATATCTTTTTATAATTCTGTTGTGAAATTCTAAGCTTTTTTTTCCCCCAAGAGTAATTATCTATTTACTTGCTTCTCTACACTTGTGACCTTCTGTGTTTGATCTGAATTATTTTTTATTTTCTTTTCCTATTGTGTTATCCAAAACAATAATTGCAGCAAAACCCAGGAATCTGCTATTTCAGATGTTTCTGTTTGCAGCAGGGATTGTAGATCTGTGTTGCTCAGTGATGAGAGCCTTTTGATTCTGTCCAGGCAGTATAAACCAATAATGTAATTGACAGCTGGTCTTTGAATTGGGGTTTCTTTGGGTTTGTGTGCAGAGGAGAGTTGCCTTTTCTTTGGTCTGTTTTTTCTTGATCTGTTTAAGATATGTTAAAGACTAAAACTATTTCCAGGCTTTCCCTATAAGGGCCTGAAATTGCTTTCTGAATATTTCTGATCTCCTAGACCTTTACTCACCTGCTTAATGTTCACAACAGCAGCTTTTCTTAAAAATTTATGCTTTTATTTAGTTCTTAGCAATTTATTTCTGTACAGCACAAGAGAGCAAGGAACAGACTTGAACTGACAGGGACAACACTTGTGATGAGCTCTGCAGTCTCTGTTCCCCTCTCTTTGGTACCTTACAGCAGCTGAAGAGCTGCATTGTTACTGAAATCAGTGATTACAAAGATGAATTCTTACATACAACACTAAGCAATGAGAATTCTTGGATATTGGTAAATGTACAAAACCACTGTAGCTGAGACTCAGTGTCCCACATCTCAGTTGTTACATTTTTTTCTTTCCAGAGCAATGGCATCTTCCGGTTCTCGTGAGCAGTTTTTGCGGCAGATGGAGCAGATTGTAGAAGGCATCAAACAGAATCGAATGAAGGTCTGAGACTCCTTTCACTTTCTTTGCTAGAACCTGGGAATTATTTCAGCAAATAACTGTGTGTGGAGAGATCCATTGTGTGAGGTGCCAATTAAGCAAGCAACTAACAAGTACTATTTCTTTTCACATTCACAAGAAACTTCTCACCACTAAATATCAATGACTAGAGTAGAACAGAGGTGTTATAACACTTCTGTCTTAACAGGATGCTTATACCCCATAACTTCATTACTGTCAGAGGAGTGATTTAAATACCTGGGAGAGCTGAATGTCAGTGAATTCAGTGAGAGCTCTTCTGCATGCATTGTGTGGGTGCAGTCAGAGCTGCACCTCAGGCAGCTGGAGCTCACTGAAGCTGCTTCCTGCTGCTGAAGAGGGTCAGTGGCACCTCAGAGTCCCAACCATCCCTTGCCTCAGTTGCAACCCTCACTTGATGCCTTGTTGAATCCACTGAGGTGGGGTTTTTAACCTGCTTTAGAAATGGCTCAGCTTTTCTGCGAGTGTGTTGGGTCCACAGAGCAAGTGAAAGGGATTTGTGGGTGAATGGAGCCCCAGGACACATTCAGAGAAGACAAAACTCTTCTGGTAACATTTGGGGGCTATTTTTTAAGCACATGGCCTCAGTGGACTTGGGTTAAGTGGTCTTGGGGCAATGCAAGCATGAGGCCCAGCAGCAGCTCCAGGTTAAAGCTGTCCACAAGGAGATTTGCATACAGTGCATAGGCTTAAGTACCTCTTGGTATTGGTAGTTACTGACTTTTAGCTATTGTGTTTTTTCACTCTTCTGTTTTCATATTTTATATTCATATTTCCTAAGTCCCATTAGGGACCTCTGAGATGCTTTATAGCACCAGAAATTTCTCAGTAGTGGATTATGGCTGTGCTTTATTTGAGTTTAGATGAATGTTGTGACAGGCTATGAATCAGTACATACTGCAGTGTGTACTGAAGTGCATCTGTCCAGGTTTTGGGCTGTTTTATCTCAATAGGTAAATAGAAACTTCAAGTGCAAAATACGTTAAGCCTGTGTGTGTAGAGAAACAAGAACAGGAGGCAGCTCAAGCTGCAATAAAGCTCTTCTACCATAATTAACTCAACTCTGAAAATATGAACTTACTATAGGCAGCTGTGTTTGAAGAGGTGGCTAGTTCATTGCAATTAATTATTTCCATTTGCTTGACTTATTATTTTCAGCAAGTACAATGTTGCATGGGAAGGCAGAGATTTCTCCTGCCCTCCCTCCGTGATTAACAGCCAACCAACCAAAACAAGATCAGTGTTCTACCAAAAGCCCTTCGGTTTTTGTTTGGAGTGGGGGGAATGTTTTGGGGGGGCTGTGCTTGTTTTTAATTAGTTTCACTGCCTCATCACTGTGATGGGATTCTTTAATGAGCAAGATTCCTGGCTTGCAGATATGAGCCTTAGTTTAATTCCGAATGTCACTTGGAGTGCCACTAGTACTGAGACTTCAGCATTAGGTTTCTAATTTTTTTTAGATCTGGTCTAAATGTTTGCTGCATTTAAAGCGTGAGCCAGGGGTACCATTTACGAGGCACTTGTGTCCCGTTGTGTTTTAGAGGTAGTTATTCCTTATGCAGTATATCTGTGTGTGTGCATTCCACACACAGTGTATGATCTCTTATCCTTCCTGCATACCAACAGATGGAAAAGAAGAAGCAAGAAAACAAAATGCGAAGAGACCAGTTGAATGATGAATATTTAGAGCTTCTAGAGAAACAGAGGCTTTACTTCAAAACAGTGAAAGAATTTAAAGAGGTAAGAACACTTCTGCTGATGTAACCTGTCAAGTGTTCAGTGACCTATTTTGACTTGACTTGTACATTAACACATGCACAAGATTTCCTGATATGATGCTTAGCACACCATGTTCATGATGTATCTTGGTGTTTATCTCCACTTGAATCTTGGGACTCTGATTCTGGCAATTCCTCTTTCACTGCTAGATTGGCACCCATCCATGTTACAGGGAGGACCACGTGAGGTGCATATTTAGGTTTCCACGTGGAATCTCTTGAAGACCTAGGAGCAGTTAGGTACTGGATCAGAGAGAGTTGTGGGAATGTGTGTGAACTGGGGAGGAAATGCAGAGTCTTGGTAGTTACAAATACCTTTGGGAACCAGCCTTGTTGTCTAATGACTGTGAAAGCACCGTTTAGCACTTCATTGATTCAGCCTTTCCCAAGCGTTTAATCATCAAGTGCTTCTGCTGTTTCTTGTCTCTATGAGAATGAATGACAAAGGACTGCTGCCAGGCAAAATTGTCGTTTGGCTTCAGATGTTCCGGGAGAAACATCTTTCTGTAATTTGTCCTGCTTTGTTCTGAGACAGTTCCTTCCTGTTTCAAACAATGTATTCTGGGAGAGTGACAGGGACTGTTCAGCTACTTGTCTGACATACAGAATTTTATGTCCTAATTGCAGAACGTAGGTGGAGGTTCATTTATTTATTAGCCTATCTTTCTTCCATTACCACGTGATGAACCTTCTTCTCAACCTTGCTACCCTTAAAATAACTGAATCGTGGTCATGGAACTGAACACAGGTGGTGTGTGCTTGTGTAAATACATTTCTTGACCTAGAGTTGTTCTCTGAACACTGACTTTTTTGCAAACTGTCCTGTGAAGTTCCAGATCACCTACAAGTAAAGTCCACCTCAAATTTATTCTATTTATAAGTAAAAAGCTGGATTTGCTTTAGCTACTTGTAAAATGTTAGATAAATTGTCAAGCAGTGTTCCTTTTGGCCCGCATGTCATAAAGTTTAGTGAATATTACCATTAGAATAACATTATGGATGAATTGGAATTGTCTTCAGCTCATCACTTGCTCCAGACTACTTTTGGTTTTGGAGATCTTTCTAAACAAAAGAAAGGATTTGGTTTTGTTGATGTGGAGATACAACTAGCAAAGAACAACCACCTCCCTCTGTATTTGCTTTCTGTTCACAGGAATGCCGTAAGAATGAAATGCTGCTGTCCAAGCTGAAAGCCAGTTCTTCCTGAAGAACTCCAGCTGGTGAAATTTATAGATTCTTCAGTCCATTGAATCTCTTTTGTGAGGTGACAGTTATAACTGCAATGTAGATGTATATATATATAGATATATGTAAAAAATATATACACACAGCTGTAAAAGTCTGTTTTTTCCAGTATGTGCTCAGTTTACAGTCCCTCATCACTTGGCTGTATTATTCGTTATTGCCTCCACTACATAGTAAAGAGTTAACACAATACAGCAAACTAGAAATATTGTCTATTTATTTGAGTTTGGGTTTGTTGGGGGTTTTTCCACAGTAAGGACAGTGGGGATGTTTTTTATTTGAGTTTGAACACTGAATTAGGTCAAGATTGTGGAATGAGTATATATGTACTGTGTAGTATCTCCAATACCACAAGATGAACACTACAAAATTAATTTTGGCCCCCAAAAACCCCACAGAATGAGATTCTTGAAACTTGCTCCTCCAACAAATAACTTCACGTTACTTTAATTTACAGTCTAGCCATAGATAGGATTCCAAAGGGTAAAAATTAATTTCTAATGGTTAAGACATAAGAAAATAGAGACTTACCTTGGATAATTCATGGTGTAAAATTATAGATCTATATTTTTATAAAGTCTAGCTGTTGTATAAATTTCTTTGAAATTTCATTTTTATATAGAGAGAGTATGCTTGTTAAATTAATAGCTCCAAGAAAAAACTCCTTAATCACTAGGACCACCATGTTATCCCTGGCTGGGATGAAAATCAGTCTATCACCTGTAACATAGGAAGATAAAGACATTCTGCTCAAATGAATTGATGTTCACCTTTGAAGACAACGACCTACTTACCCTGCTGAAGATTTGCTCTTGAAAGTTTAGAAACTTTGTGGGACACTTTCTGAAACATTTTTATATCTGTATATACAGTATTTTATAATTCAAACAGTTGCTTTTTTGTACCTAACAAAAGAATTTTGGAGTAACTTCTTAATGCACATCACATCTTCAGGAGAAGAAATCCATGTTCCTTTTTCCCAACAACCCTGATGACAATGCTGTTCGATTACTTTCTATGGCAGCAAATATAAAATAAAGAATGTTTGGAATCCAATGACATTCTGCTGTCATGTCTTTAAGGTGGAACTTGCCCTAGAAGCTTTACCAGGCTCTTGAATTACAGGTGCCTTAAAAGATGAATTGTGTCAATAGTCAAGTGACATGCTCTTTTTGTGACATCCTGTTCCTTCACACAAACAGAAAGGATACTGAGCCAGCTGGTACCTTGGTCCCCCACACTAGTCAGGGACTGAATAGACAGAGGCTGCTCATCTTCTATTTATTCAAAAAGTCAATCTACCAGGGCTAGCAAAATAAGGAAGGTAAAATCAGATAACAAGTCCCTTCAAAGAAGGAAAAAATTACATTCAGTACTCCTTCAAAGAAGGAAAGCCATATTGAGTGCTACTGCAGATTTTATAGTCAGCTGTGATATTGGGAGGCATTATGTCTGTCTACATACTTTGCCCCTCTGAAAACTGCAATGCTCTTTCTACTTTGTAAATTGAATAATTCATCTTTGGCAACATGAAAACCTGTTTGAGAATTCAAGCTGTGCTGTATTTGTGTACCATGCCATTCTAAAACAGTAACTTGAGTGGACATTTCAATTTGGGTTTTACCATTTTCATCAAAATTGCTTTAGCCATCAAACAAAATTTCCTAGGTAGGATAAGTAATGAACTTGAATGTAGAATAAATTATGTGATTATTTGTTCAGTATAAGGTTAAATTTTATGCTCACCTGCTAAAAACACAAGGAGTATAAAAATGTTACATCTGTTGCTCTCACTAAGTGTTTGTAATTTTGACTAAGATATAAATCTGAGGTTTGTGAAGATGCAGTTATTACTTACAGAGAATAAATCAGAGTCCGGATTATAACTGACTCTCTACAGTAAGTGGAACCCAGGGCAGATGGACATTATCTTTGCTTTCAGACCCATGTGAAAATGAGAAGAAAAAGGCTGGAGGGGTATGAAAAGTTACATCAGCTGTTCCTTGTTTACTGGCACAGGCTGTATGTGTTGGGTGCCATTTCTTCTCATACCTCGGGAGGAACCAATGGCAAAAAGAATCTCTCTTAATTCTCTGTCTTAGTTGTTTTCAAGGGAGGAGTGAGACGGTCAAAAACTAGACGATCCCAGTTATGGGGAAGAAAACTGGAATCTTTATTGAACATTCGACATTCAATTTAAAGGACTTGGGGCTAGGATATGTTAATAAGGAGGATGGATTATGGTAAC
>JAWWEV010000172.1:8072161-8091681 GCA_035583235.1 Hafferia zeledoni | reverse complement strand
CAGCCTTTGTTGACCAAGGCTTGCTCTTTAAGATTTCTAGCTCTTTTTGCTGTAAGCTGGATTTCAGATTCCAACAGAGGAGTAAGAGTTTCTCAGAATTTTCTGGATTTCTTTGAAGAGAAAGGTCTTGCCCTGAATTCATTTGGTGTTACCAGGCTTGTAAAGTACCATTTACAGGACTTGCAGCAAACCTTCATTTCTTTTTTTATTTGGTAGAGCTGGTTCATAGTTTTAATTTGCATTTCAATAAATTTAATTGTTATGCTGGTGAATAAACTGCTGGTACTCGTGCAAAACAGCTGGAGGGCTGTGCTTGGCTGGTGCACCCACCTCCTCTGAGCGGCTTTGCTAAATCAGGCTTGTAAGTAGGACACGTGCCAGGGCCATACACAAATCTTGCTCGTTTGGGTGGTGGGTGACATTCTCTGAGGATAGTCTGTTACCCAGTAGAGGTTTGAACCCCAGCTGTTTATTCATGCAGTGTGTGCACAGCCCTGGCTGCAGCTGCTGCAAACTCGGCTTGTCAGGAGCAGGGGTTGGGTGTGGATGAGATCAGAACTCCTGGGTACAGTAATGAATTACTGACGAGCTTCCATTGGGGAGGCTGGGGCATGGATGTCTGGCTCCTGGAGAAAGGAGTATAGAGGCTTATTAACATTTTCTGTTCACACTCATCTTCCAAAGTCCTTTAATTTCTGCACAGTCTGGACTCCAACAACAAACTTGGGCCTTCATACAGCTGCTGTAGGATTCTCAGAGCGTTGCTGCAGGATGCAGCAATGCCCTTCTGCTGAGCAATAGGCTCCAGAGTGGTTTACTAGGAGCAGATTCAGTGTCAGGAAATAAAATTTAAGGCTAGGAGTCCACTGTGTACAAGCAGAGGTGATTGCTGTACTCCAAATTGGCAGCTAATATTTGGGGAAATAAATGACCATATGCCTAAGCTCTGCAAAACGAGGTTCCTTTAGAATACCTGCTTTTTTTTGTTTGTTTTGGTTTTTGTATTTGGATGGCCATAATACCGTGTCATTTATTTAGTCCATTTGTCTTAGTTCATATGGGAATTGTATTTTCTATATATCCTTTGGTCCAGCATGAAGCCAAGGATAACTGAACCACAATAGTGTCAGATCTAAACCCTAATGCTTAAGTGCCAGAAAGAAGAATCCTTGCATGCTTGATTTTACTCTTTTTTTCAATTAAAATAAAGTTGCAAGCTTTACTAATGAGAGTAATTAATCACAGAAATAAAGTACCAAGGGACATAGAACATTATCCACAGTGCGAAAGTTTTTTAATTAGGGTTGATGACTATTCAACAGTTACAGTCCCTTTTCACCCGGTCACTGGGTTTGGCACACAAAGAGGAGGGTGAAGCTGTGCAGGAGGCCAGGGGATGGGAACCCCTTTTCTGGCTTTGAGTGGGAAGCAGCACCCAGCAGGGGTTAGACTGTAACTCCAGATAACATATTTCTTTGCCCTACAGTAAGCTCAACTTCCATGTGATTAAAAAACAGGGTTTTAAATACTCAGTATGTGTTGCTGTTCTTCTAAATGCAGTCTGCATTTAGAGCCAGTGTGGAAAGTTGATTTTGTTCAGAGCTTTCTAAAGCTGTGGTAATGAAGTGAAAGCCCCACTTGCTTCTCACCGCCTCTGGGTCCGTATAAAGCCAGCTGGTTGCTGTGCAAGCCTGTCACTCTATAACGCTCACTGTTGTCACAGATGTCTGGGTGGGCAGAGCAACAGCTAGTTATCTTCAGAACTTCTTGCAGCAAAATTACAGAGCCTTGGACTCGCCTCCTAAGGAAGCTAAATTTATCCTTGAGGAGGTGGAAAGCTGTGCTGTGCTGCTTCACTGCCCTGCTCCCAGCTCTGCCGCTCGCTGAGGGCACCCTGCTGCAACTCTGCAGCAATAGCTGTGCAGGTGTGCAGCTGCACTGACCTGCACTGTGGCCTCACAGCTCTGTGGTGTTCTCCCAAGTTCCAGCTGCCAAGCCACACTAAAATGTACCTTCACAGCCTGCGTTCCTTCTTGGGAGGGTTCCTGTGCCAGAACCACACCCGGGTATTGCTCTGGTCTGCTGGCACCTACAGTTCAAACAAGAATCACTGCTGATGCTGCAGCCACAGTCTGTGATGGGCCTTAACTTCAGTGCAGCAGGGTGTTGGCATTGGATTTGTGCGATAGTAATGGCTTGTCTTACCAGGCAGAGGGGGTATAGGCACTAAAATTTGGTGAAAACATGATTATTAGAAACTTCAGGAGTGCCACATGCAGGAGATTTGTACGCTTTTCAACACCAGCTCAAGATGATCTCTTCAATTCCTCCTTACATACCACCTGTTTGGATTTTAAGATTTTTAGAGCAGTGACTCTCTTACAAGAAAAATTCAATTGACTTGAAAAATTTGTCAGTGGTTCTGAAAAAGGCCTATGGGTTTTAGCAACTTCCAGTCTCTTACATATGTGTCTTCCTTCTGTTTAATTAAACCTCCAAACTGTAGTTTAAATGGTAGCTATTCCATATGCAGGCAAGGTGAGAGTCACAAGGGAAAGTTATTTAAATTGGCATTTAAGTCTGAGCCACTAACAGCTCGGAAATTCTAGGTTATTAAAATTTCTGAATTCCCACTGAAATTGAGAAGAGAAGCAGCCTCTGCAGGAATGCAAGACACACAGGTGGCTGTGGCTGCAGGCACAGCAGGTCACACTGGACTGTCACAGCACTGCAGGTGTGAAGTACTGCAGTGCCCGACCTCACCACACGCTGTGCTCCTGAGGTACAGCCAGACTCTCTTCAGGAGGTGGAGGAACGTGTGCTCTGATGGCATTTCTTTAAATGACTTATTTAGAAAGGAGCTGAAATTTGCCTCAGTCTAAGTTGCCCATATAGCTGACACTAAGCTCAATTTGACATCATCAGGTACATGAATCACTTTAGGATACACTACAGTAGCTTTAAAGTTAACTCTTAAAGGTTAACTCTGCTTTAAATTTAAGGAAATAAAGGCTGCATCATTTTGTTTCTCATAATATACAACCTACTTGATAATACCTCACTGACATGGCTGCCCAGGACATCAGTCCCTGGCTGCCATTGTCTGAGAGAGACTGCCAGGATACCAAGGCTTTGGTAGGAGCTTCATGCTCAGCACTGGCATCAATGGGATGCCTATTGAGTCAGTAACTGTCAGAGATGAGTGTGAGAAGCAGTGAGATGAAGATGCCAGTGGTACAGATTGCTGCAGCTGAAATTCCTGACTTTTAGCCACCCTGTGGAGCTGGTTTTGCCCAAGGGTATGGTATGAATCAAAGGGTTGTTTAAGCAGCAGAAAACACAAAACTAGCATAGAAGGCCAGTGTAAATGATTAAACCTCAGCTTCTGAAGGAGTCGTGATGGTTTGCCCTTACAGTAGCTAAGGAAGCTTTTGGAGAAGATGCAAGAAGGTGCTGGAACTCCATGTCAGTAATAAGCTGCCATGCTAAAAATACTCAGGTGCTGCTGTCAGCTCTCTCCCTCAGGGCGGAGGGGGAAATGAAACCCACTAGAGGAACAAATATAAAGTGAGATGGACTTGGCAGTATGCAAAGAAAAGCTTCATTTATTTATGTATATGTTGTTGGGACAGGAGTATTTGTTGGATTGTGGAGAAAGTTTAAGGCTTGGTTTTGAGTCAGTTTTGAGAGTCACTTAGGCTTGATGGTATCAACACCTTTCTTACAGTAGAAAGATGCAAGCTGACAAATTGTGGACTTCACAAAGGGAGGGTGATGAGCAGACTTACGGTGCAAGGACCTCAGACACAGTGCAGATACTCACCTACCGCTGCCAAGCAGCCACATGTTGCTGCCAGCAAACTTTGTGACTGCACACAATGTTTAGTGTTTGTAACGCAGATGCAAGCTCAGTTTTATAGCAGCATGAAATAATAATGCATCCAGTCCCCATTCATTTGGAGGTATTGTGGGTCTATCTTGAGCTTTCCTGGGTTTCATAAAACTGAGAGAGCCTGAGCCATGCAGAGTAAGGGTACAACTCAGGTGAAAACTCCAGGCTAGATCCTCCTTCTGTGCAAGGAGTGAAAGCACATTCTCAGAAGCTCTGAATAATTTTACATTTGGCTTTAAAATTTCACTTCCAGGGGACTCCAAGGGGCACAGCTGACCCATGTTTCACCAAGCCTGCCCATCAAGCACTGCTTGCTAGAACACACACAACCCTTCAATCATATCAGGGCATGTTTCTGAGCTGCTTAGTCATCTATTTTAATTTCACATCAACTCAATGACTGATTGAATACAGCATATTTATTCCCTTCCAAATACATCTCAGAAATTAAGCCAGAATCCTGCCCCAGTCACAAACATTTTGGTATTGCTCAATTAGCAGCTCCCACTGGTGCCTTTGCTAATGATGAGAAAGCTCCAAGATGGCACCATAGGTTGGATGAGATCAGTCATGTTGGGTTTGACAGTCATAGCATCAGACACACACAGCGCTTCGCCTGCAGACCTCAGCACATGTTGATTCCAAGAGCAGACGGGAGGTATTCACTGCTTCCATCTTCTCTGCCAAACCCTGGAGCAGCACATATGTATTTCCAAGGGGGAACTGTAAACTGTCAGTCGGTTTATATCCAAACATCTTCCATGTTCTTTTTCATTGTTCCTAAATCCCCTCAAGAAGCTCTTGTGCATGAAAACTGTACATATCACAGGCATGTTTCCATCAAGAAATCTCTATATTATACAATAGAGGAATAATTTTCTCCTCTGTGTCCGCTTTTATTTCTGCTTTACAAAAAGGTTCTTGAAGGCATTGTTGTAATTTTTGTTAAATGCTGTATAAATGAGAGGATTAAAGAAAGAATTTGAGTAGCCAAGCCAAAGAAAGATGCTTTTCCAGATGGGTGGGATGTTGCAGGAGCAGAGGGGACTTATTAATTCTGTGATGAAGAAAGGGATCCAGCACAGTACAAAAACTCCAATTAAGATGCCAACCATCA
The DNA here is from genome assembly GCA_035583235.1 of Hafferia zeledoni. Lineage (NCBI taxonomy): Eukaryota > Metazoa > Chordata > Aves > Passeriformes > Thamnophilidae > Hafferia > Hafferia zeledoni. Next base: position 8,086,672 of record JAWWEV010000172.1, on the reverse strand, counting down.
GAGCTGCCTTTTTCTCTTTCTGTTCTCTCCATGTTTCTCCATCTGTCTGGAAAGTGATAGCGGCATGACGAGCTGTAAACACCATCTGTGGTTCATGCAAAGTTTCCTTCACCTCAAAACAAAAGCAAACATAGTTTCTTACCAAGGCAGTTTATTTGAGTGAAGTATTACTTTTAAGTGACAGCACAACATCTGTGCACCTACCACAAAAGGGCTCTACTCCATTCCTTCCATGTTACAAGAAAGTGCCCTAGAGTGCCAGAGTTACCAGACTTCTCATTACACTGAAAAAGCTGCCAAGTGGGACTGACAAAGGGAGCTAAACAAAAAGTAACTGATGCCATGTGTGTTGTGAGATTCTTTTTCAGTTTATTTTATTGGATGCCTTGGTGGGAAATTAAGTTGTTAAGGCAGGTTAACAAAGCCATGTGCCTTCTGCCTATCCCTACACTGGACTCACGCTGCTACATGGCCTTTAGGGTTCTTTAGACCTGCTCTAGATGAACTGCTTTAACAGAAGGGTTGAACTACATGATCTCCAGAGGTCTCTTACAACCCCAACCATTCTGTGATTCTGTATTCTCTCAAAAAGTACTCCATTGCTGGAAAAACACCATTTCAATTTGCCTTCGGTTCAAACTGTGGCTTCAACAGAAGTTACACAAGAGAGGAGTAAATTTCAGCTACTCCAGGCTGCTGACAGCACTTCATGTCTCTTTCTGTCCCCCTTAAGGGAGGACATTCACATGTGCAATGAGTACAGCACAGTGCTCGGGGTGACAGCCAGACTGTGGCAAACAGGTTCTGGGCACAAGTCATTAATGTGCTTAGATCCTAACCAGAAGATACTCCCTTGTGATTTTAATCTGAAGCATCTTCAATATTAAAGTTTTTCTAGGCCCTGCAGTTGTGAGGACAGCATAATAAAAGAAACAGTTTAAGGATGCAACCTGAGGCTCTAAAATTTGCCCAAGTGATAGATCACAGGCACTGCAAGACTTTGACAGCACTCCAAAGGTGGCTTGTTGTTAAATTAGCTACATATCCCACGCACATGCACCACCTTTGTGCAAGCTGTATAATTAATGGAGGGCCTCTACTTAATATGAGCGTGGCAGCTCAGAGAAGGAAGCACTGGCAATGGCTAAACAATCACTCTTCAAGATGGATATCCCTGTCTGCACCCCCAGACATGAGACATGACTGCAGGATGTAAGAGCAGCAGATTATGGATGCAGGCAAATAATGGAGGAAAATGAAAATCACATCTGTTCTGACAATTAAAATGAGACACCCCTCATGTAGCAAGGATCACACCATTTGTCTGTAGAAGGACTTGCTCTGCACATTCTTAATCACACTCTGAAAAAGGGGATGAATATATGACATGAGGACAAATTTGTGACAAGCAACCCTGAAAGATTATGTCTTAGCCTCGAGGAATAGTTACATAAGTGTGTGTGCCTCTTGGGAAGAGCCATATAAAGGACTTTGTCACTAGCATTGGGCACAATTTGGTATTATGCTTAACCTTCAATTCTTACTCAAAAGATAGAGCTTGCAGCGTGCTATCGCCGTCAAATCAGAGCCTTTTTGCTACTTCAGGTTTTAAAAGACTTATGACTTAACCTCAGAATTTATGAGCAGTGGCCCTTTTATAATTTAATTGCATATTGTGAGAAAAAATTATTTCATTTATTTTGATAGAAGATACTGCAGTCCTCAGGTGTTTTCCCTAATAAAGCCTGCACTTACAGCCTGGTCAAGCTTCTATTCAAGTCAAAGGAGCTTCCACAAACTTCACTGGTTATTAGATCCAGCTTCTGAATACTAAACAGCAAGTGAAAATAGATCATGATCTGTTTTGTAAATTACAGGACAGCAGCTGTCTTCCTGTTTACCTAATTTCTACTTTCTCTGATATCACAGCTGTGTTTTCATTTGGGCTTTTTGCTAGTTTTGCCTGAGACTTCTGGATAATGTTGTATTAACAGTAGTGATAATAATAACAGTGAAAATAGCAGTCTAGTCCTTTAAGAAAAATAATGGAATCTCTCACGGAACCTTCCATTAAATAAGCAGTGTGGCAGACTGGAGATACGTTGCTTCGGTTTGCCATAAGAAATCCCTCGAAAAGGAGACACAAAATGTTCTTGAAAAGGTAACTGGTATCCCTGCTCAGCGAAGTCTTTCAGCCGGTGCCTTGAGCAGACCTGCTGGAAGCTCTGTGAAAGCTCAGCTGTCCCTGCCCCGCGCTGTCCAGCGCTCAGCCAGTACCTTATTTCCACCTGAGCAGCCGCACCCGCTGGGACCCACCCTGGCTCAGGTGGCTGCTCAGCCCCTCCACCAGCCCTGCCTCCCGGCATTCCCAACGTGGGAGTGCTCCAAGGGCCAGCCCCCGGCGTGAGTGCTGCTCCTGGCTTGTACTGTCACAGAAGGGCCCCGAATTTACAGAGGGTTTGTAGCGAGGCCCCGTGCTCAGCACTCCCGTGCTCAGCGTCGTGGAAACGCGCCAGCGCTCCCTCCCTGCCCAATCACCATCCACACCTCCCGAAGGACCTCTGGTGTCTCATCCCTCCTATGGGGTCTCATTCCTCAGGGAACATTTTTTAAAGTTAAGCCATTCACATCAGAAAACATGTATCAGTGCAGATGGTAAAGCTGTGCAAGTCCAACCTTTGATTATCACTACTTTTTTTTTTAATTTTCGTTTTATTGCTCTCTATACGATTTGCTGCAGGCCTGACTCATCTCCCTGGCCTTGCTGGTGCAAGATTATTTTTGCTACAGCTATCAACCCCCAAGACCACATTGTTACGGATATCTGCTATAAGACAACCCACACAAAGTTCACAGAAAGTAAATGAGCTGCTGCAGGCAAAACTTGAGGTACACAGTGCTGGCAGCAGAGCCACACGGAAGGATTCCCTCCCTTATGCAGTCATTGGGTAATCCACCCTAATTTGGCATTGAAGAACACAGGCTGAAAAGATTACTCATCTGCTTTTCAGTTGACAGTTGTGATTTGCTTGAACTAAACACAGCTCTGACTATATCACATCTGTAGCTCTCAGTGCCAATCCTGGAGCCTTTGCATGGATTCCAGTCTCTAGTGTAAGTCACAATACCTGACCATCATCCCTGTACCACGTGAAACAAAGGACAAGCCCATTTTGGGCCTACTGATGAGCAGGTTGTGACAGTGGAAAAGGTGGTCACAGACTGTAAGTTAAAGCAGTCCACAGAGATGTATGAGGTTATATCAGGGACATCTCTCATTGTGAGCATCTGTGTGGTGCTGAACACTGATGTCACTCAGTGTTAAGCAGCACACTATGCCTTGGGCACTGACTTCCTTCTACCTGCCCAGGCACCGCTCCAGGATCTATGGATCCAGAGCAGTGGAGAAATAACAGACGGACTGCTACTCTGAGGCCAGAATTAGGCTCTGCATTCATGAAATCAGCTATTTCCAGGACAACAGTCTCTGAGAAGTGCAGAGGTAACAGCTTTCCAGGGAGAATAACAGAGTAAATGAAAGAAATGAGCTCTCAAGTACAAATTCTTCTACTGACACAAAAGAGTTTGGTTTTAGTTTCAGAATTTATTCTTCTGTACATTGATAAGCAGTTACAGATCAATGCCACCTCACTGTTTGTCTGTCCCCAATGAATCACTACTACTAAATGACTACATGTTCCTAGAGCTGTATGTTCCCAGTTCCTGTGTTCCTAGCAGTGTTATGGAGAACATGTCACCAAGGAGCTTCTGACAAAACCCCTTGATTAAAAATGTTCCTTATAGCCTTAATGATTGTTACTACTGGTCATTTGTGGCAGACACTCTCTGTGTGTTAGTCCTGCACCAACAGGGCCTGCAATAGCAAAACAAGTAAAGGTAATGAACTTCAATCAAATCTGGGTTACTACCACAAATTCTGAATTTTGCTTACTACAGTGTGATTCAGCAAAGGTCATTATTGTCTCAGTGCAGCTCTGGCACTTCTTGTTCTTTGAACAAGAACACAAGAAACTGAAATGCACAATGAAGGATCAAAACATAGGAATGTCTTCACTTTCTTGGATGGTCCACCAATAAGAGAAGCAGTTCATTTGATAGGGAGAAAGACACCTCCCAGGGGTTTCTTTTGCTGCAAGCAGGAGTAACTCTATTTCTCCCAGGAAATCACTAGCTACTCCACTTTGCTCCCTGCCTTACCTTTCTCCAAACTAACATTTACTGCCACTCTTCCAGACAGTTGAACTTCATTTCCCGACCCATTTTGTCTACTGGTACAGTCAAACACAGAAATAGGAAATGGAAGACCTGTGACCCCTTCAGAGAAGAATCTGTTTCTCTCTCACATTGTCTTGACTGGTTAAGTGAGTTGAGGAGGCTGAAGGGGCCAAGGTGAAGAGTAACATTACATTGCTGGAGCTCTGGGTCTGATACTGCCTAAAGTGGGAAGGACTCTCACAAAAAGTAAGTTTTGGATCATGCCTTATTTTTTCATACACTGAGGAAAAGAAAAACAACAACAAAAACCCAATAAAATGCCCAGCCAGTAACAGAACTTTATTTTTAACTCTTCAGATAGAATTTTAGTCCTAACTCTGCAATTGTTACTTGTAAGTAATCCAGACATTCGGATTCTGACATCCATGGGGTTGCTGGGCAAAGCCTATTCTATAAGGGACTTCACTGATTTAAAAGGGCATTATCCAGCAGAATCTGCTGTTTTTCAAGCAGTTTTATTTATTTCAATTGGACTGTTTAGATAGAGAATTATTACCTGCTGTCAATAATGTGTGACAGAGCATAGTTCTCTGTCAGTGATGGCATGTCACTGTGTTTTTTACAAGGATCACCCACGTCAGTATTGCCTGCATAATTCATAACTAACAGTTTCATAACTAGCAAACAAGCAATTATAAAAGCACCAGCTTAATTTAGGATCCCAATTCTGCAATTTTTTTTTTGTTTCAAGGGAAAGCAAGAAACAAGCTCTCATTAAAATTACAAGAACCCCAGATGTTTCACATCCATCTCCCTCATCTGATTTTTTTCAGAGGTTTTAAAAAGTGCTTTTCAAAAAAACAAGTACAATTTTAACTGAAAAATTACTCAAAATAGGTATTTTGTAACTATTCTATTCTGCAGCTCTGTAAAAGTATAGAAATATAAGGTATGTATGCCAGCACCCAGTTTGGAAGAAAATCCTTTTCTCTGTGGAAAATAACCCCAAACATACACACACACACACTTCTGTCTGTCTGTCTGTCTGTCTATCTATCTATCTATCTATCTATCGGCAGCTAGCAAAGCACTTTGGTGCCTGCTCTGTTGGCTGAAAAGCAACAGTGCAAGAACATCAAGGTACCACCATCACTGTTCCACTTGGTGCATCTGTTTCTTCAAGGCATCCCTACTGGCATATGAATACTATGAACTCAAACCTTTTCCTCCTTAAACTTCCCAGAATTAACCAGCTGGTTATACCTCAGCCACGGGGCACAGTTCCAATCCAGTGCTACCTGTCAGCTAATTCCTGAGTGCAACACTGACATCTCTCCCAGCAGGGATTGCTGCTGTTATTGCCCACCTCCAGACTGGGAAGCACTTCCAGCCTTGGGCATCATCTGCCACAAACTCCTCTAATGTTCTTCAGATCAACTAGTGCATGGCACCTGGAGTGAGAACTGACACAGGTGCAGAGGGCAATTCACATCCAGAGTAACAGTGACAGAAGGAAAATGTCAGCAGGGAGAGCATGACAGGTGAGCATTCTCCGAGAAGGAAGGGATGAAAGAAATCAGAGGGAGGTGAGGCATTAAGGGAGAAAGAAATGGTAAATTAGGCTGAGCTGATGGCCAGACCAAGAGAAGTGGAACAGAATTTGCCCCATCAGAGAGAAGGACAGACCTGATGCTGACAGTCTGCTCGTCTCTGATGTGGAGAAGCAAAGCTGGATCACCTCACTGGGTTTGCCACATACTCTGGCAATTTCATCCTTGTGTACAAAAAAGGGTTTTGCCAAAGGAACAGTCATGCTGTCTCTGAAGATTTCCCTCCAGAATTCACTGGGGAACTGCTGCTCTTCCTGTGGATGTGATTCATCTGGCTCCTATAAGCTTAAATAAGATCAGGATAAAACTCAGTGAATAAGTCTCAGACTGTTAACTTAGAATGAAAACCGAGAAGAAATGCATCCTGAATGCCAGCTCCCTTGATCCACGGGTTCATTTAATATGCACATGTGCAGCTGGGCATCAGCCCTTCTTTCAGTTGAGCAGTAAAGTTTGCATCTGCATCACAAACCCCTTTTTACTTACATCAGCAAACAGAGCTGCTGGGGGGAAAGTTGCCACTACATACCAATTGCAGAGTCAAGAATCTCTGTTCCAAAGGAAGTTAATATGTCAATCACTGCCAAGAAGAGAAAGATGAAGAACTACTGGCTTGAGCATTTGCTAGTATTGCAATAACAGCTATACTGGCAACCTTTCCAAAATGGGGATTCAGTTCACATTGTTAGAGCTCTTTTGTCAGTCCAGTCTAAACTAGACACAGCATCAGCAAAAAGCACTTACCTGCCAGCCACGCTGGGCCCACACAGGGGCTTTTGCAGACAGAACTATGACAATCTGGAGACAGACTTTTTTCTGCCAAAACTGCCATACCAAGGTGTCTCCAGATTGGTTTGAGCAGCAATGCCTCAGCTCTTTTAGCTTCCCAGAATTTTAGATTCAAAACAAGTAGTCCTGTACAAGAATGTGTGTACATAAAAGACAAAGAATGAAAAAAAACGCTACAACTGATCAGCAGCTTTTATGCTTGGAAAGATTATACATTAACTCCAAGCAATATATTCATCATATTTACAATTTGGAAAGAAATTGTGTGCAAACCAAGGGGTGAAGATGATAGAAAAAAAGAATACTACTAGAGGAGACATTCTCAACTTCTCTAACACATTTTATGCTTTTGCTTAGAAGACACCTTCATTAATCAATATATATTAAAAATATCTTCAAGGCATTACGATCCAGATCTGCAAGTCTAATCACATGTAATTGCCAGTGCTGGTATGTCTTGTAAGAATCTGGGGACACCACCTACAGACTTTTATTTATGACTGTAATGTTTCCTACCATGACTCCAGATAAAAGTTAGAGGGATTTAGCAGAGGAGTGAAGCTCTACAGGATTAGCCCAAACTGAACAGAAACGTACTATGTCTCTTTAGGTATTTTTAACATCCACATAGCTCATCTTTTGCTGTTGGGATGGGTTTGGACTTAGCAAGTACAACAGGCAATCACAAAAACATAAAAAGTTTTTTCCACAGGCAGATGCAAGAGTAAGAGTACGTAATAGAAAGCAGGGAAAGTTTACAGAGAGCACTGCCAAGCACCTTGGTGCAGGGGTGACAGAGCCATCATGCAGAAAGTGTGACTTATGGGACACAAGGAGCCAACTCCAACCCTTCTGAAGTGACACAGCTTTCCTGTCAGCAAAGTGTATCCCCCAAATGAATGAGACCTCCCACATGACTACATGTAAGATTGCAGACAACGTTCCGGATAAGAAGGATATGGTTTTTAAGGCAGGAGGTATTTTTAAACCAGAAACAATTAAAAGCCCATTGCTTTAACACTATGCAGTGAGCAGTATTCAAGGTAAAACAGCCCAAGCACATCAATAAAGTGCATCATTTGCTTATTAAAATGTATTGAGACACACAAAGTCTGTGTTGGTAGATAAAATGTGCATACATTCACTCTGTACAGGACTTAGGGATCTGTTTGTGTCTGCTTGTGTCTTTGTTTACCCCACTAACATTGTAAAAAGAAATAAAGAGGAAAAAAAAAAGCACACAGGGAATGGCAAATTCAGAGGAAAGAGAAGATGCTTAAGTGGTTCTCCTGACTGCCAGTGAATGCATCTGTCCCTTACTCTTATGGCACACAAGGAAACATTGAGAATAAAGCTATACTCCAAGAGTGGCACTTTTTGACTGGTTAATTACTGCTCATGTCCAATCTGGAAGAGTTAAACTCACAGGGGAGCTCCAGGACATCCCGGCACTCCCCCCATCCCCACCCTTACCTGGGCAGCCGCGGGCAGGGGCACTACGGCGTTCCTCCTGCGGCCCCCCATGTGGAACTTGGACGCCTTGTAGATCTTCCAGTAGACGAAGAGCACGACGCAGAGGGGCAGGTAGAAAGCCCCGCCGGTGGAGACAATGGTGTAGAAGGGGTCCTGACTGACCTGGCAGCGCTCCTGCTCAGCGCTGTAGGTCTCCCCCCAGCCGAAGAGCGGGGCAAGGGAGATGGCTGCGGAGAGCACCCAGGTGAGCGCGATCATCACGTTGGAGATGCGGCGGCGGGTGAGCAGCGTGTACTGCAGGTGCCGGGTGATGGACCAGTAGCGGTCCAGGGCGATGGCCGTCACGTTCCAGATGCTGGCAGTGCAGCACAGCACGTCGAAACTGACCCATACGAGGCACAGCTCCCGGCCCAGCCGCCACCTCCGTCCTGCCGACAGCTCTTTCACCAGGCTCAGTGGCATCACCAGGGCCGCCACCAGCACGTCCGACACCGCCGTGGAGGCCACGAGGTTGTGGGGTACCCGGTGGAAGGCCTTCACTCGCAGGATGGTCGCCAGCACCAGCAGGTTCCAGAGGAAGGTGGCCACGGTCAGGAGCACCAGCAGGGTCAGGATGAGCACGGTGAAGACGGAGAAGGGCTCCCGGCTCCTCCACGCGCTGCCACCCATCAGCGTGGGGGCAGCCGAGGAGGACGCGTTGGTGTCCATGCTGGCGGACGAGGTGTTGGAGCCCATGCTGGGCTGACACTGGCCCCGTGGGCTGCAGGGGCTCAGGGTCTCCGCCATGCCCGGGGCCGACCTCTCACTGCTCCCCCTTCCCAGGTCGCCGGCACCGACCCCAGCCCCGCTGCCTCTCTCAGCGACCGCCCGTCCTGTGCCGCGGTCCCCGCTGCCGCCCGCCGCTCCTCACGCCCATCCCGGGCTGCTGGAGCAGGGCGGGAGGCTCGGCGGGACCACGACGAGCGAGGAGGGAGCGAGGGAAGGAGACAAGGAGAGAGGGAGGGCGGCACCGCCGCTCCCGCCCCGCCCCAGCGGCCGCCTCGGGGGCGGTGGCGGAGCCGCGGCCGCTCCGCTGTCGCCGGTCCGTGCCGGGCGCTGCCCGCGGGCCCCGCGCGACGCCCGGACACCTCCTTCTCACAGCATCACAGAATGGTCAGGGTTGGAAGGGACCTCTGGAGATCACGCAACCTAATCCCACTGCCAAGGCAGGGACACCTGAAGCAGGGGACGCAGGAACGCGACCAGGTGGGTTTGGATGTCTCCAGAGAAGATTCCACGACCTCCCCATGCAGCTGTTCCAGTGCTCTTCTACCCTCAGTGTAAAGTTCTTCCTCGTGTTGGGGTGAAACATGTTGCATTTTAGTTTATGGCCATTGCTTCTCGTCCTGTTGCTGGGCACTATGAGAGGCTGGCACCGTTCTGCCATCCACGTCTGGGATATTTACATTGCATTGATGAGATCCCCTCTCAGCCTCCTCTAGTTTAAACAGGTCCAGCTCCCACATCTCTCCCCATAAGAAAGATGCTCCAGTTCCCTCATTACCTTTGTGCCTGCCCTGAGCCCTCTCCAGCAGCTCTTTCTCTTGTGCTGAGAAGCCCAGAAATGGACACAGCACTCCAGATGTGGCCTCACTAGGGCTGAATGGGCAGCTGAAGTTTGTGTCTCCCCACAGACCTGTGCAGTGACAAGGCACCCCCTTCTCCCCACAGCACCCACGTGGTGAGAACAACTCCTCCTCCTCACGGCCCCTTCCTGCAATGCTCCTCTCAGTGCTCCCACCACAGTATCACCCCAAGCAAGCGGCCCCTTCCTGCTGCTGTGGAAAGGTCAGTGTTGGTTTGGATACTGAACCTGAGTTATTTCAAGGCTGCATTATTTAAATAGGAATTTTTCCAGTTAAAAAACTAAAACCAAATTAAAAATTCTGAAAGTCTCTCAGATTGTTCAGTGGCCAGGCACATCTCTGTCTTTATGGAGGCAGTTTTATGGAAGGATTTCTTTACTAAGAAAACTACATTCCCAGCCTCTGGAAGCACATCCTTTTCCTGGCCCTTTCCAGTAACTACCCCCACAATCAAGATGTTTCAGAAATTATTTTAAGCCCATTACACAAACTTTTTAAAAGTCTGCAATAGATGTTAATAGGATCTTAAGTATAAAGGAGACATGGTGATGAGCTTTGTCACTTCCCGAGTAATAAATCATAGAACATGAAATCACAGAATGGTTTGTTTTGGAAGGGATGTTAAAGACCCTTTTGTTCCAACCCCCTGCCATGAGCACAGACACCTTCCACAAGACCAGGTTGCTCAGAGTCCCATCCAACCTGGCCTTGAACATTTCCAGGAATGGGACATCTACAACTTCTCTGGGCAACCTGTGCCAGGGCCTCACCACCCTCAGTAAATTACAGAATCATTAAGATTGGAAAGGATCTTTAAGACCATCAAGTCAACTTGGTGTAATTGTAGTAGTGTGACAGGATCATATAGCAACCTGAGCAACATTTTAAGTGTGCTTTAACTGTTATATCTAAAGTATTTGAAAGTTATCCTTTATTCCAGCCTATTTTCTTTCCTGGTGTCCAGTACAACCCATTACCAGCATTTTCACCCTCTTTGTTTCCCTTTAGTCTGTGACCAGGATTATTTCAATGTGAGTTAGTGGACCTTTTCCCTTCCCAGGTGGAGTGGTGCTGTTGAGAGATATCCAAAGGGATTTGAAAACGTTGAGCATTGGTAAATAAGACCAAAGAAGTTCAGTGAAGTTTGTTTCCTTGCAAATAGCAGCACACCTACATCACAAACAGAGTTGGGGGCAGGAGATTTGTTGCTCATTGTCGAGGTAGAGAAGGAAGGTTTTCTGGATCAGAATGGTTCTGCCTAAATGAATGCTGCTCGAATAAATGTTCTTCATTTTCATTCATGTTCACTGAAGAAACAGCACCATCTGACAAAACACAAACTTCTCACAGCATCACTGTTACTTGCAACAAGCAGGATCCAGCTTGTCTTACTCAGGGGTCCCCAACGTCAGAGTCTGAACAATGATGTAATGTTAGAGAAATGAAGGAGAATGACTGCAGTCATTCAGGTGTTCTTTCCTCCAGTAATTCTAACAGGTGTTCTAGTGCAAGCCAGCAGCAAAGAGAAAACTGTCTGCATTACTTACCAGCTTTTATTATGAGAAGAAAAGGACTTCTGAGTGCTGAATGTCTTGCATTGAACTTCCAACAGGCAGAATCTGACAGAGGTGGTCAAGAAAAAAGATTTTCATAATATTGCTGTAAGTTAAGTCTAAATCAGCACCTGAGGCAGACACTGGTAAAAATTTGTCAGGGTTGGCAGGCAATATGTGACTGCTTTACAACCAACTTTGCATGCTTTTGCCTTATATTGCTCCTTTCTAATTTGTGTCTCACTTTGTTAATTAATGCCACTTTTAAAATGCCAGTGAAAGAATTACTGAACAACACTTTATTAATTTAAAAGGCAGCCAAACATGAAAGCAGGCAGGGAAACAGGAGATAAAAAAGCCCTTTTAACTTCTGAATGTTTCAACAATTGTCAGTCTAATTCTGTGAACTTAAGGACTAAAAGGATCTTGCCACAATTTGAATTAACTTGGCTATTAAGGAAAGACTGCATAGAAACAAACAAACCTTAGACTAACTGCAAAAGTTTTATGTTTGGGGTCCAAACAGACCAGGATATGATCTTTTGGTTCCTACTCCTGTAGCAAATGAGGTTGTCTTTTTCTCGTGTGTGAGGGTACTTCATTTGTGCATTGCAGATTATTTCCACTCCTGAACTTACAAGCAGATAACTGTTTTCAACCCTTTTGTTGCAGGCCATCATTAAAGCAGCCCAGATGATCTTAAAATCTTCCTTTCCTAGAATCCATGTGTCACATCCCTCTTCTCCCATTGATTATGTGTATGATATGTGCTACATCCTGATAGTTACGTTTCAGTTCACATGTCTAATGCATTGAAATCTTCCCCTTTTTCCTTCCTCTTGGCTGAAATAACCTAATCCTATAATGCAAGAGGTTTGAATAAAGTCTCCAAGGGGTTTATTTTTTTCTTGATAATTACCCCACTGCTGTCTTGTCCTGTGTCTGCAAAGGCTTAGCACTCCTCAAAGATTGCTATGGCAACACTTTACAATGTTTCAGAAACCAGGGTATACTTTGAAAAAGAGAAGAAGGAATTATAAAAAAAGGAGCAGGCTTGCATGTACTGACGTAATCTAAATAGCAGAAAACCAAATACAATTTGCATAAAATGATAAATAGATTAAAAAACCCCAAACACCAAGAAAGCAACAAAACAAAAATAAAACATTTTTCCTCTACTAAAACTAAAGGAAGATCTAGTTTATTTTTATGTATAATTACAGTATTATTAGCTGCTGCCATATCAAAGTGAACTGAAAATAAAAAGAAAATCCTTTATTTCATTCACTGATATTTTTCAATGGCATCAGAAACCGCAGTTTGAATCTTCATAGTTTCTCTTTTTCAGTGAAGTGAAAAGGCAATGTGTAACCAACTGTTTCATTGCTCTTAAAATAAGCAAACAAATATGATTGAGGGCTTGGAGCTAGATGGTAGAATTAACAGTAAATACCAAGTCATCTTTCCATCTGCATGTTTGGTACTCTGTGGGCTGAGAATTCTGAGGGATGCAAAATAAAAAAAGGGTGGAAAATAGTAATCTGCTTGTAAGTCTAAGAGTAGAAATACTTTACATCTTCCTTTGCATTTGTTCTCACTTTTCCCTGTGGACCTGAGAATTACTGAGAAGAGACTTGTGACAGAGGTGAGGAATTTCAAAACATATTTCCTAGTCCTTATCACTTTACTAAACATCATTTGCAGAACTCCCTCTCTTGAAATTAATCTTCTCAGTCTCAGTCTTATCATAATTTTTTCTTTCTGTCAATCTGACACTTCTTAGCTTGGCTAAACCCTCCCTGTACCTCTATAATTCCTGTCCAAGCTCCCCTTTGCTCTGTCGTGCTAAGGAAGTGTCTGTCCTCACCAGGCAGCAGCTCCCAGGTCAACTTTGTTACAGTGCCCTGTTTCCAAGCATTTTCAAGGACCAGCATGCTGCTTAGGAACAGCTTTGGAGGATGGTGATTCATCCAGATAACAGAATTTCGACTCATTATGTGAAGTGATACTGTATTTTTATAGCAAATATATAAAATTTACTGTTACATTTTTGAGAAGTTGGTTTTTATGTGTTAGAGATAGAGGAAGATTATTTTTAGACCATTATAAAGGGACTACACTGAACTCACTTATTTTCCATTTTTGTTTTAGATTGAAAAGTCCTAGGAAAGTAAATGCAATTTTATCACATTCTCCTTTGTTCTCTGCTACCTCTTTAATAGAAAACCAATCTCCTTTGTAAAGCATTTTCCAGAAAACTTAGTTATATAAATGCTACAATTAAGTTGAGAAATATCTAAAAAATTTCAGCTCAAGAGAACCCCAAACTCCCAAATCCCTTTGACAGCTGGTTCCATACTTTTATGATTGAAAATGTGATGGAGAATCTAGATGTCACATAAATGCTGGCTAATATTCATTTAATGAGCAAATCCTTGGCAGAATAATTTCTATGAAAATATCAGTTTTATGTGGCCTATGAGGATGTGAGACTAAAACAAGGTTTTCAAGCACAAGGGGTAGTCAGCAACGGTCTATATCCTGTCATTAATTAGGTTTGCCCAGGAGTGTGTATGGGATAATGAGCCCTGGTACAGATAAGGCCATCACAGGAATACAAAGGGAACTGTTCAGTAGCAGATTTGCTGACATTATCCTTTCCTCCTGTTAGAGTGGCCACATAAAAAATTCCCCATCACCTAATAAACTATAAGAAAACTATAAGAGAGTATATCTAATTTGCTTGACCTTGACTACTGTAGCTTCTTGTACTGCTATTCTTGAAGAGGAACTAGAATTTATCTTTTTTAAATTATTATTTTGACTATGTATGAAACATGAGCTTTTCCATGTGTGGATTTTGATACTTTTAACTGTCAGATTCAAAGTTATTTAAGAATTCACATCTAGTGATATCTAGTTTAACTGGGTCCAAGAAAGATGCAATTTCCAGATGCCTTTTGATTCATGTTCTAGCTAACTTCAAACTTGTTAAACTCTTTTCACATTTGTCTTAAGTTTGATGGAAACATCCTTCTTTCCCTGGATAGTGTTCACAAACATTCCCTATATGGGCCACCTATTATTACTAATTAACTCCACTGCCTTTATAATGTGGAGTGAATTTAAAGCAAGTTTCTTCCAACTGAAAATATTCTATTCTATTCTATTCTATTCTATTCTATTCTATTCTATTCTATTCTATTCTATTCTATTCTATTCTAT
>JAWWEV010000172.1:8019923-8072061 GCA_035583235.1 Hafferia zeledoni | reverse complement strand
ATTCTATTCTATTCTATTCTATTCTATTCTATTCTATTCTATTCTATTCTATTCTATTCTATTCTATTCTATTCCTTTATTTACAAACAAACCCTTCCTGAATTATGTAGAAAATGAGACAAAACAATTATGGAGAACTTATATGAAGTTATAGTAGCACATACTTGGCAAGCACCAAAAAATAATAAAATTTTGCAGTGAAGGGAAAAATATAATGTTTAAACAATCATTTAGCACTTCATACAGTTTTGCTGCAGGCCATCTGCACCAGGGCTTAGTACTGGTTAAGAATTCTTTTTCTAGTATTAAAGAATTAATATACAAATTAATAATCTATAATTAATATTAAAATATTTTAGTACTACACACCATTTGGCTATTTTTTCTTCTGACACAATTAAGAGAGGAATATAAAAATATCAGGGAAAACAATTTCTACAAAAACATGAAGTTGCTTTATGGTGGGGATGTTTTGTTTTGGTGTTTTAGCAATGTCATTTTTAGGGTCATATTTATGCCCTCAAATCACATTTTGTAGGTACTAGTATTACTAAGTACTTTCATAAATTCTTTCTCTGGTCTCTTACAAAAAATGAGAGAAACATGCTGGGCAGAATTTACCTCTTACTCAGGGCGGTTTTCCCATACACAAAGTGTTTTAAATCAGAAGTGACAACATATCAGGAACATTTATCCAGAGACCCAACAGCTCCTGCAAATTCACATGGTCTGTCAGACCCTATGAGTGAACATCTAGGTTTAGTTCTGAGATTAACACATCTAATATTGCTGTGATTCTCAACATGCTTAGTGATGGCAACCACTCAGAGGGCTCAGAAAGCCCTGGGTGGCTCAACATCTTCAGCTGACAGCCAAAATAGAGAGGAAAGTTTGGAAGTTTGGGAACTGCGATACAAGATTCTGCAGAGCCTACGATTTTTTTTTTTTTTTTTTTGGTTCTGACTAACTGGGAAAAAATAGTAGATGGTTTTGTTTTTCAGTGTTGCAGCTTATAAAAGTATTTGCGAAGATGGACTGCTATTGGAGAGCATGCTCAGGCTTTTTTTTTTTTTTTTTTTTTTTTAAGTGAATGCAGTTCTTAAGCTGGATGACACAGATAGAGCAAAGTGAATGTGTTTCTAGACAGCACCCCAATTTTCCATTTGTCTTCCCTTCTCTTAATGGCATCTTTCCTCTAGCTCTCCTCACAACTCCATATCAAAAGTTTATCACGGTGGCTAAGAGGAGAAGAAAAAAAGTAATCTCTCCACGTGGACGTGCAATAAAGATATTTGACAGAAGCAACATTATGGTATTTATGACTTTGATGGAAGCCAGTAGATTTTTTAGAAGCCAAGAGCATTCCAGTTCAGGAGGCTGGATTCCTATTGTCAGGGCTCAACAGCATCCATAAATCTAAAAGCATTTGACAAACAAAAGCATCAAAAAGAGTTCCATGAATTCTCCTGTCAAGCCAAGCAGCTAAAATCCTGAGAAAATCAAGCTAGTAGAGCAAAAGTTCAAAGTAGTGACAGCCTTTATTCTGCATGCCTATCCCCTTGATTCTAGGCTTCTTCCAGCATTATTTTAGTTCGAATGACACCCAACCCCAACAACCAACCCATCTTTCAAGGGCTAATAACATGCTCTTTTCTAGTTGTTAGGTTTTAAGATCTCTGTAAAATCCCTTCTGAGTCTGGGGTGTGTGTGTGAAGTAACAGTCTCCTGAACAAGACAGTATCCTGTCAGCACCCTGCCTTCCTTCACAGTGGGACCTCTACTAATTTTTTTTTTTTTTAATCACATAGCCTTTTTCACCCTTCCTGTGAGAGTGTGCTTCCCTTGAGCCTCAGATCACCGGCTTGAAAGCAAATAATTTGAGTATCTAAAGTTTTGGTACCTTAAATTGAGTCATCAACTCATACATCAAACAAAAAGGCTAATTACTGCCAAAAGACAAACACAGTTTTTATTTACAGCAGATCTCAGTAGATAATACCCTACACAGTTCTCAGGCATTCTTGCTCTACACTGTCAATAAATATGCCCTTTACCTGTGACATTCACCCTGAAAAATTTGATGGCAACACTTTCTGACTAGTCTTGTGCCTGTTTATAACTTGGCAGGCTTATGGAAACTTGTAGCATGACAAGATTTTTCATGATTATGAGCAGTAGCTCAGCAATGGAATTCTCCTTTATGGGCCTGTTCCAAGAACTGTCAAAAAAATCTTTCAGTTCAAGCAGGACAGTTTTGATCACCCCCTTAAGTGGTTTAAAGAGTCCAATTTCTTTGTCAAGGTTCTCAGAGAAAGAAGGCAATTTCTCAAGGCACACAATATTAGTCACCAGCCTATCGGTCACTGTTACGAGACAAGCCTTGAGAGTCTGATGGCTGAGGTCTATTAACTGCTCACAAGATTGATAACAGGGGAAGTTGCAAAGGAAATGTTGGATTTCCAATCGGTTTGACAATATTTTACACTTCTTGCAACATCCCATAATAGAATAGATGCTGCCCGATACATGGTATTTCATCAGAAACTATTTGTCATTTAGGAGTTCATAAACAAAGCAAAAGGTAATTACATCTGCATGAGCCAGGAGGCTGAAGCCCTTTCTCTTTTTGATTCCCACTTTGTCTCCGATCGTGAATTTCTCTTTTGCTTAATCAGGAAATTAGAGCAGACTATGCAGCCTGTGTAGCCATCAAACGTCTATAATGTTTAAGTAACAGTGTTAAGTTTTTTGATTTTTGGGGTTAGTATTACTCTAGAGCAATAGTATCCAGAATGTTCATCTCTGAAATAACATTGTTTCAAAGATTTCTTTGTAGCAGGGTGGAAAAGAAAATAGCAACCAAATATTCCAGGGAGGAGGTGTCCAGGCTCATGCCAAGCCCTATTTTGTCAGTTTTCAATGTATCAGACTTAAAGAATTGACAATATTTCTGCTCTTCCAAAGGAAAAATTAGGTGGAGTTAGAGGTTTTCAAACTATTGGGAAAGCAGTCAGCCTGCTGTTCTCAAAACAACTGATAGGTAAAAGCAGTTCTCCATAGTGCAGGCTTTTGCCTATACAGAGAAGTGACAGGAATTTTGATGGCTTTTCAAGCCCAATCAGTTCTGGCTATGAAGCACATGGTCAGACAGGTGATCACTGACTGGGCCCAACATCTCAGCTCTTTTCCTGTTCCAAACTAATATTCCACACTACCACAGCCAGACTGCTTTTCCTCACATAACTGCTCTGATCTTCAGCTTTGCTTACATCTCTTTCCAACAAATTACGTTTGCAGTTCACCTAATGAGTCCCTCAGTGTTTCTTTTGCTGTAATGTAAGTTAATTCCCATACTGTGACTGCACAGCTGGCAGGTACAGACAGAAGGCTTAAACTGTGTGATGCTGTAGATCTCAGAGGTAACTCCTAAAATGTGCCATTAATAACCAGACATGAGTACTATTTTGATATCTATTATTTATAAATATGTAAGAAACACCAGAATCAAAGATTAGAACTCAATGAGATAGGCACTGCTTATCCTTCAGAGCAGATTTTGCTATTTCATTGCAACCCCAGAAGCATGAGATAGTCAAATCCTAGTAACAAAATTAATCTACTGAAATATTTTGACATATGAAGCTCTTAAGACCTGACCTATGTTAATTAAGAAACTTGAAAAGTCCTAGTCTTAGTCTAGAGTCAGATATTTCATAAAAAAAGGAAAACCAGGCAAAGCTCAGTTCTGAATGGAGGAAGCACTAGCAAAAGAAGGGTGATATTTCTCCCTCCCCAAATGATTTATGTTGTCTAAGGGACAGTTCACTAATTTTTTTTTTTTGCAACAGTTTGATGTACATATCATAGTTTTAAATCTGACAGGCTACTTCAGAAATCTAACAGTCCAATTTATATTGGAATAAATACATATGCTTTTTTATTTGTAACTGGTCCTGAGTTACATTTTAGATGTTGATCAAAGGCTGTTTTACTGTACTCACTTTTAAACACTGTAGCCTCATAAGAGCAGTTACCTACTGCTACAATAGCAGAGATGAAAACAATATGTAATGTAGTTCCTTTACTTTTGCCCAATTTGCATATTTTTCATTGTCTCCGCATTTGTTTGCAATGTGCATTCCACCCTCTTCCATTTCAGTCTTTTATATTCCTCCTTCTAAATATCCTTCTAGTATATATATACTATTTTTCACTTACTATCTCCACTCCCAGTCCTGTGACAGCACCTTTGATTTTGCCCATCACTGATCTGATACAGTAACACTTAAAAGCAATTCACTTTTGTAATTTGCAAGATAGAACACAAACCTTCTCACCCCATCAAGGTTATGAAGCATCTTAAAAAGCACTATCTGGGTCAAGTACTTTCATTTATGTAATCTGCTTTTCTTAATTTTCTTTGCACATTCATTGGAGCATACATTAGACATCACTAGAAGGATAAATTCAGATTTAAAGTGAACATGAATTAAAATTTCACTAGAATGTTACCATTATATCAGAACATTAAGCATTTCCAGAAGTGGTCTAAGAAATTATTTATTATTTTGGACACTGTACTTGTTATACAAATACCAAATCTGAAATTAATCACAATTTCATCCATACAGTGTTCTGAAGGCATCCTCCTATATTCTTCAGTATATTTAATGGCCAAAGCAGAGTTCTGTAGCACTAAAATCCCTTGCAATGATTCATGTGAGCAAAACCTTTTTATCTCACACTGTTATGTTCCTATATTGTCCACTCCAACAATTTTCAGAGGTGTCCATACAAAAAAGGGTAAATGTAAAGCAAATTCTTCTATAAAACCTAAAAGTAGTTTTTTTCTTTATAAAAAACTCTAGTATTGACTTAAGGTAATTAAATGATCTTCTTCCTTACAACAAATATGGCAAAATTAGCTGGCCATATTTATTATCCTTTAGTCTCCCTCCCAAAGAGTCTTCCTGAACTGAGAAATAAAAGATGTTCCCAGAAAAAAACACCACCTAAAAATATGAATGGAGCAGTTTAAAATGGGAAGTAACTGCCAGATGGTTTTGATCAAGGTGGGCTATTCCAATGCCACAAGCCATTTTCATGACTGGATGATTAACGAGAAAACTGCCGATTATCTGATTTCTTGCTGATGTGTTTGAAGATTTTTGCTTTGTGGACACTCTTTGACTTCTGGTAACCAAATCCTCCACCTCCACCTCTTTTCTGTAGTCTTCTCCCATGGTTGCTGTTCACATCTGAAGTTTATTGGTTAAAGAACTTAAAAAGAAATAATTTGAAATGCTGTTTTTGGGGTTTTGAAAGGGTTATTAACATGAGGAAAAAAATACCAGCATTATACAAAAAGCTGAGTTGCATAACTATGGAGGAAACCAGAACCACGTGTGGTTGTAAATACTCCTCCAGTTGTCCAAAGTGCTGTTGTTTCAAATTCCACCCACTGGCAGGTCTGATGGTAATCTAGATAAAGTCTTCTATTTCATGCTCTTGCCCCTCTATGTGAATATTCTATGACTATGAAACTTAAATGCGTGCATTTTGATGAAAACAATTTTGCATAGAGGAGAACAGTACTTTGGAACACGGATCCATTCCAGTATCTGCTGCCCCACAGCAACTGAAGCACATAAAGTACATGCACCAAACCAGAGATGTTTGTAGGCAGTTTTTACAGTTATAGCATGTGCAATGTAACATTTTCTTTGACAAACTACTGGTGGAGCACGATGCATTTCTACGGTTAACAAAAAAAACCCAAACCCAACTACAAACCACCAGAATCTGAAGTAGCACAGGAATTCAGTAAGGTGCATTGAACATTTATAATGCAGAAATTCAGCTTTGAAACATTGCTGTAAAAGGATACTGAGGTCAACAAATGGAGGAACTTTAAAACCAAATGAAAGGCTGACTTTGGGAAGATCCAAGTTATTGACATTATAGATCTGCTTCAGAGAATGGGAGTCATAGGCTCTAATGTAAGCTTTGTATGCCTCCTGGGCTGACTTGTGAAGGAAGTAGTTCTTCTCTATCAGTTTTTCCAGCTGGCGGGAGAGAAAAAGAAAACCCAAGAGATATAAACAATTATAGCTGTTAAAGTCCACAAATGATATTCAGGCAGATTATTTACCATGTGAGTGACAATGACATTATTCCCTATTCACTTCAGCAAAACTTCCCTGTGACAGCAGAGTGCACATACAGGTATCAAAATGCTTTTATAAACAAGTAGAGGGACAAAAAAGCCTAAAGTTGAATTACACTACAAACAAAGCCACAGAAATACAAGAATTTACAGACATAATAAATTGAGTTGTGCCCAACAAGATAATCAAAGAGAATACAACTGCAGCTGCATCTTGAAAGTATGTACACTGAGAAATAGTGGGTGGACAACGGCAATATGCTTTTAAATCTAAACTCTATGATTCCATGCAATTCTATACAGTCATCTATTATGGCGCAAATGCATTGTAAAATAAGCAGTATTAATTCTAACACAAAAATGCAGATACACTAGTCCAGAATGAAACATTTGATTTGTTGTGGGCCAGGTTCCCAATACTCATTAAATTAGAGTGTCTCATTTGATATTTAACATATGTTAATTCAGCATTCTAAAAATAAATTACATTAGATGCCACTATTTCCTGATTATTCTTAATTAGGAACCTCCTTCTGTAAGGACTGTCCCTATTGCTTCTTGTACTTGCTATTTTAAATTTAAGTTACTGCAAACAAACTCTAAAGACCTCTCTCTTATCAAAATAATGATTCACAGAACTAACCAACAACAAAAATTCACACCCACAGAATTATCTATACTATTCCACTCAACTTTGTGCTCCATGGCCATTTTTGTAGCACTGGAGCACAAAGCAGGTTTAGCTTATTAACACCAGCTGGTTAAAAATACCTATGGACTATATACTAACATTCCTAAGTATTGGGACTGGATCTTTTTCTGCACACTGAAGTCTGAGAAAATCATCTTACAATACCCACATTACTCACAATTAATCTAAACATATGTAACTACTCAATAAAAGCTACTAAACCCCTGTTTGCTAAGCCAGACAGGAACATTTCATTCAAAAGTTGGAAACAAGTTTACATCACTGTCAATTTTGTCATATAATGTGAAAAAAACAATTCTTACAAGCAAATTTGTACTGTATAATGACAATTTAATAGTAGATATTAAAATTCATTTTTAATTTCTAAATATTTTCTTGCTTTACTGTCATCAAGGGACAGTATGGCAGGAGGATTTACTGCACAGTGCTCATCTACAGGAACTTTTCTAAACAAGGACACCTATTTTTTAACTGCAGTCATTATAGGCTGTAACATGCTCCATGTAAATTAAAGATATTCAAAGTCATTGTAGTGTGAAGTAACTTCATACCTGAGACTGGATGTCTGAAATTTTTGACCAAGAAAATTCAAATTCACTGAGTGGTACCTTAAAAACAAAAGAAGAAATGAAGCATCAAAATTATTTACACTGTGTAAACAGTGAATGTGTTTAAGACCTAAGACAAAAAGACCTGCCAGATAACAGATTTCTTTTTAATACCACAGTTGTATCTGTAAAGTGCCTTTACATCAATATGACAGTGTTATCACTTCCTTTAAGCTGGAGTTATAAAGACGCTCAGTGTGACACCTTCTTTTACCACTTTTGCTTTAGAAGTTGCACCACTTTAAAAGTGGCAAAACAAGGCCATAAGGAGAGCAAGCAAAAAACTCTGTGTGGCTCTATCATATTAAAATTATTACATTTACAGGAAGGCTACACTTCTTTTGAAATGTAATAAATTGAAACTGATCTTTCAATAGGAAAAAAAAAAGTTTTTAAATTTAAAAACCAGATGCACAGTAAACAAAAATACCAAAATCAACATTAAAATGTAGGCATAAGTTTACCCTGGCTTGTTTTAGGTATCGTAGAAAGCCCAGTTCTTCTGGTCGTAAAATGAGCAGAGCGTGTCCTCTACCATTTATGCCTCTGGCAGTTCTCCCAACACGATGAATATATTCCTGTGGGGAAGAATACATAACAGCAAGTTCAATCGGTCTTACTTACAAACATCTGATAATCAAACTGTTTCACAAAAAATACCCCAAATTTAGTATGAATATAATGTAATGTATCATTCATTATTTTTTAAGACTTATGCTTGTCACTGACACATAGACGAGGGAAACCAAGTGCTGAAGATGCAAAGCAGGCTGAGACAGAACCCCTGACTAAAGTAATTTACCTTACTAAGGAAAAAAATCAGTCTGCTGTAGCTGAAAATTAAACCTTGGCTTTGGTGTATTTGCTATGTACATTTGTCAAAACTTCTGAGTTTTCTGAATTTCACTTCTGTACAGTAGACATGTATTCAAATAAGAATACTGATCTTTTACCAAAAATCAAATTTCAACTGAAAAAGCAATCAAGAGTCAGAGATGCACACATAACTCACACACTGCTCTTGAAAAGTGTTTTCTTGTTTAGCTGATTAGATCTTAAAATAAATTCACAGCAAAACCAATATTTTAAAAAGATAATAAAGATTTCAGTTAGGACCAGCATTTCTCCTAGGAGGTTGTGAAAGAAATCAGTGGCTGGATTTGACCATGGCTGAATCCTGACCTCTGTCAAAAGGAGCACTTTCAGTTTTTATCTACAACTGTTTGTATTTCTTGCTGTCAAAGTTCTCTATTTCCTTAACTTGCCTTTGGATCATCTGGAGGGTCGTACTGGACAATCCAATCAACTTCAGGAATATCCAGTCCTCTGGCAGCAACATCAGTGCACAGCAATATTCCAGACTCTGCATTACAGAACTGGAAAAACGTTGTAGTGCGTTTGGTTTGTTTCTGCTTGCCCTAGAAGGAAACAAATACACCGAGGATGAAACATCAACTGAAAAAACCCAATGTGCCAGCTGGTAAACATAGTTTCTTGTTTTGCATATATCACTGCCAAAAATATAAAATAATGTGGGACATCTTTCCAAATCATGGTATTGTACAGACCAAGCAGGACCATTTCACAGACCTGAAGTGGCTACATGAAGTGGCATCTCCCGGAGGTCACAATGTATCTCCCAAAGCATTAAAAATTAACATAAACATTCTGTTTAGGAGGGCTGCATAAATGTCTGAAGTTCAGAAAAACGACATTTGCAAGTCTAGCAATATGTTAGATAGATTCCAGGTTAAAATGCAAGCCCTCCAAAAAAACTCCTAAAGCATACTTGTAACAGGTCTAGCAAAGAACAGCAAAAAAATCCCCCAAAGAACAAAATCAAAAAGGACATTTGTGGTCAGTTATAACTGTTTCACAGACTTTCAGTCAATCCTTTGTCCTAAACTATGCATTCTGTGATTCTGACACAAGAATTGGTATGGCAAATCCAAACATGACCCTGGCCTTAGAAAAAGCACCAAACACTTCAGGGATCAGACTTTGGATTTTTCTGACAAGAGCTTTGCTCTACAAATTGAGTTTTAGTGCTTGAGAAAGGCAACCTTTTGGAAGCAACAGAAATCTTTTCACACACAGAACATAAATTAGTATCAGTGTTCAGCCTGGTAAAAATACCAAGTTTAATTACTGAAGTGTTGTTATTATACAGTCTTTGCTGCTTTATTTCCTTTCTCTATAGACTAATCAACACCATCACCAGTTTTGTGAGCAGGATGCCTGTTTTTTCAGAAACTGGACTGAAATAAACAAGGCAAATATAAGGTCAGAAACAACTTTCAGATACACTTACATGAATGGCCAAAACAGGCAGATCAATATAGTTGAGTAATTCATAGTGGTACTTCACTGACATACATGAAGAAAAAAATACCATCAGTTTCTTCTTCCGGTTCTTCTTGAGGAACGTGAAGAGCAAAAGGAATCTTTTTTCAGAGGGACACACTACATACCCCTGGAAAATTTCAAACATTATTAAATAAGAAGTAGAAAGGAGCAAAATTCTGCTTCAGCAATACAATTAAATCAGAAAAGTGTTACATTGTGAAACAAGTATGCCAAATAATTAATGCAATATATCTGAAGCATATAAATCTTTATTCACTAACATGGAAAATACAGTTGGAAAGACAACAGGAGCCTGTAACAGGAATAGACAAGTATAAACACCTATATTATTATTTCATGAGGTTTTGTATCATCTGTCCTGTAAACATTGACTAGATGCATGCAATTTACCATAGTTTGCAGTCTGAATAAAACCATTTAGGAAAATGAGAGCTTTTGCTCAGTAGGATGGCAAAGAGCCTTTAGACAGTGTTTGCACAACCACGTTAAAAACACACAAGGCTTGGTGCGTTCACAGATCACACCCCATTCTAATATTTATGTTTTACCTGTTCAAGACCATCTACTGTTGCTGTCTCCTTGTTATCATCAACCCCAACATACAGTGGCTCTTTCTTCAGGGAGATCTTTGCCAGATCTTCAACCTTTCTGGTTTGTGTGGCAGAGAAAAGCATCGTCTGTCTGCGCTCTGGAAAAATGTTTATTTTGAAAGACAGCTTAATTTTTGAAAGGAGAATTCAAATAGCAAGTTCAAAAAAATCTCTTAACAGCAAATAAGCCCAAACAAGCCTCCTACTATTTTTCAATTAAATTCTAATTAAAACACTGCTACTGACAAACAGAGAGTGGTGTAAATGTACTACAGATTGTACCTAGGCTGCCCCCACCTCCACAATCCTAACAGCTATAAAACTGCAATATTCTCCCTCTCTGGGAAAATATCAATATCATTTGCAATCCAATTTAGACACAAAACAATTATTTAAATAGAGATTGGGCTTCTAATTCTACCTATAAATTGATTTCATTCCATGAATATTAAAATGCTTTTCTTAAAAATGTAAAAAAGTCATGCTAGAGATAGTGTAAGAAAAAACTTACCAAAACCTGTGCACATTGTTACTGTTTGCCTTGCAAAATCAATCTAGAACATACACATTTGTGTGTGTCATTTAGTCCCATGGCAGCACGTCTGAACTGAGCCTCAGTGACCTTGGTGGTCTCACAGCAGGTATAGGAAACCTCCTGCCTGGCTGTCATCTCTCAGCTCAAATACACATCCTAATCCTACAATATTTTCTTGTTACACAAGCACATGGAAAATGCAGACTCAGCCAGTTCAATTTCACAACTCCAAGAACATTAGCAATGGGTTTCGATGAACAATCAGTGCCACCATCTTTTTTTTTTTTCCTATTTCAAAGAGTCTTGTTAAAAATATAATTTCATTCCTATCATGACAAAACCAAATTAAACTCATGCAAAGAAAAAATTTCTTTTCTCTATCAACTCCCACTTCAGAAAGAACATGTAATTTTCCCACTCTTCCTTCCCTTTCTCTTTTTAGCACTGTTCATTAACATTCCTCACAGGGTGTTAGTTATTAAATTTATATATCTGCATTTTAATCATGCGGATCCTAATTTAAATATTTAAGATGTGGAAATTCAAAATATTTACCGTTAGTTTTTTATGTACCATTTCCATGGGGTTTTTTTCCCTGCTTTTTTAAAGTTTAAAGGGAGAGAGCCTTGTTGACTCTGAGAATGTGTTTAATACATCAATTACAAGGAATACCTAAATGAAAAATTAGGTGGAGAAAAATTTAAGGTAAATATTTAAGCTACTGGATTTAGGGAGGGAATGAAAAACGTTTGAACTGCAAGACAGACCTTTTTCCTTGTATTTAAGCCTTACTAGGAAATAATGAGTTGCAGGAAATAAACAGGCAGAGGAGGATGAACGAGAAGATGTAGATATTAAAGTAAAACAATCTTATAGGAACAGAATTATATCTTTAAAGTGCATATGAAAACTCTGTCCTTCAGATAAATGATTCCAAACAAATAATACAAACTATTAGAGAAAAAAGACAAAGTAAGACAGCCACTATGCAGTTCATTTACAGAATTATAAAAATTAATGAGTTCTCTTATACTACCTGACACAGAAAGAGGATATAATGCTAGTCAAGTGACTTCCAGAAAAGACAGATTTTCTTTGTTCTTACTTGGTAGAAGTTTTATGATCTGTTTCATTTCTTCTTCAAATCCAACCTCCAAGATTCGATCTGCCTCATCAATTACCAAACACTGCAAGTTCTTATACATGAAACCCGGAGTGTTCTAGAAGATTAACAAAGTCAGTCAGACAGGAACAGGAGTTTTATTACATTTTAATAACACAGATTAGACATCAGTATTGTACCTACCTGCATATGATCCAGCAGCCTTCCTGGTGTTGCTACAATGATGTTGATTCCATTTCCAAGCTTCTGTGCTTCGGCTGATCTGTTACTGCCCCCCATTATCAGACCATAGGTGTGAACATGATGATTCATAAGTTCTTTAAGAACTCCATAGGTTTGCATAGCAAGCTCTCGAGTAGGAGAAAGGATAATAACACCCGTTCCTAAAAAACACATCCATCAGAGAGCAGTCAGTTACAACCCATCCAGTTCCCCTCTAGCCACATCCCTAAGTGACTGAGTAAAATTCAACTGTGAAATGAAGAGCCTTACCATTTCTAGGCATGAATTTCAGCTTGTAGATAAGCTCTACTGCAGGAATGAGAAATGCAAGTGTTTTGCCACTGCCTGTTTTTGCAGCTGCCAAAATATCCCTGTACAGAGCAGAGTTAGAAAAAGTATTTAGACAGAAAAATAAGTGATTCTAGTCTATGATTCATGTATTTAGCTTGCTAGAAAAATTTATACAACATTTGGGATCATTAGAGTGATTAAAAAGACATATTTCTTACCTGCCTTCCAGGAGAGGCTTAATACTTTTATGCTGAATTTCAGTCATGTGTGTAAACCCCATGTCATTTATGCCTTTCAGTGTATTCTCACTGACAGCACCAGCCAGGGAAGCAAAAGAATTGTCTTCAAAAGCACCTGAAGTGAGAGAGAAAATATATTTAAACTTATTTCTTCAATTCCATCCATTCTCTGAGATTTCCCTATTAGAACTGACCTCTATGAAAAAAATCAAAGGACTTTTTCTTATTCCATTCTACCATAAAATTCAAAGATATTGACAAAATACTCTGTATTAACATGGTCCTACAAAAACTACACAGAGCTAATAAGAATGAACATGAATGCACTGCTTCTCATGCCAAATTTACTGTTGTACACCTCCATCTTGCTCTTCATGGACTCTTTCCTCTAAATACTTGTATATATAGGTTTAAGAAAAAGACTTTCATCAGTAATTTTAAGATTAACAGGTGTATATAATGCAGATTTCCAAGAACAGTAACTGGGTGACAGCTGAACAACTGCCAGTGTCACAGCACCTGTATTACAAAGCTCATTTGAAAACTGCAACTTACTCTGGAAGAAAGTCTTAGACCTTGGGTTTGTGCACATGCATGGAAACGAGAACACAAGATACCTGTTAAACCTAGTGGCAAACTAGGCACTTCATCCTCTTCCCCATCCTCCTCTTCTACTTCTTTCTTTCCAGAATCTTGCTTATCTTCTACATCGGCAGATTCATCTTCTTCAGTTTTAGCTTTTTTGGTTTCTGTATCTACAGTGTTGTTTTACAGAAGACCAGTCAGTCAGAGATATAAAGGACATGTTAATCATGCAAAGTTGTTCCACAGATTTCACCTCCTTTAGTCTCTAAACCATGTACAAAGATCAGGCTTTTCAATGGCCTGGAAGGGGCTGCAGAAGGGGAGGCAAGGTTTCTATTGAATTTTCTGAGGCATAGAGAAAAAATTCCCAAGTTCCTTCCATACAACCTACTCTGCACAGTAAAACAATGAAGCTTAATCTATATTATATGACATTTTCTGTGAAAACAAGATAAATTGTCCTTAAATAAGTTAAAAACTTCTTTTCCATCTGTAATGCAGACACCAAGTTTCCAACAGAGTTTGTGCTCAGGACATGTGAAATGTAAAGTCTCTGTACCTGAATGCTCAGGGCACAAAAGCACCTCTTCACTGGCATAGTCACAGTGAGTCACAAAAATCAAATACGAAAGGAATAGAAGCTTCAAAAATGTCTGTTTATGCATGCATACATATAAAGATATATGAAAATCTAGCAATATTTGCAGGGTGCTATTTTTTGGGTAGTTTTCCAGTATACTTTAGTTTCATCATACACAGATGTTGCCAAAGGCTGGACCTGTTGCTAAAAAGCTGTACTGGCTGCACAGCCAACACGGAGACCTGTCAGAGCTCTGCTCTGTAACATTGGGTGTGCATTTGCACAGTAAACATGCTGAACACCCGAACTGAATGTTACAAAGCAGAATCCTGTAAAATAACAATTAAATTGGCTGCCACCGGTTTAGGAAGAATCAGAGCTCGAACGCCACAGCTGGAATAAACCAGGTGATGCTGAAGACCTGCGGGGCTTTAAAACACACACCGGGCCGGCACATGGCACGGGCGGAAACACAAAGGAGGCGCTTTTGGGGTGCCCCAAAATAGCCCAGCTCTGGGGGACAAGGTGTTATTTGCCAAGACAACGCACCATCTCCTGCATCAGCCGCCGCTTTCCTCTTTTTCTTCTTCTTTTTCTTCTTCTCCTTGTCCCCGCCGGGAGATTCGGCCGAGCCCGCTGGCTCCGCGTACTCCTCGGGGGCCGCTGCCACCTCCTCCGCCTCCTCCTCCTCTGGGGGTCCCTGGGAAGGCTCCTCGGCCGCCTCGGACACTGCAGGGCGGGGGGAGTGGGAGAGAGGGGAGGGAGAAGGTACAAAGTCAGTGACGGCTCCGCCAGCGCTCAGCTGGGCAGAGGATCCGCCGCTTCCGTACCTGCCCCCTCGGCCGCCCGCAGCTTCAGGTTGCGCTGCCGCAGCTTCAGGTTGCGCTTGTGGATCTTCCTGCGGAGCAGCCGCATGGGCAGGTTGCTGGCGCCCGCCGGCACCGACATCGCGGCCCCGCAGTCCCGGCACACGTGGGGGAGCTGCGTCCGGGGCCGCCGGAACCGCCACCCGCGGGGCCCGCCGGGAGCGCCGCAGCGCCGCCTGGGGGCCGGCGGGGGCAGCGCCGCGCCCGCACACACACACCGGGGCCGCCCCTCCCGGAGCTATTCCCGGCCCCGCCGCCTCTGCCGCAGCCCCTCCCGGAGCCGTTCCCGGCCTCGCTGCCCCTCCCGGAGCCATTGCCGGTCCCGCTGCCCCTCCCGGAGCCGTTCCCGGCCCCGCTGCCCCTCCTGGCTCCACTGCCCCTCGGCCGCCGGGGCGGGAACCAGCACGGCGTTCCCTGAGGAGCGGGATCGCCATCCCTGCCACAGTACTCGTGTGCCCCGTGGTGTTGCCTCCGCTCACGGTCACGGGTGTTTAACTCCCACGGGAGAAAGAGACAGAATCGATTAGGTTGGAAAAGACCTGAGATTGTCGCATGCAACCTGTGACCGAACACCACCCTGGTAACCAGACCATGGCACTGAGGGCTGGGTCCTCCTCAAACACGCCCAGGGACGGTGACTCCTCTACCACCCCGGGCAGCCCATTCGGATGTCCAATCACTCCTTCTGTGAAGAAATTCTTCCTAATGCCCCGCTAAAACCTCATATGGCCCAGCTTGGGACTATTTCCTCTAGTCCTGTCTTGTTGCCTGGTAGCAGAGCCTGACCCCACCTGGCTACACCCTCCTGTGGTGGAGTTGTAGGGAGTGTTAAGGTCACCCCCGAGCCTCCTCCGGACTAAACACCCCCAGCCGCTCTCACAGGAATTGTGCTCCAGACCCTTCCCCACTCCTTTGCCCTTTTCTGGTCTCACTCCAGCACCTCAATGTCCTTGAATGGAGAGGCACAGAACTGAACACAGGGCTCAAGATGCAGCCTCATCAAGTGTCGAGTACAGAGGAGAATCTGTTCCCTTATCCTGATGGCCACACTATTGCTGACACCAGCCAGGATGCCATTGGCCTTCTTGGTCACCTGGGCACAATTCTGGCTCATGTTCAGCCATTGTTGACCCCAGATCCTTCTCTGCTGAACCACTTTTCCAACCACTCTGCCCTAGCCTGTAAACTGAAACTTCCAGGCTTGCAGGATGCCCAACACGGACCCTGGGCATAAAGGACACAGCTGTGCCTTCGATGAAGACCTGCATCTATAGTAGCCACCTGGTAGCCACCGCTGTCTGTTCCTCCTGATGGGTGCAAGGAACATGTAAATGCCATGAATTTGCACCATCCTGGCAGTGCTATTGCATGGCCAAATAATAGAATCACAGAACTACTTGGTTGGAAAGGACCTTAAACATTATCTAGTTCCAACCCCCCTGTCATGTACACCTTCCACTAGACCAGGCTGCCTAGAACCTCATCCAGCCTGGCTTAGAAATACTTCCATGGATGGGGCATCCACAACTTCTCTGGGCAACCTGTTTTAGTGTCACCTGGGGATCTGGGAGCCCGTTATTTCCAGGGCACGTTTCCTTGTAGCCCTATTAGGCAGCGCTTTCCAACTGTCCAGCTGGAGCTCTCAGCAGCATGACCTTTCCTCCCAGTGTCCTCCCGCTTTTTGGCTGTGCGTCCTCTTCCGAAAGAGGATTCCCCGCGGCTGAATCGCGGCATCCCTGAGCTCCTTCCTGACCAGCAGAGGGCACAGGCAGCACAGGGATGCACCGCAGCTTTGCTACCTGAAAGCGGTAACCAGCGCGTCCTTAGAAACCTGAGTGATGACAAATTGTCTACAGTTCAGCCTGCGATACCTTGCTTTAACGCAGAATAAACTGCTGAACTATTTCTATATTAAATTCGAAGTGTTTATTGCATAAAATTTTCTTTAAAGATACTGATGTTAGGGATGAAACAAAAGTAATTTTTCACCATATGTAATTGCTGTCTTGCAGAGGTCCTATGGATCAGCAGGATGAGAATTAAATTTGTTTTGCCACAGCTTCAGACTGTGAACCATGTGATCTTTTCCAGATCTTCACAGACTAGATAACAGGTCTGGCCATGGGCTTATTAAATTGAATGGATAACAGCTATCCCCATCAGCTGCATTTGAAAATAAACTGATCCATCCTCAGCATGAATGGTACAAACTCCAGGGGAACTCAGTTTTACTGGTTTAATTTCAAGCAGGTAAAAGTTCCTTACTGCAACTCAGTGTAATTTAGGTTCTGGAAATGTTTTCTTCATGGCTACCTTATATTGTGTTTACAGAATATATTTTTAAGTAGACATGGTGTTTCTCTTTGTAGTCTCTACTGATTTATGTGTATGTGACAAGGTTTACTATTTAGATCCTGATTTAACCCAGGCAGAGCATCTTTCTGGAATATGGTCATTGTGTATTAAAAAATCTGGGCAGGAGGGAGCTGACATTAATACACTGAGGGAAGACAAAATTATGTCCTTCAGGCATGGCATTGTATGTGTGTTCCCATTTTAGCCAGTAGTGCCAGGATCATCACTACTTTAGCTTTTACTGAGCTCTGCCAAGAATTAGAACCTGGAAACCCTGATCAGGTAAAAGCCTAAATAAAGATCTCACCTCAGTATCCATGCTGGGTCCTGGCTGACTTGGCAAGTCTTTGTGAAATTGCATTAGTGTGGCACGAGGCCCAGACTGATAAACTGTCCCTAGAAGTTATGTCAGATCCCACTGACCAGAATACGTTGGCTGTGTCTGTTGGCTGCTGTCATCATGGTACACCAGGAGAACTTTCTAGATACAAGTTGATCTTGCATCTGTGTAAACACATGTCATGGCATTATGTACAGGAATTTAGAAACGTAGGGGGCAAAGTATCATGTGCTCCAACATTGCTTTTGCTCAATATATTGGAAAATATTTTGCTTAGAGTTAATAAGTGTGCTTCTCTGGAAATTTCAAAAAAATGTTTTATGAGCTTCTTTCCTTTTGTTTTTTTTTTTCTTCAAGCTGTAATTGTGGAAAGTCAGAAAAAAGAAGACTCAGGAGGTAATAATGATACTTTTATTGTGACAGGTCTAGACAGCAATTTAAACCACTAACTCGTGTTTATAGTTTTTCTCTGAATTTTGGCATTTCTTAGATACCATATGAATTCCCCCTAGTACATGTCTCATTTCTGTCCAGTAAATTCATTTCTAATTGCTTGAGTTATCAGACAATCGTTACTAACAAAAGGATTTTTTCAAATGGTTATTGAGTTATTGTCAAAATGTCTCAAATTTTCTACAGGTGGTCTTGCAGGAAGATTGGTACAGAAACATGTTTTGTGTGAGTAAAGGCCTTCACAGAGCTAAATAAATCCATATAAGTTACTCTGAATTTATCTCTGAAGATGAATGTTTTTAATGGGCTGGCAATGTCAGTATTTTATCTCCCAGAGTCAATTCATCCTTAGAGCCAATTTCAAAATATTTGTTTCTACTTACCATTAACTAACTTGTGTTGATTAAAATGTAACACAAAAGTAGTCATTGATTTCAGTTGTATCATTTCAGGTAGATGGTGATAATTTGTAGAAAAGGTACCAAAATCCCATCTAGAAAAGGTCATGAAACAAAAGCATGTAGTAATTTTTTGATACAAGAGTACAGAGTTGAATTAAAGAGGGCAGAAACCAGAGTGTAAAAAAGTGCTTTTTTGATGTCTTAGGTTGGACAGGAAAAAAATCACAGCTGATGTAATTTTTTAACATCTGCACCATTAAGCTAAAAGTTCTGAACTGGAAAACCAAGAGCTATCTTTTGATCATTAACAGATTAAAATTTTCCATGTTAAGCAAATTTATCTGTCAGATAGTAATACAAATGGACTTGGTTTAAAATCAAATGCTAGTTTTTTGGTGTGGTTTTGTTTTGTTTTTAATGTGTCTGCTTTACAGAAGAAGATCCATCTGTATATATATGCAAATGATGGATACAAAGGAAGCTGCAGAAATAATCAGTTTTCCAGTTTCATTGAGCTATATAATTCTGAAATCTGGGTTTTGACAGAGAAAATTACCCAAACCTGAGCTGATGTAAGTGGTGTAGATACAGATATATTCAGATATATCACGGAGAGAGTGGATGGCTTGATTTATAGAACATGTCAGTGTTAATAGGAGTTAGAAATTGCTGGTACAAATCATATTTTCATATGGTATCACTGAATATCACTGAATCTGTGAGGGAATTTAAACTATGGCTTACAGGGAGAGTAAAGTATCCATGTTTGGAAAAAACAAGCTAGGCTATCACAGTCACTTTTTTTTTTTTTTTTTTTTTTTTAATACTGCTTTAAAATAATGTCTCCCTTGTGCCATAAGGAAGTACTGTCTCAGTTATGTGGCATCATCAGCACTGTGTGAACATGGCGATATAGCTGGATTCAAATCACATTTGTGATTTTTTAAGGAAATTTCTCATTCAGCCCTTATTTTGCAGCTGGATCTGAAACCACTGCAATTGTTCTAATGCATTGTCTCCTCTTTCACAGACATACAGGACCACAGTCTAAGAATTGCAACCCAGTATAAAATGCTGTAATTCTTTCTTGCAGTAAGAGAGGCCATGCTTTTGCTTGCCGCTCAAATTTATGCTAAGGTCAGTGTTTTGATCCTCATCTCCGAAATACACCAATACTAGGGCCTAGTTTATCTAAAATATTTGTTAAATCTATCAGAAATAAAGAAGAAAGTTGCAATCATAGAATCATGGAGTGACTGAGGTAAATAAAAAAAAATTTCTTGGAAAACAAGGTGCTATACACATTTTTATCCTCACAGTGGCAATGAGAGAACAAAAAATACAGAATACAAGAGCAGTGCATAGTTTGTAATGTACCACTGGCAGGTAGGAGGGTACAAGAAGGATAACTGTAGTGTAAAAGTATGCAAGGCACAGAGCTGAATAGTTGAGAATTAATTAATTAATTATTACAAGTTTTTCCTAACACTTTTTATTTAAACTTACAAAGTATTTTTGGGGTACTCAGAAGCTGTTTTTCTGAATCAGATGAAATAATAAACATTTTCTGTTGTGTTTTAGGAGGCTGTTTACTGTTGTTTGTTTCC
The DNA here is from genome assembly GCA_035583235.1 of Hafferia zeledoni. NCBI lineage: Eukaryota > Metazoa > Chordata > Aves > Passeriformes > Thamnophilidae > Hafferia > Hafferia zeledoni. The sequence continues at coordinate 8,052,021 of JAWWEV010000172.1, read as the reverse complement.
ACTGTTCTGCCATCTCTAGTAAGTGTTGATATATATCCTGTTTTGCACATGACTGTAAGATACAGCCAGTCTTATTAAGACACCATGTAAATTCACGATATTCTTCCTTTACATACAAAGATCTATTTTTCAAGATTTTCCTGTTTAAAAAAAAAAAAAATAGTGAAGGTTTTCCAAAATGCTGCAAAGGCTACAAATAGGATCAAGTGATTTATTAACAGATTAATCAAACTGCAGATGTAGCAACTAGTGTATAACTTACTGACTGATGAGTTCATAATCTTTAAAATAATAATTTTCTCAGACATAGAAGACATTCCTTTTGCAGTGCCCTCATTAATTTAAAGAATCCTAGTAAATATTACTGTCATCTATTCAGAAGGTATGTCCTTTATATTGCTTTATCATTTACAGATCATCATTTAAAATAGCTCTCTTTAAATAATATAAAGTCACAATAAAAAGAATATGAAATCTGAGGCAGGAAGTGAAATACAGAGGGTCAGCTAAAATTCTTTGCAACTCTTTTGAAGATGAAATTTGAAGGGAAGGAATGTTTTGGGTACATGGAGACTGATCAGTGGCATTTTGTGGATGGAATGAACACAAGATGTCACCCTCGCTGTGAGAGAGCTCCAATTCACACATGCCATTAGTTCAAGAAGAAAAAGAATGAAGGATTGAGGTTTACCTCATTTTTTTTTTTTTTTAAAGTTGTCCTTCACATGTGTCCCTTCATTTACCCATCCTACACTCTTTGCTGCAAATTTTTCTCCACCTTACTGAATATTTTTAATTAAATTCTCTCATGCCATTTATCATTTTAAAGTGTTTTAAAGTAGTTCTGAAACTTGGAATAAGATTTTTCTTCCTTGAATAGTAGCCCTATGTTTCCTATACTGCGAGTGAAAAGGATGATTTAGAACAGAGTGATGTATTTTCTCCGTTTTCTTCAGTCTCATTTGTTTTCATTCATTTACCTAGAAGTCTAAAAGTTTATAAAGGACGCAAGGGTAACTTGTGAAAAACTTCAGATATCATCAGGGAGTTGAATTGCTACATTTCTTCCTAAAATGTGTAAACCTTTTTGTGCTGAAGAGTAATATTTTCTTTATATAACAGTTTGAAATTCCCTTTACCTTTACTCTTAACAATACAAAATTCTCCCTTTGAGGAAGAAGGGATTGAAAATCTTGAATTAAACGAAGCATTAATTAAACAATGGCGTTAGCATTCTTTTGGGTATGGATGGGAGTAGATACCTTAAATACTGAACTCCTTGAGCTCAAGCCCTCGATTTCAGTCAGTCAGACAGCATGCCTCTGTTCAAAGTGACATTTATGCTTTAAATGTTTTTCTTTTTCTTGAAAGCATCTGTGTGGAACATATGAGGACAGAATTCAATGCCTTGTGTTGTAGATGCCTCATATTAAGTGGTCATTCTCATTTCATTTATCTCATCCCCACAGTGAGAATATCTTCATTAGTAAGATAAGGATAGCAATACTCCTTTACTCCCACTGCCTGTTTGTGTTTAGATAACAAGGCCTTAAAGCAAGAAGTATTTAAAAAAATGTTTGTATGGGACCTGCAACAGAGAAGGCATGTGTGTATCAGGGAGCTCTGGGCACTAATGTGACAACCACGAAAATTTAAACATACAAGTAATAGTAAAATACTATTTTATTACAAAGTGTACATCTTACGGGACAAAATTCTCATCAACCTCAACAGAGGAGAAAACTAAACAGTGAACACAGAACATGTCAAATAGTCTGTGATACCTCCAACTGACTGACATTTTAGCCCATTCTTGAATACCTTCAAGAAAATATCAAGTGAGTTCATTTTCACATTTTCCTTGGAGTGGCTCAGCCCTCCCTTGCCAAATATTAGTGTTTTCCTAAATCCATAGTTGTACACTACTCTTCTGCTTTACATAATTCTGCATGTCCTTAAAACCAGTGCAAGTTACTTTTACTCTTAAAACCCTTTCAGATTGCTATTTAAAGGAGATTTAATATTTCTGAGAATGATTGATTCTTAGTTTGTTATGTAATGTTAGTTTTTTTGATGGAAATTCAGTGGAAGCTTGGAGAGTCATCACTCCAGAAGAGAAGGCTCAATAGCTTGTGTTATTGGGCTATGAGCTTTTATGGTTCAAGCCTTTATAAACTGTGTCAAGCTGTGATAGTTATAATTATTGCACACATTGGCTTAACCTGTACTGTGTAGTCATAATGCATTAGCCTTTCCAACTTTCACTTGCCTGTCCTTTATTAACTGTGGCATTTTCCCTTATAGGTTCGGAGCAAGCATGACTTTGTGATCAACGTGAGCTTTAACTAAACTCTTTTTTCCAAGAAAGACTGTTGTTGAAGAAACCAGGAGATGGCAGTCTTTCTTAATGGATCACGGTTAAAGGCTATCCATTTCTGTTCTTTTGCCCCAGAATTGGCAAAAATTTAAAATGAACTGAGGGCAGGGCCACATTTCTTGTCCTGTTGGAACAGGAAGTCATTGCATGCTTGACCCCTCTGGTGTCTTCCAGAGGCTTTTCTTTCAGGTGTCAGATCTTGAACAATCACATGAATCCTGGTGGGATTGTGGTCTTCTCCATCTTCACAATGACCGTAGTGCAGTTTTCTTACCTGGCTGTTTCAACACACCTGAACTACAGTTCTCTGCTCCCTGGTAACACAGAGGAGAAGTCAGTGATTAGCCAGTCCTCCTGAGACTGTGTCATTCATCTGAAGGCAGGCTCTGTCACAGAAAACTGGCTTAGAGACAAACCACAGTTCATGTATGTTTAATCAGTAAAAACATAGTAATCCAGAGACTGTATGATCTACTCTGTCTCTCTGTTAGTGTATCCTTCAATTTATCTGTCACCATTCTTGGGCAACTCAACTCCTGTCCAAGTTATCAAGATGGTTTTAACTGGCTGTGGAGCTTTTGGTCTGTTATGTAACCTGACAAAAGGCAATGTCACATCTGTTTGTGATATCACTGTACTGACATGTGATTGTCTATTGTTACTAAAGAACTAATTGCTGCATGGCAGTATTAGACAGCAGTTTCTTTTCAGCTGCTGCTTGCGAGCATGAGCAAAACCTGCTTACCTTTCTACATGTTTTTCTGTAGAGTAAGCACCAGAAACTGACACAAGAGAGCACAAAAGTGGCTTAAATTCAATCTTTGTCCTTATTGACACAGTGCAACTCAAACAGAGCTTAGGAAAACCATGATCTGCCTTCAATTATTTACTAGAATCAGTGATAGATTTAATTCTAACAAAGTAATTATCTTGTATCTCCACAGTCATTATGGCCTTTGGACTTCCAAAGCTGCCTCTCAGTGTTATCATTCCTTCCTTTCAACTGCAGTCAGGTGTACAGGAATGGCAAGTGATCATGAGCACATACTATTCGTAACCACATCAGGCTTATACATTGTTTGGACTAACACTTCATCTACTACTGGGACAAATTCTTCCTTTGTACCTTGCAAACTTTTCAAATTGTCTTAAACAACCCCTCACTGACTAATAGTAATATGAATACATCCTTTTAGGCAGTGCTGAGTAAGATGAGCAGATATGGAAGCTAGCTAATGTTTATTAAGTGTTCTGATTGCTACCTGAGTTTATTGCAGAACCAAGCAAAGAGGGAAAATAATAGCTTGTTCCAAAGGTCTCCAGCTACATTCTTGCTAATCATATTTGTCTGTATTTTAAGGGAAAGGTTTTTGGTTTTTCAGATTAGTGATAATAGACCTCCATGTCATATTTTTGTGTAAAGGTACTTAGCCTTTTTTCTGTAGCTCACCATGGTCAGTTTGATGTATGTTTCTCAATGACTTGGCACTGTTTTCCTGAGCATTCATGCCTGTAGACATTCTGGTTCTCACAGCAGAGCTCTATTTTTAATTTGGCTTGCAGGAAGAAGAGCTGTTCCTATCTAGAAGGCAAATGTCTTTGGACTTGCATGCCAGGATTCTGTAGGTGAGAACTGTGTATGTGGTAAGGAGTATCTGGATAAAGGCTTGGAATATGGATACACTGAGAGTGAAAAACGCCTTGGTGTGGCAAAACTACTTGATGTATGAATGACCCTTAATGTATTTACCAAAGTTTGTTATGTTGTCTGCTTCACAAAACCTCAGAAACAGTTTACCTTATCTGTGTATGTGCTGCTTCAGTTGCTATGCAGCTTTATACTACAGGCCTCTAAAAGCTATGCCCAACATTTATCTTAATCATTTGCCAGAAATGTTTGAAGGCACAATGTCTCATTAATAGTTGTTAAATCATTGAGTCGTTCAAAGAGAGATGTTCCATCTTTACTTACATAATGGGAAAACACAGATCATTTACCAAGTATGCAACAGCACATCAGAGATTGGAGTTAACAGAGCCTTATTAGAGGATATGCATTAGTGAAAGAAGAAGGCATTTGGTGATTGAAACAGTGTTCAGCCATGGCATACAGTCTAGTTCTTGCACTCCCCCATTCTCTGACAGCTTGTGAATTGATAGGTGTAAAGAAACAATGTTAACAACATAACCAAATTATTTCAGTGTCAGTTATGGGACTGGAACTCAGAAAACACACATGGAACTTCCACCTCTGCCACGGACATCCTGCATGATTGAAATAAATAATTCATGCTTGCACTCCTGCTATCTGACCACAGACAATGACAGAGGTCCTGCATTGAAGCACTCACTTCAAGAAGCAGTTCAGATGTCACAGTGGAGTCTGTCTCTCTTTGTGGACTGTTGGGAGTGCAGAGTGAACAGGCTCTTAACAGTCCTTCTGTGCAGTTTTGGGAATCATGCTGGCTATTTATCTGGGTTTGTAGGTTATGAGTATTACCAGGTTGAATTGAAATGCTGTACTTCCTTAGAGGTTTCTTCATACCCTTTTGCACAGTGTTCAGTAACCATTATGCTCACTGATCCATGATAAGAATCAATCCTTGACCCAGATCCAGGGTATGTAGGGAATCAGATCTCTCCAAATCAGAGACAGGGTCTGGCCTAGAGCTGTTCCCATGTTCTTCTGCTATGCCCTTGGCCTCTCCTCACTCAACCCTGTCTGCAGAAAACATGAGGGAATTCTGATTTCAGGTTGCTTTGAAGCAGTTTTTCTGCCTGTGCCTTTATTGCTCTTCTGGAGGGCATGGAGTGAAAAAAGGGTTTTTTTAAGTGAGATTGATGAAATGGAAAAGATTTTTATTTTGTTTTAGTCTCAGAATGACATTGTTTCTATATAATTTCCGTCCTTGTATTAATAGTGTGCTTTACATTTTCCCATCCATGTCCATAAGTAATTAAGACAATCAAAAGGAAAGGAGGCAGCAAATGAGCATAGGTAAACTCTGGATTGAGAGCAAATGTACTCACTGTACAGTGTGTAAAAGGGCAATTTAGGGCTTCAAATGAAGCCTGAATTACTTCAACCTTGAATGGCATTAATCTGTATTCATTTAATTTCACAAAAGAAAGCAAGAAAACCAAGAGCTGTGTAACCAATTTAGATGGCAAAATGGAAAAAAAAAATCCTGTAATCCTGACCTGAGATTTGTACTTTTCAAGAAACACAAGGGAAGGATGCACGTGGAGACCTGAAGTATAAGACATATATATATATTGCAACTGTGTAGCAGGTTTTGATGAATGAAACAGAACTCTGTGTGACTTCTTAGCTCTAAACTTTAACACCACAGCAAGCTTAAGCATTCAAAAAATGTCTCCTGTCTAGATATAAAATGTGGAACAAAATTACTCTTGTAATATGCTATTCCAAGTGCAATATAACTAAACCTTGATGAAAATGAAGTAATAGTCAACTTCAACAAAAAGATTTGGTTTTGCTGCACCTGAGAGTCCTTTGATTGTGCTCTTTTAAAAGAGCAAATTCCCTCATTGACCCTGACCAAAGCAGTGGGACAGTCCTTTCAGGATACCAAAATGCAATGTCTCACATCCAAGCACATGCTGTATTTCAGTTGCCACCATCAATATGCTGTGTATCCTCAAAGATGCTTCTGTTCTCTCAGAGCCCTGTTACATCCTGAAATTAATGGCTCCTGGTTGATCATCTCACATCAGAATGATGATGAACATCTCAGATGGGTGGTGCTTGCTAAGAACATTGGGGATGTCTTTGGCATGAGGTTACTCTTGAACCGTGTACTTAGAGACTGCCTCATCCAAGGCCAGATCTCACATGGGTTTGGACAGCGTAGTGTTTGGGTTAAGCTGGATGCCATGTCTTAGTGTCTTCAGTTGAGTTTTATGAGCTTGTTACAGGATTCTGGCTCAATAAAGGAGTTGTGCACAGTGCAGGTGAGGTGGTGGGGTGTAAGTATTGGAAGGGCTATTTTGGAAGCTCATTATATACCAAGTGGGTGGTATAGGTCCTGTGGTGCTCTTTAAAATAACACTTTCTATGCTGGCAGCTCAGATTTAGGACACACACAAATTATGGCCTCCTCAGAATGGATGTGCCCTTTGAAAACACCATTTTCAGTTGTATTCTGCATTCATGATCCTGCAGTACTCTGACACTGGCTGATGTTGTACACCTATTTCTTGGTTACTATGAGACTTTCTCTGGAGTCTGATTGCTTGGGATAAGAATTTATCTGCAAAAGTAAAGTCATCTGTGCTGTGCCACAGAATTAGTGTTACTCATTTTTTTTCCGACAGAAAAAGCATTGAATAAGTCTGGCACTGCAGGTGATGCTGAGAGACACTGGGAGATATAACAAATTAAATTCTCAAGCCAGCCTGATTTTAGTGTTTACTTCTTCCAGGGAAGTTAAACATCACCTCCACCATGCACTTCTACACATTTACACCTTTTACAACTTTACAGCTTCTAGGTAGTTAACTATCTTTAAAAAGGATAAGCAAACTAATTGTAAATAATTTTTTAATTACATATTTTCCAATATCATATTATCTTTCCACTGAACAGCACAGCTTTAGCAGACACAGACCTGTGAGGCAGCAGCTGTGGATCTGTTAAGCTTTTCTTCATTATTACTGTGTGTTGTCATCAGTTTTAAGACAGATTATTTGAGTTTTGTTCTCAAAACTATGTTATAGATTTGCACACATGACTTTAAGTAGGAATAATTTGAAAAATCCCAGTGTCTCTACCTGAATTCTGTGATTTTGTCTTTTTATGTTACACTGAAAGTGCAGAATGAAGAACTCATCCTACTGCAAAATTCTGTCTCTCTCTTGTTATATTGAACTTAATGAGAAAATGTTTATAATTTCAGCTTGCAATTTTCTGCTATTCTCAGACAGCTTTAGTGGGATAAGCAGTACTCAGGTTGTGTTTGAGAGATACACTCTGATTAATAAAGAACAGACTAGTGAGGTAGTGTGAAGAACTGTATAAAGTAAGATTTTCTTATACTATTGGAATGGAAATAGGCTCTTGGGTAAAATATTTCAGGAAACAGATCCAGTAGGGTCCAATTTAAAGAAAGAAGTCCACTTACATGCATAAGTACAGGTGTCTGACTTTTCCTCTCTTAAAGAGTTTCCCCCAAAGTTATAAAGTAAGAATAATTACTCTAAGCAAAATTTTCTGATCATTTATTCTACTAGGATTTCCTGGAGTACATTTTCAGATTGTGGATTATAAGTGCATTTCTCATTATCACTAATGAGAATTTCAATGCATGATATAATTTCACTGTGCTATTTTGTCTGACTTGTATTACACCTGTCAGTCTGCTTTCTCCTGCTATTTCATTAATATTTAAATATTAATATTTAAAGGTCAAACTTAGCCTTCAGTGATATTAAAATATATTATTCAGTTTCATCTGACTTGAGGAGAACATCACTGGGACAGTGTTCACTAGATAGGGAAAAAGGCAATCACCATACACTTTTCTGCCTTTTTAATCCTTTTTTAAACTTTTCCCTCAAGTAAAAACTGGAAAGTTTCCATCTGAGAGATGAAGAAGAAAGGTTTGAAAAGAAATGAAGTGTAATTCACAGCACAGCCAATGGGAGTGAGGTGCCACTCTTCTTGGTGCCTGGAGAGTCTTGCTCTGAAGCAGTTGCAGAACTGAAAAGCTTCACAGGACAATGCAGCAAAACTGTTTGTCCACTAGAATTTCTCAAGCCACATTTCAACAGTATGGCATCCTGGAATAAAAAGAAATGTTAAATGTTTAGTAGAGTGGTGTGATAAAGGCAGTGTTCCAAATTAAGTAGCATTTTTACATAGATATATAAATAACTTAATTGTGTTCCATATGTGGCATTTTGCATTTTGAGCAAAACTCGATTATCCCAGAAACTGTTTATCTGTGTGGAGTATTTATGGCATCAGAATTGAAAACTATAAAGCCAAGTTAGCAAAGAATTATGAATACAGGGTGCAAATTCCCTAAAACAATGCTATTTGATTCAAGGCCATGCAAATGCTAACATTGGTCTGTGACTGAGTCCTTCTTAAAACACCAAAGAAATTGGATGTCCTTTATTTACATGCTGTGTTCCAGGAGGTAGTGGTGCTGCAGAGAAGATGGAAGAGGTCCTGCAAAGCATGGGATGGATCTGCACAGATAATCTTCACTGCATCAAAGCAGCTTCTCTTGTGAATTTAAGGGAATCTGCCATGCAAACACCTGAGAGGAAGGTAAAACTAGAGCTGTGCATATGATGTGTATAGAGATTGAAGCCTGCACTTGCTTAGAGTGCGGGAGTATTGCAAAATTTGCTCGTGCGCGAGCAAAATGGTCCCAGGAAAGACCTACTAGATGATAAATCTTGACCTCAGCCACTGCTGCAAGAGCAAGTGGAATATGTGGGAGCAGACAGCTTAAATGTAGCATATCCATCCTGTCAATACTGGATATTGATGCAGTTGGACTTGTGCCAAGGGACTCGAGCGATCCAGCTTTTCCCACTGTCCTCTTTCATTACACATCAAGGAATTATGCTGATTTAAACCAAAATTGTGTCCACACAATGTGGACACAGTAGTGGTTTGGACTGAGCACAAGTTTGACTAGATGTTGATGTTGAGCTTGACATGTTTTATTGTAAAAGGCTATCAAGGAACGGGGAAACTATTTAGTCAAAGTGCCAAATCTCCACCATGGATGTGAACAGAAGTATAATTGCTGACTTCAGTGAAAATAAGATCAGTCTCAAAGTGCCCAAGAGTCTAAATAATCCTGAGCAGACATCCTAAATCTGCCCTTGTAGTTGTTTACCACTGCTGAATGCCAGGCTATATGTCTTGTTTTACCATTTGAGAGTGTATTAGTCTTCCACAGCCAATGTAAAGAGACCACAGTCTTTGAGTCTTTGAACTTGCCCACTAATGCATGGCTGTAAGGTGGTAAATTAAAGTGGACTCTATTTCTTTTGTCTGCAACTTTTTACCTAACATGAACGTGTTAGAACGGAACTATCCTTATCTGCACAATGAGTTGGTGGTTAAAGTTTTGGCTATCAGATACAAAAATAGAAATTGTAAATGCATATACTTTTAATAGGAGAAATTATCTTCAGCTATATGGCTGTTTATCCAAACCCTAATGTCATTCTTATGAACCTAGAGATATCTGCTTCTGAAGGTCTGATGTAAATTATAATTAATTTTGTGACTCTCCTTAGTTTAGTATCATTATTCAGTGTGATTTTCTGACCTCAGATGATGCTAAATAATCAAATGTCCTTGCTGTATTTCTAAGCACTTCTTTGGAAACACAGAACAGCAAAAATAAAATACAGCTGCAGACACATTGAAGGAAATGTTAAAAGTGGGATATAAGTAGCTGATCTTTAGTCACTCTTTGCATATCATCAGAGAAGAAAAATATTTATAATAAGAAATAAATCTTCCTAAATTCCATAGATGAATAGTTCCTCTGAAGGGGTGTATATGGGAAAAAAATAACACCCTTCTTTTGTGCTGCCATAGAAACCAGCCTTAACCTGGACATTGTAAATAAAAAGAGCCTCCTCTGGCTTCATATTTATGCTGAATATGCTTTGCTTTTTAAATATGAAAAAAGACAATTTCTCAAACAGGTAGTCTGTTGATTCCCTTTTAGATCTGTCTGTATTTACAGAAACAACATGTAATTTTTGACTAATACACAGACACTAAAGGGACTGCAGAGGTAGCACGAGTACCCCTACAGACTTACTGTACAGTCATAAAACTCCCATTGCGTCTCAGCATGTGGGGGAGAGCACAGTGCACCTCGTCCCTTACTGTGCCATCACACTTTGTGTACCTCCTTATGGGCAGTGGATTCTCATAATTTCAAGTATTTTTTTGTAAGAAATCAAACATCTTGTTAGAGTGGGTCACTTGTGTAGCTCAGTTCTTACATAAAAAACATGACTCATGCTTTCCAAAGAAAGGAGCTAGTTGGTTTGATTGATGTGTCCATCTGACACCAATATTTGCCTTGAAAAGGAGTAAGTTTCATTAAAGTGTCATAAGATAAGAACCCTAAAATGAAATGACACATTAAATGCTGTCTCTATTGACTTGGAAACTTTGGGACATATCAACCTCTTCTTGTCGGAAAAAAACCCTCATACACTAGTACATTTTTGGAAGTATCATGTTCAAAGTTAAGGAAAATATTTAATTTCATTTTAGTGTTGAATCTACTTTTAAAAAGCAAACCATCTCTTTTTTTTTCTTTCTTTCTTTTAAATTGTGGTAATTATCTTGTTTCTCAGTCTGATCCTGCTCTAGCTCTCTACTTCTAGAGACAACTTTAAAATATGCCAGTTTTTAGGAGGCAAAACTCTATGCTGACTACTAATACAGCTATTAACTGAAATAACAGCTGGTAGCATTTTTCCCCACGTTGAGTATGTTGCCTGTATATGTGCTTTTGGTGCACTACAAAATTTCACATTACAGGCAGAAACTCCAGTGATCTTTTTGCCCTTGACACTAGGATGACATTTCTGGGGAGATGAGGCCGTGCTGGACTGGACTGGGAACACAACTGTGTGAAATAAAGGTCAATCTGTGTGCTCAGATTGCAGCTATACTTTTCCAGGCATTTCTTCAGTTTCTACATTTAACTCAAGAAAGAATATATATAATGATAACAGAGGTTAAAAGGCTTTCTGCCACTCATTCCTGCTGCTTCAGGAGGGATACCTGTCTGATTGCTGTGACTCTTAAGAATAAGCTGAAATGCTTATTTTAACATCTGAGAGTGAATTCAAATGACAAGACTGGGTACAGCCCACTGTGGAGAGCTGTGGGGGCATTCCTATATACATTTTTTTTGTGGATCATGTGTAGTCTGCACCATTTTAATTAAGAGATCTGGCAAAAATCACTCTTAGGAAGGGTTCTACACTGTTGTTTGTCTGCTGCCAGTCATACAGCACCACCACCAGGATAAACAGGTGGGTGAAAGCAGCCAGATCGCAGCCTAGTTAGTGCTACATGTTTTACATATATAATGGGAAGCAGTCAACCTCCCCCATCCTGGGTAATGACAGTGGCTGATTGTCAGTAGGTACAAAATAGTGTGTCTGTTGCAAGAAATATATGAAAAACCTTCAGTCATGTCAGGCTTCCACTAGCAATATTCTGTGTGTAAGTGTGCTGTTCATTTCAGTAGGTCTGGGTCAGCCCCCAAGGCTTTGTCAAGAGCATATACTGAAGCTGGATATTCATGCTGTAAAAGAAAGTATTTCATCATAGTCTTGTCCTTTTTGCCACTGCTGGTTTCATTCTAGCAGAAGGTGCATTGCTTTTTTCTCTGACTCATCTCTGTGTTTTCATTTTCACATACATATCTCTACCTTAAAATGCATTGTAGATCAAAGGTATCTGTGTAAGGATTGCCTCTTCCTTCTCAACAAGGCTGCACCCAGAGAATAATACTCACTGAGTAGCATAAGAGACACCTTTGAATGATTTTTCAGTGTTAGCAGAGTGCCTGTGAGGTTTGCTCAGCCAATACCACAAAGAAAAACACTTCTTTGCTTGTCTGTCTTCAGCATTAGACCCATTTGCTAAGACACAGCTGTGCAAACACACTGACAGTGAGGGTGTTACACTGGTGAAACTGGGCACCTCACCTGACCTACACAGCCTTTCCCCTGGAGGAGAGTGTCATCCAAGAAATAAAGAGTCAGTATAAGGTTTAGATCTCTCTACCTTTCTGGATAGCAAGACTGTTCTCTCACAGAAAGAAATGGTTTAGTTCAAACAAGAATTAAATGAAGTCTCTGGGACTTTTTCCAGGTGCTAGTGGCTGGGGTGTGGTATAGGATGTAGATGCCGGGATTGGTGTTTCTATTGGAGAAGCAAAGTCAGGAGTGACACACAGGCAGAATATGGGGGAGGAAAAGACTTGTTAAATCCACTTTATCTCCTTGACGAATGCTTGTTTGACCAGTGGGCTGGGCGTCTTTCAGGGTTCAATGATACCTATTGAATTCAGATGTAACTTAAGGCAAATCAGCCAGAACCCCACAACATGGGGTTGTGGGATTAGCAGGTGGATCTATAGAATGTCTAACAAATTGGCTATGGGTATGTAAGCTTGGGACCAGGTAAAAATTAAATATGATTTTATGGTATTTACATTTCTTCCCACTTCAAAGTGGTGCTTGTTTAGATCAACAGTCTGTGTTTTATTTGGAGCAATGCAGGTCATTAAAACAGTTTCTTAGGTTGCAAAATCAAGTCTTTTGAGGCTGAAAATGGCCAGATTTATGGTTGTCCATGAAACATTAACCACTTGTCCAGAGTCTTAAATTATAACAACCCACTTTAGTTCTCTAGACTACTCACATTATTCAGCATGCAGAAAAGGAAGGGAATCAGGGCAACTGAACTGGCCTTGGCTAATTGCTTTATGCCAGACTTTATTCCTAATAGCTCTCATTTCATTTGTTTCCTATGGAGTTTACCACACATCTAAACGTTAGTCTGGTGACACCAGACTGCCCAGCCACCTGAAGACTTCAGGTCCTTTATAAAGGATACCTTAACTTTGCAAGTCTTCTGCAAATTAAATACTTCATTTTACAATTGCAGCTAGATATACAAATATGAAGTGATGTACTTGGAGTCACAGGCACCTAGGCTCAATGCAGAAATATAACCTAGATATACGGGCTCCTGACCTTCCATTTTAATAACAAATCTTTTGTCTTATGCCTGGTAGTTATTGATTTTCAATACAAATGGGAGTCAGAAATCTATGGTCCCTTTCAATAGATCTACAGCAAACTGCTGGAATTATATCTTATAAAATTTCAGGCAGGGTCTCTGAAAGAGGTAGAAGTAATGAATTAGAACCAGGTGTAGATCTGTTTATGTATTGCTAGGTGACAAAGTCTTAAAGTGAAGTCTCTTGATATATCCAGCAATATTAGTGAGAGAGGAGACTTAAATGGAAGTGATTTTTCTTTTCACAGTAACATTTGTGAAAATGTGAAACTACAAGTTGGAACTTTATCCATACCCATATCTTCATCACAGTTCCCTCACTCTGCTTTCTTCTGCAGTGCATGCACTTGCTATAAACCCTTAGAAAGAAATGGTACTGTTACCTATCAAATTTTGTGTGAGTCTGTGCAGATGAAACTAGAATTGTGACTGCATTCTACCCCAGCAGCCAACAGAGCTGGTCAGCAAGGGACTGGGAAGGCTTGAGGTAATGTGAATGCCAGATGACCATGAGAAGATAGGGAGACAGTTCCATAGGGGGTTTATGCAAGGAAACAGTCCAGGCAGTGTGCTAAGCAAGGTGGATTTTTGCTTGAAAGTATTAGTGTTTCATTAAAGGTATAAACTACCAATTTTTTTGCCCAGTTGAAAAAGAGGGGCTTTAAGGTTGAAAATAAATATATATAATCCTCCAACATATATGTAATGCAAATATATATATAAAAATCCATAAACTTCCAACAAACATGGCCTTGTCACACACAATTATATGTTTGTAGAACTTGGGAACAATTTTAATAACAAGCATGCTAAACACTTTCAAAAAATGCTGCACTGGGGCCACAGGTGCTTCCTATCAGAGATCAGTGACAGGTGTACAGCAACTCTGTGGCCATTAATACCAAACTTAGGTCTGCACCTGGGGTACCATTAAGACTTTGGGTACTATATGTATTCTTTGTTCAAGTTAAGCTGGTGTTGTATCAGGAGCAGAGAGAGAGAAGAAGAGAATAATAGTAGATGTTGTTCTGGCTGTAGTGAAGGCTTGTTTACAGAGTGAATGGTTTGCCCACATATCTGTAGGGATAAGGCTGCCAAAATTCCTGCTAAAGGGTAACAACCAAAAATAATCATGCTACTGTCTTCACTACATACTATGCCAATTTCTTTACTTAGCATGAACTCTGGAAAGGGATATCCATTAACATGAAAACCTACTGTGTAATTTAAGAAGTAATATTTGTCCTAATCCTTTTTTCCTTGTAACTCCTGTCCCTCCCCTGTTCTGTCTTATCCCTGCTGCAGTATGATATAGTGCTGCTGAATGCTGATGAGACCATACTAAGTCCAATCCCAGCTGGCACCATAGCAGTATTTAATACTTCTGACAGGAGGAATATCTGTGGAGAAGGCTGGTCATGATACTGAATTTTCTAGAAAAAATGTGGCTTTATTTTATTTTAGTTTGTTTTTTTAATATATTTATTCAAGTCTTACCTAATGATATTCCCTCCTCACCATGTTTATTCAAAGAGGCAAAGTCTTCCTGTGTTCAATCATCTCAATCTGTTTTCTGAAGATGCACATGCAGAGAGAAGCCAAGACCTTCTTTCAGCATGCAGTGAGAGGGATTTACCGTTCATATTTTCTGTTTCTGTCCACTTGAGTGCCTTAGTTGAAATGCTTCTTGATCCAAAGAAGTTTACAGATGATAGAAACAGATTCACAAAGGAAACCAAGGCAGAGAAGTGACAGAATGGAGGGTGACATTTTGTAATTCAATGTTTGTGCTATTTTAGACATGTATACACTACATTTAAGTGAGATTAATTAGTATAGACTTGCTGTTGAGTTTATACTAAAGGTAAGAGAAAAAAACAGAGAGGCAGTAATTGCTATTAAACAGCAATGGACTACAAGTGGGTGCCTGTAAGTGAAACACTCCTTCTACAATAAAAAATATGTATGGATTGGAGGGAAAAAAAAAAAGATGATCCTTGGCTTTGCAAAACAAGTCTCAGGACTTAGGAATTGTAAGTATAATCAATACCAAGTAAGTGCTGGTATGTTCTAATTATGGAAGCTTTAAAATATATAAAATATGAGTTACAATTTCTTTTTGCATTGCCAAAGAGGCTGGACTCTTTCATAGACGCAATTCTTTGGAAAGAGAAATAGCATCTATCCCTTCAGATATTTTTGTCTAATAGTAGTCCCTAAACAGTAGGAGCAGTCACACTAATGCACTGCAATAAAAAGTATACTTTAAAGCTGTTTCCCTGACTGCAGCCATCAAACACAGCATCAAAAGTGTCCTCCCTAGTGGCATACATACATTTCTTAAATAAAATAATAGACATTTCACAATTTTGTTGAATTACCTCACTGAAAGATATGTAAACAATTAAACAAAATGGGAAATCCACATAATCCCAGAATGATTGATGTTGGAAGGCAACTCAGGAAATAATTGAGTCCAACAGCCCTTCTGAGAGCAGAGTCAGCTAAAGCAAATTGCTCAGGATCCTGTCCAGTCAGGTCTATAATAGCTTCAAGGATGGATTTCTATGACCTCTCGGAACACCCTTCCAGAGCATGAGAACCCTCCCAGTGAAAACCTTCTCAGTTTGTGGCCGTTGCCTCCTGTGTGGCCATTGGGAACCACTGAGAAGAGTCCAAGTCCATTTTCTTTACTTCTCACATCAGGCATTGTTATGCACTGATAAGACCACCCTGAGCTTTTCCTTCCCCAGCCTGAACAGCCCCTGTTCTCTCACCTGCTATTTGTACACTGAAAGCCTTGAGTAATCTTTGTGATGATTTGCCAAAATACTATATAGAATCATAGAATCGATTGGGTTGGAAAAGACCTCTGATATCATCAATCCAACCCTTGGTCCAACTCCAGTCCATTTATTAGATCATGGCATTCAGTGCCACGTCCAATCTCAGTTTAAAAACCTCCAGGTTATTAAGCAGATATGTGCATATCTGTCTTGTCCTGGAGAACCCAGAGTGGGACACAGAGGTGTCCTGTCCCATTAGGGCAAACATCACTCTGTCACAAGTACACTCTGCTTAAGGTATCAAGTATTGCAATCCAGCCTGTCAAGATAACCCAAAATGTATTCTGGTCTGGAAGTGCAAGAGTATGGCTCATATAATTCCATGTTTTTCCTTACTGGCAACTGTAGTGTGTGTTCCTCTGCAGCAGTAAGCATCTCTGAGCTTAGCAGCACATTTTGTTACCAGAAAAGCAGTTTTAGAATCAGATCTGAATCATTTATTACAAAAAGTTCATATTAGAGTAGATGTACATCTGCTGCCTAATGGTAGTGTGCTATGCTGTGCTGGTCTGTTCAAGTCAGTTGAATTACGCTGAACCAATTCTTACCAGAGTGATAGAAGCTTATCCACCATATACCTAAGTTTTATGATAACTTGAGTAGACTTCCCCCAAATTAGAGAACAGGCAGATGATTGTTTGAGCAACTTGAATTTCTACCTGCATACTCTGCTGAGAGGCAAGCACTGAACAAGATCATCTGTATCTGTTTACATTTCCATGGTTTTTCCCTGAAATAGTGTGCATGATGCAGCAGCTTCTCCTGAATCAAAGCTTGGTGTAGTTGTGGCTGAGGCTTGTGAAAAATAGCATTTACCTTGATCTTTATGCACTAATCACTCGTCAGAGCTGTGGATTTTTTGCTTCATGACAGGTTTCTCACTAGTCATGTAAGAAATCTATGGCAAATGATTTGCAGAGCTTTCCTTCTAGGTCAGCAGTTTGCAAACAGTCTTTCAAAACTCAATTAAAATGTTCCACTTTCTCATTGGCATGAGGATAGTAAATGGAAGAATTTCAAGGCTTAATACATCTCTCTCTCAGAAATACTTCAGCTTGCACAGCTGTGAGCAGAGGTGCTTTATCGGAGATTAGTTTGTTCAGATTTCCTCCATGACTGAAAATTGTTAAGATTACTGTTGTGGGGAAGCAACCTAGAAAATAAAGGCTATTGCTGGCTATTTGCTGAAGGAATCAGTTGAAGTAATAGTACCAGTTAGAAGCAGTTGGTGCTGCTTTAGAAGTTTTCATTAGCTTAATCACAATCTTTTCTGATGTAGCATCAGGTGAAAATAGAATTGCAATATGTCCTGCACTTCAAGTTGTTTATGTCTTGTACTATATCTTACATGTACTGTCTCCTGGGGAGATCCAAATTGAGAGGGTGATATTGTCTGTGCCTCTCACCAAAGCTTCTTGATGATCCAAAATGGGAGTTCCTCTCAGCAAAGCCTCCTGATGGCTCCTTGCTGTCTGGATGCACACAAGCCATTCTCTGCTCTCTCTGCTGCCAGTCTCTTCTTGCTTTGCTGAACAGTTTAACCCTGTGGAGGTGAAGTGCTTCCCATCTCCTCCCTGTCCCACAATGGTTGCGGGACATGCTTCAGTTTGCAGCAGCTACGTGTCCCTAGCAGTCTCTACAGCTGAACTGCTTGTTTTCATCCACTCATAGCGTTTCTGGCAGTAGCTATGGCCTCGTCCAATAGTATTTCATTGCTCTGTGCAGCTAGTTCAGGATCAAGGACTGAACATTTAGATGTAGAAGTGTAGATAAAGGTCATGCTCAGTCATGCTGCCCTTCAGCACACAAACTGTGCTTTTCTTGAAGACAAGTTAAGGTTCTATTGAGTAGAAAAAAAAAAAAATAAAAAGATAACTTACTGCTTACCTGTGTTCCTCATTACAAAGGATGTGACTGCATTCTGCTTATTCCAGCTCTTCTCACCAAGATGTCACCACTTGCTATATGGCCTTTCTCACCTCTCAGGTTTGACACATCTCACCTCTCAGGTTGATTATGCTCAGCCTTCCACTGGTACCCCATGGATTGTTTTCTCCACTAGAGGAATTGTCAAGCTCATCAATTCTTGCTGCTCTTTTTGAACTGTACAATTAGCTCTGCCCTAAGGGCTTGTGAGCCTGAGGAGCCCTGCTTTGACAAAAGAGGGTGTGCTCAATAGGCTAAGTGTAAGTTCTCTGAGTCTCTCATAGTACCTATCCAGCCTAGCTTATCTTTGCATTGAGCTCCCTCATCTATAATTAATACATGTCAGAGATGAATCTGTGCTATGAAATTTTCTTATGAGGATAAATTCTTCCATGAAAATATTTATCAAGTTCTGCTCACCTTGACCATAGCAATGAATTCCTTTGTTCAATTATTCACAGTCCTGTGAAGGACTCAAAAGTTCAAGTAGCATTTTAAACACAGATTTGGGTGGGATGTGCTGTGATGAATGGAACAATTTTTTTCATGGATATATTTTGAAGTCCTTATTTTGATTCCTTGAAGGAGATAAGTCAGTGCTGCCTCAGAATTATGTGAAATTTTGGTGCAGGGATATTAATAACTTGACTTTCTCCAGTGTGTTTAGTCCCTGCAGCTTTCATTAACTTCAGTGGGACTTCCAGTCACCTGTACTTCTTACCATAATTTTCCAAGCTTTCTTGACTCATCAGTGACAGGGATGGGAGAATGAGTCATATTTTTCATTAATGACTACTGATTCTGAATATGTCAAGGTTTTAATTACCAGAAATCTCACAAGAATCCTTTTCTTTTGCCTGTCTTTCCCCAATCTTCCATCTAAACAGCATGGCCAAAGATCTTATTTTGAAAAGTCAGGCTTTTTAATTTTCAGGTTTCAGATTAAAACTGAAAATGCAAAGTTCTGAAAAATGCTTGTCACTCACAAAGATCCTGGCAATGAGCCCTTTTGTATGATTTTATCTTCAGCATCCCTCACAATTCACTCTGCCACTTCTGTGAGGATGATTCTAGTGTTTTCATCCTATCCTGTTAAACTGAGGAGAATATTTCTATTGATTCAGAAAGCAGCAGGATTAACTTTTAGCGGGTTCTTTGCTCCAGTGCACCAGGAAGTGCCTTATAACCAATTTATAGCATATGCAACTTTAGTTTACTGAATGCAGTTCCAATATCTGTCTGTTTACATCAAGGGTGACATTCTGACACAGATAGTAATTTTATGTTGTTATAAGTGATGCAGTCTTACTGGAACTTAAAATGATTTTTTAAAAAAATATTTCTGCTGCAGCTGCCGTAGTAAAAACCAATCAGTTTAAGACCATCTGACTCACCTGAGCTGGGTACAGCTGACAAAGATACTTGTTTTTGTCACAGAGATGGAGTCATTAGGTCATATGGCTGATCCTCTTCTTCAGTAGCTTGTGCTTAGGGAGCTTTTGCTCACAGTTTTCAGTATTCTGCCCATTGAATAGTATGATGTTTCAAGAGCTACTGTCAAACCAATAGGAGTAAAAACAGAGCTTGCCATTGTGTATTTTCTATTGGAGTGAAACTTCTTACTATGCTGTCTCTCAATTCTGCATTTCTACTGGCAATCAAAGGGCAAGAAATCAAAGGTTATGCTAATTAATTTTTTAAGGCTGTGCTAAAGGACTTTATCTCAGTTTGACTATACTTATCGGTATATTTTTAATCCAAACAAAAATTAAACTGTGATATTTCCTTGAGGTGAAGGTGAAACTGGGCTAAAATCCCTTGGGTATTAAACATTTTGCAAACATTTAGGAAAAAAAGAGATCTGCTGATGTGAAGCAGATGTTATTCTCCATTTTGAGCACAGATTGTCCATCACTGATACAGAAGAATGGGAAGGTGCTGTTTCTGTTTGTTCCTTATGTTGTCTGGAGTCCATAGGCCCATGGGTGCAAGATACTGGGGAGTTTGTACTCCAGGCTATGGAGATGAGTTTTGGTGGTCAGCAGAGGTATCAGAAAACCTGAGCTTGGTCATGCAAGAGTGACGTGGCACTTGTCATTGCGCTTATTCTCTTGAGCCCAAGAGGTGATGGTGCTGGAATGCTGCTGTTTGACATGCTGAAACCCTGCTGTGGGTTTGCCATGAGTGTCCTGCTGCAGGGCGAGGCAAGCACAACATTGGGATTGGAGGCCTGGGTCTGGCAGGGAGGATTGTGAACCATTGCCTTGAACATGACTATTCCTCTCCTTTTTACAAAATGGTGCTTTGTAAGGTATGTAGCCTAAAAAACTTAAGTGTACGAGTTCCTCAGTTGGAATATCCTGTGTCCAAGCAAGAGGTGCCAGTTTTCCCTGGTTTGACATCGGGGTCTTGCATCGTTGTTTGCCTCAAACATGTGCCTTTGAAGGCTCCCTCCTCCCAGGTAGGTTGCTGTGCACCTAATCTCTGGAAACACAGTGGTTCACGGGACTCTTCCTTGCTCCTGGGTGTGACTTAGGCTGCCAGCTCAGCTGTCAAACTGCTGTCACTCTGAAAGAGGAGGCTGTTTGTGCTGCTGCTGCCGTGGGGCTTGGACATCTCACGTACAAGGCTGTGGTGGTGCTGATGTTGCAAAGATCTGATTGGGGCTGTGCCTGCAGACTCATTGCACCCCCTAAGCATATTTATGCCTGCAGATATTGAACACAGAGCCTCTCTATATATCAGTGTATCATGAAAAGATGCAACCCTTTATTGAAGGCTGTTCTTGAGAAAAAACTAATTAACATATAAAGCTTATAAAATGGCAAAGACTGGTACTTTGCTGCACTGTAAACTCAGTTTGGAAAGAGAGATTTATCTCAGTTTTGAAATGTTTAGTCCTTAGCTTCCCTTCTCTACATTACATGAGGAGAAGAAAATGGGAAAATGATCAGAAAAGTTGCCTGAATACATTTTAATAATAATTTTAACATAAAAAGAGAAAAGTCATAATTTTGTTCAAGTAGTTCATCTCAATTCAGACAATACAGAGGTTATTGCAGAGCTCATGCCTTTGATTTCTTACTTTACTTTGGCTTGTGTACCATCCAATTCTTGTTAAATATTTATGGACAAGATTAAAGACTTTATAAAACTTAGCAGCTGGCAGCTGTCCTCGCCTAAAGGATAATGCAGAGTTTTCATTTTAATTGGATAACTATGTGACTGAAATATGCAAACCCCAAGGGAAATACGAGAATTGAAATATGTAAAGTATTTTTTAAAGAAAATGCCTTTTTACATTCTGTGGTTTCTCTTTCCCTTTGTAGCTTTTATCTGAAGGTGAAATTGCCATTTCTTTTTCACTTCTTATTTTTAAATTTTTATTTAAAGTTGCCTGACTTTGGTTTTTTTCCCATTGAAGTTAAACTTTTTAGATGGGGTTCATTCTGTTTGTTACAGGCCAGGCATGAATTAATATGCCTATATTCTTCCTTCTGTATTTTTTCTTATTTTTTTGCACTATTACAGTTTTTTGTGTTCTTGTTTACTGCTGTTATTTTGTTATTGGAAATCTTCATGTTCCACTCCTTGGTTATCTATTAACACAACCTTATAGGGTGATGTCTTCCACAGTAGCTGCCTAGACACAGCCATTCTTCTCCTTCTGTATGTCAATACTTTACATACACCATGTGGTCCAACTAAAACAAAGGGCAGCTGTAGCTGAGCAAAACCAGAGGATGATGTGTCAACTGTTTTTTCCACTGGACCCATTTCTTCTGTCTTTCTAAAACTGTTTTCTCCATTATCTTAACCTGTCCTGTGACTACTGAAATCAATAAGCCTGTGGCTGTCTTTGCATGGATGTCTGCATGGAATGGGCCATAAAGCAACAATAGTTTCTTCTTTACCCATTCAGCATCTTGTAATGCAGGAACCCACTATACAGTTCCTGACTCCTTAATTTCTCCCTGCATTGATGCTCTCATGTTTTTCTTTTTAAACCCATTTTATGATTTCCTTTAATACCATTCCTTAAGATGTTATCAGATGTGTGTGTAACTAGCTGTGCTATACAATCTAGTTTGTTGCCATATGGATTAAGGTAATCAAGGTATTTTTATGAATTTTAGAATCACATACTTATCTTTATCCAATTGTTTTGTCCGGAGGAACGTTTGCCTAATTGGGCATGTACTGTTATGCTGAGTTTATCATGGATTTGTGGAATACCACGTTGAAAGGGGACCTCAAGGAACATCTGGTCCAACATTTCTTGGCAAAAGCACAGTCTAGACGAGATGGCCCAGCACTGTGTCCAGACAAATCTTAAAAGTGTCCAACTTTGAGGAATCTACCACTAGCATGGGGAAATTATTCCCATGAATTATTATTCTCATAGTGAAAAATTTTCTTCTTGTGTGTAACTGGAACCTCCCTAGAGTAACTGTACCCATCACTACTTGTCTTTTCCATATGTCTCCTTGTTAAAAGGAAGTCTCCATCCTCTTTGTAGTCACCTTTTAAATACTGGAACATGGTAAGAAGGTCTCCTCTTAGCCTTGTTTCTCAAGGCTGAACAAACCCCATTTTCTCAGCCTTTCCTCATACAGCAGCTTCCCAGTCCTTTGATCATCTTTGTGGCCTTTCTCCGGACCCTCTCCAGCCTGTTCACACCTTTCTTCAAGTCTTCTGGAATGTCCCTTGAGTTTCCACAACTTCTTAAAGATTATGAGGACACAATGACATCAGCCAGTTCTCTCAACACCCCCAGGTGGATGTTGTCAGGGCCCATAAATTGCTAGGGGTCAAGATCATGTAATAGTTCACTTTCCATCTCTTCCTTCACTAGCAATGGGACTGTGTTTGCTTCAACCTGGATTTTTGTGTCCAAGGCCTGAGTCCCAACAGTGCTGGCCCAACAGTTCAGCTTAGCTTTGCCACTGAGTTGCAGTAGCTTTAAAATTACTGCTAATGACTTCATCGAGGACACTGTGACTGAAGCTAAAGCAGATATCACTGTCTCCACCAAAAGCGTGGAGGAAACCAGACACTTCCTTGCAGAGTCCAACAGGTGGAGAGCGGAGCACACAAGGCATGCCGGTTGTCTGTTATTTCCCAAGAAGAAAGGGCTATAGAAGATGCCAGAGGTCAGTGGGGAGACAGCTCCTGCTTGAGGATCACAGTGTTTCTCCTGGAATAATGCTGCAAAAACTGAGAAGTCATCCTTCAGAATCCAGTTGAAGAAGGTGCCCACTGTTTAGCCAGTAACTAACTGGTTGGAAAGCTGAGCCAGCCAATAGGAACAATGAATCCACACTTCCAATGAGCGTCTGAAGAGATAATACCCTCTAGAGTGCAAGTTCCTGGGGGAACTGAGATGGCAGAAGAAAATTGCTGTCAGCTGCAGTTTCAAGTTTATGTTTTATGACAAAGCTAAAGATACACTGATAGAAAGGTATGTTGATTTCTACCCCCATGCTGGTACTTTTGTACAAGGACAAAGAGCTTGATTCTACTGCCTTTTTCCTTGACTTTGTAAACTATTTCTATGTATCTGAGCAAAACATCTCTAGGCAGTGGTTTGAACAGGAGTGAAATGAAGTAGGTTGTTTCTTAATGCTTGGGGAAATGAAATTTTGTAAATGTAGTTTCTCTTTGGTAAAAGGTGAAGAGTCTGTGGAGTGGCAGCTGTGTGGAGATTCTGAGGATGTTAATTTGATTTGCATTGCTCAAATGAAAATTAGTCAGGACTTTGGAAACAAAGTCTTTCTTCAGATATGTCCTAAAATGACTCACCAAAGATCAGAGCTGAAGTCCTTATCAGAGTATAAAACCCAAAATTTGCCACTGATCAGAAAGGTTCCCCATTTGTGGGTGGTTTGCAGGAAGATGTTAAGTGATGCTGATTAAGTGCAATCCTCTGTACTCAGCCTCTCTGAGAATCAACTCATCGAATCTCTGGTTCAGTCCCTGAAGAACATCAGTTTTGTCCTGAGGGATGTCTTTGTTCCCATCAAGTTCTCATGACTCATTAACTCAACAGCTTGTAGGACTTGGTGCCAGCTTGTCAAAACTTAATAATAGATCATCTTCTGCACTACCATTGCCCCTCAACTGGCATCTGTATAAGCACATCCCTGTCTTAGCTGAACCCCATCTTTGCAAACTGGGTCTTTAGTTTCAGAGTGACTGAACAATAACCAAAACAGGTAAGAAATCCCTGATGCATAACTTCCCCCTCTCCTTTCACAAGTTCTTGGGCAGGGTGAGTACAAAATGCTTTTCAGGGATCAGCTGTCTGTATGTGGATTGTCATCTCTGAGGACACTTCTTCACAGTTAAGCAGTACTGAGAAGTGCTGTGAGAAAACCAGATTCAGAGATACTGAAACAGGTCTGGTTTTGAGCTGTGCAGTAGAATGTACTTTGAGAAGAGAAAGGCTGGCATTGACAGGGGGTGTGTTACACACCACAGGGAATACAGCATTCCCTCACCAGAGGGAATCGAGAAAGATGTGACCAAATGGGGGAGTAATGAAGTATAAGGGAGGCTTCTCAGAAAAGAAAAGAGAAAGGAAAGAAAAATGCCAGTTAAAAAAAAAGTTGGAGGGATGTGGCTGCTAGAGTTGGCAGAAACATAACAAAGCCTCATAAGGAAAAGCAGAATAGAGAGACAAAAATGGATCAATGAGATTGAAAAGCCTCCACATCTTGGTGAAGGCTTTTTATCAGCCATACAGCCTTCAGCCTGCAAGAAAGCTCTCTAGTGCTTAAAGTAGTTTACATGACCCACAACAAGATTTAAATGACATTGATAATAAGTGGGTCAAAGGGAAGAAAAGCAGGCGGATTTTCTTTTGTCATTAAAATCCTTACACATGTAGTTTAGTTGTCTTGCAACTTTCAGCTTTTACTTTTTCATTTTTATATTTAGGATTTAAGTATCAAGCAAATTTAGCTTTTCTTTTTCTTTTTTTTTTTTTTTCCTGATCACTTGAGTAGAAAAGCAGGACCTACTTTTTGACTTTCAAGACTTCACCACTGAATCTCCTTTAGGGCTTAAAGAGGCTTGAAAAAGTGATTACTTTTCTTTTCTCACCCTTCTTCCTTCCCCTACTCTGAAATTTCAGTAGACTTTTGTCACTAAACATTCAGATTTAAAATGAAAAAAGCAATTACAAGAAACATGTGTTCCCTTGGGTCTCCACAACCTCATTTATCTGCAGCCTTTGGCCTTAACATTAGAAACCCAATATCTGCTTTCTGACACAGTTTCCAAGGTTGTGATATGCATAATAGCACTGGCATGGGAAAACTTCTGAAATGAGCAAGGAACTATGACTAAAGACCCTCCTAAGGCATTGCCTCGAAAAGCAAGCTCAAGATGAAGTATGTAGCTGCTCACAGTCGGAATAGCAACACTTAAACTGTGTAGCACGAATTCAATCAACCCGTAGTTTTTTTGTCAAAATACATGACTGTAGGACAGCTGGGGTTTTGTTACTCAATGCTTCCCAAGCAATGTTTTATGAGCATTTCATATTTTTTAAGTGCAGAGTAGAAAGTGTTCTAGGTGCTTTGCAGGTTGAAAGGAAGATACAGTGTTAGTATCAAAGGCAATACCAACAAAAATAAACACAGGCAAACAGAAGACCATATCCATTTTGGGCTTTGCTCTTCTGGACAGTAGTTTTACATCAGAGAATTGTTTGTCCCAAAAGCTGAAATAAAACAAAAGAATAAGCAGCAGGCTGGTGACAAGACATTCCTTCCATGGATAAAGGCAGAAGTAGAAAATCAGAATTTGGAGTTATATGTGTCTTTATCATTCTCAAAGGATCTGTAGTGAGGAATGTGGGATTTAGAGAACAATGTTTTTATCTGCTATCCCTCATTTGTGGTGGAGAACATGCTGGGAGCAAAATGCCCAGTTCACGACTATTACATACTATGTTTCTCAGGTGTGCAATCCAGTGGGAATGCAGAGACTGAGAGCATGCTTCAGGTTTTTTCCTCACTGTCTTTCCCTGTCGGGATTGAAAAGAGGGCAATGAGATTTGCTTTCCCTTCCTTATGTCTCTTGGGGAAGGCAAGGTCTCAGAACAGCACAGCTCTGGGGGCCTTATTCCCTATTTTACCCTTTTGTATCCACCTGGGGTTAGACTGTTATCTGGCATAAACCAAACAAGTCTCCAGAAGTCCAGATGCAAATTAGCTTCATCTTGAATGTAAACTCATTAAATACTCCACGGGCCAGTTAGCAAGGTGGCATCTGCAAAGAAAGCAGCTTTTTGTAGAAGCATCTTTGCCAGGTGTGGGTTTCCTGGTAGAATTCACCCCTCTTTTTAATACTTGCTGGTGACAGACTGAAATTGTTCACTATAGATTAAGTAATTCATTGACAGCTTTGAAGTCCACAAAGTAAAATTCATATTTCTTCATCATCCATTGCAGATGAAGAAATTAGGTTTTCTTCATAATGATGCTTTGCTTTCTAATTGTTCTCTCTTGCAATCCAGACTCCTGGCCAATGGACAGACCAGTCCTATATGGATGTGGAAGGGTTCCCTGTTGCAGAGCAGGAACAAAATTAATTGCAAGGTGTAGAGAACACCTTAACATCTTAATCTGTGGATTGAAATGCTAAAAGAATTCTGAAAGGATGTAGCATCATTCTAGAACATTTCTAAGAAAGCCTACCTGAATGTAGATTTTGTGGAAGTTTGTTCACTCTTACCAAATGCTTTGTCTTGCACACAAATCTGATTGTTGTCCTAACCAGGGCTCCCAGGTGCTCTTGTGCAGCCTTGCTGAAGTTCTTGCTGCTGGACAGGATTGCTGACAGCTGGGTAGGCTGGATTGAAGTCACTTTGGGTAGGTCTATGTGTGATACAGTTTGCAAATCTCCAGTGGAAGCTCTGTTTGTGGGAATTTATGTGATTACTCAGCAGACCATCTTCCTCTGTATAATCCTGGAAGCACTGTGGCTTGGACAGCAGGCCCCACGGCTCCTCCTCCTCCCCAGCTGTACTGGCTGCCTGCAGGGTTTGGTCCCAGCCTGAAAGAGTTAGCAAGGATGTTGAACTCCTGACAGTTATCCTCTCCCCAGGCAGTTAGGGAAGAGGAAGAGATGAGGTTATAGATTTTGTTTGCTGGCTAGAGAACTGGCAGCTTGGCAGGAGATGAGCTTGGTATCAGGATCAGATAGCTGTAAACTACCTGTCAGGAGGAAGAGGTAGTAGAGAGATTATGACTGAGATGAAGTGCAGATTATAATACTACCTGTTATTTGTGGCTGTGCTTAATGACAGGATGCAGCTCTGTGAAGGCTAAAGATTAAATATATGGCCAAAAATGTGTGCTGGGGTGTATATCCTTGCATGTTGTCTTCAAACTCTTTGGCACAGAGGTGTCAGAAGACCCAGCAGCAAGGCAAGATTGAAGCTGAGTGATTCCCTTCCTTCTTGAGCATCATATTTTTTGTTTTGTTGCAACAAATAAACCAACAAAGTTAAGCAGGCTGGAGCTAATGAGAGGCTACTGGAAAGCAGCATGTGAATAATGTAAATGTCTTACTATGATAAGATGATGTATTTTCATTAGGTTGGAACAGCATTGACAGGGCAGCTGAAGGGCCCTTTGGCAATATGAAGGCTAATTACTTGCCATGAAGAAACGAAAACTTGTCAAGCAGGAGCTCTGTCATTGCTCAGTTCAATAAATCAAGGCAATAAATCATACCCCACAGAGTCCCTGTGCCATTGTAGGCTATCTGTAATGTGTGTGGGAGTGGAGAAACCAAACACTGAAACACAGTGCCATCTCAAATAGGGGCTCTTTCTATGTAGTTTATGAAAAATTATTTTCACATTTCAGTTTTATTGTTTTTTTTGAGTAATGCATATACACACTGACTGAGGTGGAGAATGGTCAGGAGAGTGCATCTGTAGATGAATACAAAGGGAAAATGGAGACAGAGTGAAGGAGGCTTATTGTTTTCTTTCTTAGGTGCTCAGGATCTGAACTTTAAATGTGCTGTGTGGTTCATATTCCTCACTGCATGGCCTCCAGACTAGCTGATCGAGTGTTTCCAGAGGTGCAAACAGCTCTTCAGGGCAAACTGGTTCTCAGGGGGTGGTGGTGTCTATGTTTCCTGATTGCCTTCTGCATCAGGGGACTACAGAATATTACTCTCAGCTGGACACTGCTCTTTCAGCTCTGCTGCCAGCCCTCCCGACCTTGGGTAACACATTGGTGCTCTTGTGCTGTAGCCTTCAGTAAAATGAATGAAGTAACACTTATCCTACTTCTCAGCTTACCTGAAAGTTAGATATTAAGATACCCAGTAAAAATTAGTAGGTTTATTGTTGTTTTTGTTGTAAAAGAACATACCTAAATTAGCTTCAATACTGTCACAGATCTGGATTTAATTCAGAGTGGAAGAGGATACTGTTATTGCTTTGTGCTTGTTCCACAATCTGATTCGCAATTGCAAATATTCTCTGAGGAGATCTGAAGAAGTCCTTTCTGATCTCTCTGAGGTGGTCAACTTCTGCTGCATCTGCCTGTGGGTTTCTAATCAAAACAATTTATGAGTTCAAAGAGCAGTGTTACTCTTGCTTGGTTTTGGCCTTTGTATTTGTTCAGAACAAACACCGTATTGTTTTTCCCTGTCACTGATCACAACAATTTCTTTTCCTCACAAATTATGTGTGTAATTAGTATGGGACGGTCTTTTACTTCTGTGGCAACATTCATTCATTCATTCATTCATTCATTCATTCATTCATTCATTCATTCATTCATTCATTTATTTATTTATTTATTTATTTATTTATTTATTTATTTATTCATTCATTCATTCATTCATTCATTCATTCATCCATCTATCTATCTATCTATCTATCTATCTATCTATCTATCTATCTATCTATCTATTTAGTTGTTTATTTATTTATTTTAAAGATTTGTTAAGGCAAGAGATGAGAGGATCTGGGATCAAAAGTATGCAAAAGCTTTAATTGTCAAAATTTGTGTAGATTCAAGCAAAGTTTCTTTCTCGTGCTCCCTTGATTTTTAAATATAATAAATATTATTTCTTTTCCTACTGCATCTGAGGCAGCTGTTGAGATTTCCATTGCTTTTATAGGGAATAGGATAGTGTTCAAGTAAGAATTATTTGTTGCTGTGTTGTGAAATACCCACAGTGGCCCATTCCCACAAACTTCCATCTTCCTTCTTGAGGAGACTGTGCAGAGAATAAGCTGGAGAAGAGGAATACCAGTGACAGCACCTGACATACTACTGGACAGTAGGATACTATGGTAAGGAGATGCAGAATAAACATCCAAAGGAGGCCATACATAAGTAAATATCCAACGTATTGTTAATGGCTTGAAGTTAACACCAGAAAATTTAGATCCTGAGTGTCACCTGAAATTTCAGAGATAAGACTTTTGGTCCTTTTTTATTTTTGGGACAAAAGGCTGAAGTGCTGTAACTAAATGCAAAGTTTAGATAAAGCTGTGCTTTTTTTTTTTTTTTTTTTTTTTCCAAAATTTTCACGAAGAAAGGAATTCTTCATTGAGGTTGGTTTTGCCAGCATTAGTAAAACATGGCATCTGAAGATGAATCCAGCTGGTTGTCTTTCAGGGTTTGCAGTAACTACGTTTTTGCTTTTGAGAGGAAAGCATAAAGGCATTTTTTAACCAGCATTATAAAATTGCAACAAGAAGTATTAGGTCTAACTTATGCCTACTGCAAAAACATGGAGAACAACCGATGTATTCATGGAGACACATTTTGTCCATCATGGTAAAACAGTAGTTGTAGAACAGAAAATAAAAAATCCTCATGTAATTCCCTCATCTTACTGGGTAACTCATTAAAATCTCATTAATGGAATAGTTCAACTTTTGCCAAGTTCCTTGAGGCAATTTTTTTTACGAAGATAACAATTTTTTTGCTAGCAACTGAAAGGTGAATTACCCTCGGGTAGTGTATGTAGGTGGAAATGCCCTAAGATCTTTTCACAGTGAAAAGACTGTATTAGTGGTCAGGTTCCATCCTTCTCTGTTCCATTTTTTTTTTTAAATTAGATTGCACATAAGGACTTTTACAAACATTAACATATAACACATTGCAAAGAGTCTATCAGCAGTTCTGTGAAAAACTCTTTTTAGGTTGGGTTGTGTAAAATCTCATTTTAGGCTAACAGCAGTAAAATAAGTTGGAAACCATGCTGCATAGGAACTGTGGCATATTTATCTCATATTTCAAAATCATTTCTCATAAATTGAAGTCCTGTATTTATGTCATCAGTAAAGTCTGAATGCAAGCCTTTTGTAACAAAAACCCTGAAGGGCTGATATTAGAAGGGAAGACTTACAGGATTAAATTTTATTTAAACTCCTGACTAAACTCAAAATAGTGGGAGGCATCCATGTAAATGCCAGTAGAGACCTGACTCACAGGTATGGCAAAGCTACTGCTGCTATGCATGTCCTAGTGCCTGCAGAAGATTCAGGAATGCTGAGTCAAACACATGAAAGGGGGATCATAAAGCAAACTGCTTAGAGAGCTGCCTGACCCTAGATGGACACTGAGGAGAGGGGTGTCTTTTAGTCTTGGACTCAGATCCAAAATAGGATTTGGAGAAGGATTTCATGAGACTTGTAAGCCACCCTCTTAGTTCAAAGTGTATCTTCTGAATAGCTGTGGGATAAGAGAAGTGTTAGAGTCAGGCTATGTGAGAAGCATGTAGCTAAAATATGAGATGAGATGGATTTCAACCTTTCAAGATAGGAATGCCACAGTTCAGATTGATTCACAGGAACCAGCACAGCTGTAGTGCTGCAGTGGTTTGTACCACCCAGTGCCAAAGACTTTCTCTTATAATGTGACCTCACTTGCCAGTCAAGGAAGAAGAAGAGAGAGCAGGAGCCCTATGACCTCATGCATGAGCTATACCTATCAGAAAACCTGGGTTAGCAGATCTCCCATTGCATGCAAAGAAATTCTTAATGTCTGTCTCTCCACTTCCCAGAAGAGCACTGTAACCCCTGGATTCTGGAGGTACCTTTCCTCTTAGCTTTTCCTGCTGAAGCCATGTCCATGTTCAGTGGAGCATTTGGCAGTGCTGGGATTGTGAGGAAGAGCAGCCTTGGGTAAGTCAGTGATGAGCTCTCTAATCCTGAGTCAGGTAGGGGGAAGAAAGGGACTTTCTGTGTCTGAGACAATTCCCTGATCCAGCCTTTGAAAATCCCATCCTTGAATACTTTGCCCACTCAGGCTTTCACCTTTCATCTGGGACCACAAACACTGCTCTTGAGATGAGAGACCTTGAAAAGTGGGCAAAGCTGTTCACTAGGAAACTTCAGAACCTCCCATTTGTTTCCCACGGGCCACCATGCCACTATAAACCAGTAATAAAGTAAAACCTGGATCGATTATCTAAAGAAGAAAGATCTATTATCTCTGAGATGTTCTTAATCCCAGCTCATCCAGTCTAAATACATTTCAAACTGATTAATATTCTGAGCTGTAGCTGTAGGGACATTCTGTACCCCTCTCAAGCTTTCCATTTATGAGCATGCTAAATTTGCATGCTCATGTGTGCAGCTTAATGGCAGGTGATTTTCCAGTGCTAACAACAATTTTGTACCTACTTTGCATGCACGATGCCATAAGAAGCCCAACCAATCAATTCTGACTACTGAAAAGCAGGAAAAAAGAAATCCACAGATAACATTTGAAACCTCTTTTAGAAATTAATCCTGAGGACTTTTAAATAAAATTTAGATAAAAGAGCATTATTTGCTTCTACTTAGACTATGTACTAGCTAATTTTTTAATGTTGTGTTTTTGATGATCTCTGGTGTGCAGGGATCCATCCACACACACACTATTCCCTCTAGCACATATCTTGGGAAGCCCATAAGATCAGCAGGGTCCCTGTGCCTCTGATTGCTCTAAGTGGATGAAAATGCAAATATTGGGATGGCAATGAGACCTGAGCTGCTTTTTGCCACTGGAGGCTTTATTGATCCACTTGTAAAGAGAAGATTTTAGAAGTCATTAACCTTTTTTTTTTTTTTTTTTTTTTTTTTTT
>JAWWEV010000172.1:7986300-8019897 GCA_035583235.1 Hafferia zeledoni | reverse complement strand
ATTCAATTTTGTTTCCCCCCCCCCCCCCCCCCCCCCAATTCTTAGAGTGATATTGAGTAGGAGGGCTTACTTAGGGAATATGAAGGAATATATATTTTCAATAATTTCCATAACATGTAATTACTGTTTGAAACGTGGATTGACAAAAAGGTGGTTTCTCTTTAGAGGAAAAATAGATAAAAAGCCACAAATCTTTATCTTCTGCTTCTTACAAATCAGCTTACACTTGTGTCTTGGGACTCCTCTGCTCTTCTGAGCCGTGCTAATGGTTACTTCTATGCATTCAAGGAAAAGGTCCCAAGGAGCTCTACAGAAATACAAAGAAAGAAACAGTGGTCCTCGGGGATCTTTCTGTCTAAAGCTGGCTGTGAATCTTAACTTCCTTTCCACATTTTTTAAAATGTATTTTTTTAAATTGTTTGGTCGAGATTTGCAACCCAGAATAATGAGAAAAAAGGCTTGTAATTGACACCCTACAAATTTCATTTCATGAATTAAAACATGTTCCCCATGATCTTCAAGAGATTATAACCAAAAGCCATGTGATTCTTCTCATTTTAGGTGAAATGTCCCTCTCCAAAAAGCGGCTGTGAAGCTGAATAATTGGATCTCATGACCACAGTTGCAAATATGAGTTTTGGTAGGCTTGAGATTTTGAAATTTTACTCAGTATCACCATCTTGGAACAGAAAGTTTGCAATTTTGAAGATCACAGCTTTTGTTACAGAGACACTAGATGTGTTAAATGCCAAATGCTGCCTTGACCCTGAATTCTTTGATTCAAGGTGGGATTCATAAAGCTTCTGGTTCCTTGGAAGAAACATTTTAAATGCTTCCAAGCTGAATCTACTCCAAAGTTGAAAAGTCTGACCCAGGTTCCCAGAAGAAAAGCTTTATAAAATGTTCAGAAATTGAGACTTCACCATGGGACATAATTTAAAAAAAAACCCAAAACTAATTGCCCTTTTCCAACAGAAATCTGTGTCATCATAAGGTTTTGACTGCTTGAAGTCATAACACTGCAAGAGGTGACAGACAGTAATGTGGGAAATTATTTCTTTTACAAGGAAAGAAATAGCATATGAGCTGAGCAGAAACCACTCCAGCTGTGTGACCGAATGCTCAGAATCTCTGAAAATAAAGCCATTTTGTTTCAGGTTCTTCAATATCTTTCTAGCTACAGTATTAGAAAAATGACTAGGAATTTCTAAAACATTGTGATTTTTATTATGTTGTGGTCAATTATATTTTTTCTTTTCTTTTCTTTTCTTTTCTTTTCTTTTCTTTTCTTTTCTTTTCTTTTCTTTTCTTTTCTTTTCTTTTCTTTTTTCTCTCTTTCCTTCTCTCTCTCTTTCTTTCTCTTTCTTTCTTTCTCTTTTTCTTTCAGATTCCAGATCATTTATCTCTGACTCATGTCCAAATCTCTCGTTATTATATTGCTTGGCTTATTTCCAGATTTGCATGGACTTACAAAATTCTATGCTGCATGATGACACATGATAACTATCAAATTCCAGTGCCTGGTAAAATAGCAGCTCAGTGACAAAACTGCAGTGTAGAAAATTGCTCTTTGTTTTTACTCTTCTACAATGGCTCCTGTGTTTGGAATACAGTATAAATATTTTTAATATAAATAACGTTACAACTTTTTAAAAAGTGTTGTGATTTTTATCATACAGAGAAAGGTCACATTTTATGCCTCTTCCTTATATTCCTTACTCCAAATAAAGGGAAATGACTCTTAAGAATCTCTCACTTGACCATGGAAATTTTCTGTCATCTTAGGGACAATCAGGTGCTGCCTTCTGAAAGTTCCTTTGCCAAGCATGTGGCATGCTGCAAGGGGTGGGGATTGAACTGCAAAAAAACTGCTTTGAATTCTAGGCAATAGTGAACTGCTGTAAAACAGTCTGGGGAAGTGACTGTACCTTGGAAAGCCTTAGGTCCTTATCCTAATTAAGCTGCGTTCCCTCCTCAGCCTGGTACCAAAGGTGTTTAATGACCCCTTAATTCTCCTGGACTGAGCAGTCCCAGCTCTGCCACCACACGACCTCTTAACTCAAGATGAGTATCTGAAGACCTAAAGGGAATTACACATTTGGAAGATAATGAGTTAGAGACACCAGAAATTAGAGTTCTGTTCAATTTCAGATTGTCTCAAATAAATGGGAAACCTTGCCATTGTTACCCTGTAGTAGTAGAAGCAATTCTGTATCACTGCCTGCTCTGCATTCTGCAGGAAGTAGCTGGTGAAGCACAGAGATAAGTAATTATACTAATTAAAAGTGAAGAAAGGCAGTCACCTGCTCTGGACCTGAGAGACCAAAGTTTAATGCACATAGCAGAAAGGTGACAATTTTAGTCTGTTTCAAGACACATTAAGCAAAGATATTTAAATTTGTGGCCTTGGAAGACCAAAATAAGCAGGAATTTCAGAAATTAGTTAGTGATGGGAGAGGATGGAAAATATAATATAGAAGAAGCAGATGAAATAATTTATTTTCTCATACATATGCAGACTAATAGATACACTGGCATTAAAATTAGTAATGCTGAGGATGTGTCTGACTTCTTCACTAGTGTTCTTTCCTCATAATTGACAGCTCAAGGGGGGTACTGATGCACAGTGACGATAATGACATTAACTTGTTCTTGAAAGAAATTGGAAATGGCACTGCTAATAATTCCTGAACTGTGACAGTGTCTCTGCAAATTGCAGGAATAGTTCAGTGGCACTGAAGTTGTAAATGGGATAAGGTCCCATATATCTTAATATCAAAGGTATATAATATTTGTCTATTTTACTGATTGCCAAATTTTAAAACCTTGGAGTTGGAAGAAAAAATGTCCCTTGGAGAGGGTTATAACAAAACATGTGCACAACTTAATCACTGAACCTTCATGTGCTGTGCTGGCCCTGTAAACAGAGGGAAATTTCACTGAATTTGAACAAAAGCAATATAGGCCAATGAAAAATTATCAGTGCTAAGGAGAGCAGTACTCTGGTTATGGACGTAGAAGAATTGGAAAATATTGGTTTATAGACAGGGCAATCAGTAAATTTAATAAGTAGCTTCTGTAGTTAGTCAAAGTAATTAACACAAGGGCATATAGGGCAACCTGAGCCAGCAGACTCTGGCACTGGAATAACTGACTGTAAGAGAGCCATTAGCTCATGATTAAGTAGTTTCTCCCCAGAAGTCGGTATCTGTAGTCATAAGAACTTATTTATAACTATTTCTGACAGGTACTAGGGTTACATAGGGCATTACATAGGCTGGGGAAACGGAATATACTGTATTTCATATGGGATAATTTTCTATTTTGCTTGTTTCAAGCCATCACTTCATGTTCCTGATGAATTGGGCACTGAAGAGAAGCATATCCATGGATCCTTGTCTGTAAGAGCCCACTGGAGAAAAAGCAGTGTGAAGTAGCTGGAGCACAGGTTTGAAAGCAGAAACTTTTCTACAAAGATACAAAGTAAAATCAAGAAAGGTGGAATCCCTCCAGCAAAGAGATCTGTGGACATGGGACTACAGAGGTGTCAGGAAGAAGGGGTGTGTTGCTAGCAAAAGAGGAAAGATTTATCTCTGATTAGGAGACTGGTCAGCTTCAGAGGCAGCATTTTCACTTCTAGGTTTTTAGTTTTAGGGCTGATGTCAAGAGGACAAGTCAGAAGGCAGGAATATGATTTGCAGGTGGATGTTTGGAAAAGGCTCTGCATATTCCAAGCAATTGCTTTGATGAGCATGTTTTACCATTATTCAGAGATACAGTTGGTATATGACTGGGATATAGCAAGAATGGTGTCTCCAGAGATGATATCAAACTCCTTTAAAACATGTTAGAGAAGTCTGAATGTAGTCTTTGAATGTAGGGGAACTGTACTGAACTTCAGGAGTGTCACTAAATTGGACTTGAATAAGTAAGATCATACTTCTTGCCAGATGAGTTTGTGAAGAACACAACTAAGGTATATTAGCAGAACCCTTTGTTAAATTTCAGTCTAACTAGTCATCTATTCTGCAAAGATAAAAAATATTCTCTGATAAAATGAAGTTCACAAAGCCAGTTCACTTGTTGCTGGAAGATGGAAAGTACGGGGGCAAAAGAAGATTTTGCTAACAATTAACAACGCTTCCTTGTCCCATTTGCCTTTCATGTCTTCTAAAGGTGTCCACTTGTAACTTGAAGGTTCTGATTTAGGCTCTATAAATTCCACTCCAAGAGCAACCTTGGCATAATATAGCCTTGAGTTCCAAATGCAAAAAATTTTGATTTTTTTTTTTTACGTGTTTCAATAATTGATCTGTTTCACTGTAAAATGCTGGGGATTTCATTGGTGCAGGTGTTTGTATGCTCAAATGTAAGACAGACAAACGCTGTTTACTTGCACTATTCATCTACGTGTTGCTCTACCTGTTCATACACAAGGGAGGAACAAGATTCCTGAGAACAGAACTCTCATACATCTGAGAATTTGTGCCACTTCTTGTTCCAGTCTAGTGTAATAACTGTGAATTTTAATTTCCTTAGAGCTGTAGTGCTCAGACAACACTTCTCAACCAAACATGAGTCTAGTCAAAATGTAGTGACTTGGTCATACACCATAGACAAACCATTCAAAGATTTCTGTGGATCTACTTAGAAAGCCTTGAAACAGAATGAGAAAAGGGAAGGAGTGAAGATAATGGGTGTATCAAGATGAAACTGTAGAACAAATGGATGGAGTAAACTAAAAATAAGACTAGAAGGTGGCAAGAAATGTCTCGACTTTACTAAGTATTTGGTAGTGGTACTATGTAAAACACCACATGGGGGCAGGGCTAAATCAAAGATCAATATCTCTGTGAATATTCCTAGTATTTATGTTGAAATAATTTTTTAAATAAAATGGACCTTACCTGTATGGCTCTATTAGTGCAAATAAGGGGTAAGTAAAGTCTGATGTAAACACAGAAAGATCACTGATGAAGTCTAAATTAAGTACCTAACCTCTAATAATAAGCTTTATTTGATTAGATATCTTCTTTGAAAGTACAACAGTTTTGTTTTTTTTTAATGCAGCATACGTTCTAGCCACCAGCCTCTGTCTAGTGTAGGAAGCTGAGCTAGTATTCTTTGCCTGGTTTTGTCTGTCCATAAAAATGTCTGATTGAGATCATCAAATTATCTTTCCATAGCCCAGTGGAAGTTCATGGCATACATGTCACAAAAAGCTTTGCTTTGATATGGTATGAGAGTAATAAGAAATTATATAAACTGATCGGACATACATTAGGGATCACAGATTTGTGAAGTCCTCAGTGTTGAAATAAGAAATTATCACTCTTGAGAATTGTACTGTCTGATGTTTAGAGAGAAGTTACAATCATTCAACCTTGTAGGAAGTAAGGATTAATTCCCCACATTTATTGTTGGAGGCACAGTGTATGCTATCCCTTAATGAAAAGAATATGTAACATGAAACAGGATTCTGTAGGTTTTCCATAATACAACAAGCAGACTGGATCCAACCCCCTGAGGCTATTTGGATTTTAAGGGATTTAAAATTTTCTTAAGCAACAATGTTCATGTTATGAGTCCTTTCTTTGAGCTGCTGTGTCTATAGCTTTTTTGGTGCTTAATGGCCATCATCCTGTAAGAATTAGGGATTCATATATTATAAATCTGGGGCAATTTTAAAAAGTCCTGACTGAAAAATCTAGTGTATGGTTTAAATCACCGATCTGGGGCTAATTCCTTAATGTGTAACTCCTCCTGCAGTGCTGCAGGTGATAACTCACACTTGTAAATACAGCCCATGCCCAAAGAGTGCTGCTGCCTTAATCAGCTTCATGAATTGTATTACTTAATTGAAAGTGCTAATCATATAACTATTAAACTGTTAATAATCAGGAATCTGTAGGTCCTTAATTCAAAATTGCTATAATCACAAGATGCACAAGTGTACAATTTCACTGGTGAGGTTGAACAATTAATTTAATTTCCTAAAGTCAAATGTGTCATAAGTAGGTATTGTACAAATAGTAATTAATTGTGAAAGTATGTGTTTCTTTGCTTTCAGTCACATTTATTTACTTTTCAGACAAGCAAAACACCTGAAATTTTTTTTAAATAATCTTTCTGAATTCCAGAGAAAAAATTTTATGTGATAATTTCACCTCACCATGGGTTTTTCCTAGGGCTGTTCCAGCTTGGGAACGAAAAAAGGGAAGCAAAACAATCAACACTTCCTTGCAAATAGAGCAAGACTGTCTGCTGGACCCAGTCAGCCAGTTTTGCATTACCAAAAGCATCTAGACCACAGAAGCTCAGTCCTTGTCCTTTTCTTGTACAGGAATTCAGTATTCTGTTTACGTTCAAAAAAACCTGTCCACAGGCTAGAACTGAATCCAAATCTCTGTGGCAGTTAATGCTTGTCTTTTCCTTTTCCATGCGGGAGAGTGAGCACACAACCAACTACATAATATGTGGTTCTCTGTGCACATGCCTCAGGAGTGCAAGCAGTAAATTGGAGATAGAATTCTTTATTTTTGAAACCTTTGTATAATTCATGTACCTTGTTTGGGGACTTGCAGCAGATACTTATTTGAAGGGGTAAGCACAGCTTGGCCTTAGCATGCACTGGGTGCATCTGTGAGGGAACTGCAATATCACTGTTTTACCAGCTGGCTTTGCAATGCTTCAATATTTATTTTCAGAGCAGCCTCCTCTGATTCACAGCTCAGCTTCCCACTCCCTCCTACTCAGTTTGTCCAAACTGATCTTGTGCCCTTTGCTGTGACAACCAAGGAAGGGAGATACTACAGGAGTTCTATGTGGGAGTGTTCAGAGGTCGCAGTGGATGGACATCACTGGTAGGTGTGAATGTTTTTTCTCTGCCTGGGAAGATCCCATCACAGCCATGGAGCTACTGTGGTGCTCAGCAGGCCCTGGAGACCAAGGATGCCACAGTAGAAGCAGACCTGAGGCACTTAAAGTGGCAAAAATCAAACCTAGCTGAAGCAGACATTTAATTCCTCAGACTTCTATGGAAAATCCATTACATCTCTGGATAGACAGATATGTCTTTCAAATCCATAGCTATTGCTTTAATGCTACTGTGGTTTGTTTTCAAAGAGTTTATACACTTCTGTAAGCCAGTTACACATATACATAGATTTGTCCTTTAATATTGCAACACACTGCAATTCCTACTTCTAATTTCATCAGAAAAACAGAATAAAAATGTGCACATGTAAATTCACTCTTGTTCATTGTTCAGTCTCGAGCCTCAGTGGAATAAACTTTCCATGCAGCTTGTGAAAAATTAGCATAGGCATAGGCAGCTGTGAACATCTAATTCCCCTTGCAGGGTGCTGGCAATGTACTCCAAAGTAATGGTTTTCACTAATTAGATACTGCACTGACCATGGAAACCTTCCACCATCCCATGGCAGAATAGTAGGATTCCTATGGCTTTTCCATTTAATTGAAAGTGAATATAAGGGACTGTTACTATTGTCTTCTGGGATCCAGTGAGGCTCCCAGAAGCTGCAGAATTTTAGACAATTGGTTAAAATTTTTGTTGCATCATTAGCTGTCCCTCACTTTCATTTGGAAAAAAAAAATGAACCTTAACATAAATGTTCTGTAGGCAGGTTTATCTGGAAGTGTGTCATCCTGCCAGTTCTAAGTTAGATGAAAAATGCAGTTGCCTTGCTGTGGCTCAAAATTAAAATTCAGGAAAAAGAGAAAACCCAAACCACAAAATAAAAGAATAAGTAATTTCCTGGAAGTTATAGAGTTGGGGGTTGTTTTCAGCTTTGTATTACAATTTTGCGTATAATATTTTTGCATTCATCCAAGAGTGAATGCCTTACTGGATATAGTACATAATTTAGGTTCAAAGTAGGTTTTCATCTTCATTAATTAGTGTTTAATCTTTCTACTGCTGAATTAGTTCTGAGAAAAAGAGAATTAAGCTCTAATATGCAAAAGTAGTCCTGATTAGACAAGAAAAAGAGAAATCAAGCCTTCTGTTTAAAAATATACTACATACCTGTGCATTAGTTAAATTGAACTATGTAATTTGCAGTGTATATCTTTAAGCAATGTAACAGACTGGAGTAGATGGAGTAAAGAAGGTCTAAATAGGCAGGCGATTTATCTGTCCCTCTGGGTTTGTACCTGTGTGCAGTGGAGGCACTGAAGCTTGTGCTGCCCTGCATCTCTCTGTGGCAATGCAGGGTGTCTGAAGTGCCAGTTTTTGAATAGAGAGAAAGTAAAAAAAGGTCCATGGAGGTTGCTTCAAATTACAAGCTTGTGGAGCTGCAGATGGCGTTTATCTTTTGTCTTTACTCGATCAAAAAGAGATTTGCCAGAGAGGCCACTCAGTGATAGCAGCAAGAAGGCAAAGGTGAATTCCACCAAGAAGAATCTGAGTAAGAAGGATGACAGAGGACTCCATCAAACAACCAGAGGAGTGAGAGATGGATAACTGAGGAAAGAGCAGTTCTTTTACCAGCAGGGATTAGATGATATTTGTTTGTTATGTTTTTGTGACTATTTGAAATTTTATCAGGTGGAAAGGAAGAAACTTTCTTTTTACTTCACAGCTTTGGCCTGAATACCTATTTATATTCACAGATGTGAGAGTTGTGTGCAATGCTGGTGGATGAGTTAGACTTGGATTTCTTTGAAGACTTTTATGCTTCTACTTGTTTCATATTTGTCCCTCAAAATTAAAGGAATTAAATACTTTGAGCATGTAACCCTGGGAGGTTTTTGTCAACTGGGTCTTTTTGAAACAAATTCTGCCATTTACAATGACAAGTGGAGTAGCTTAAATGAAATAATATTTTAAAAACCTTGAAGGAAATTAATTCTGCATGGGAGAGATGTTTTCAGAAGCATTAAGACAAGTTAATTCTGACAAGAATGCTAAGGCTTTAATAAGCTAGTTTATATGCTTGAGGCAGTCAGTAATCAAATGCCCAAGTACCTTATGTACTGACATTTACAAATCACAAACAGATTTATACATTGTGATTCCAGAACTCTATCACAAGAAAATCATACTCTGCTGTTTAAACCAGATGAGAAGAACAATTAAAGATTCAGGCTTATGAGAAACCAAGCAGCTGTCTGGTGTTTGTTACATTGGACAGAAAGTAAGAGGAATTCATTTTAAAAAGCTAAAATAGCCTTCTGAATAAGGTGCTGACTAGGTGGTTACCCAAAAGATTTATACTGGGCAAGCCACTTTACCTCTCTGTTTCCCTCCTCTCAAGGAATAATTATTTCTTTCTACTATTCTTCATTGCTCTTGCCCGTTTAGGCTGTGAGTTATGCTGAGAAGGAATTAGAGCTGCTTCAGAATTTTTTCTTTTGAGTTGTTAGTTTTCTTAAAAAGTGACAACTCTGATTTGTTAAAAGTAAAATATCTAAAAATGTAAGCCCTTCCTGAAACTGTGCAAGTTTGGGTAATCTTCTTCTGGGAAAGCATTCGTAAGACAGAAGGTTTCAGAAGTTGGCTGGTGTCTCCTAAAACACTCACAATGTTTTGAGCTAAGGCATTTACCTGTGAGAAATGGGAGAAGGTCACAGCAGAAAATTAATCTTGAATTCCCTATAGCTCAGGCAAACTTCATCACACTGGACTCTCAAGGAATCTGGGATTTCTATTCTTTGAGAGCATGTCTGTGATGCACACAAATAATCAAGAGTTCTGTGGTTCTTGACTAATGCACATGGAAAGCACAGTCACAGCTCTCAAACTATGGTGCTGACTCCTCCTTCTCTTTGCAATTCTGGTGTCAGTTAAGAATTTATTCTCCTTTGAAATAATAAACATAACATAAACTAACATAAGTCTAAAAATAATGGTTAACATGTTTTTAAGTGGCTTGGCACTGAACAGTGTGTGGCATACATGTGGTCCCGTGATGCACAAGGATAAGAAATTTCATTTTAACCTGTAAAATTGATAGGTATTAATATTTAAGTCAGGCACTTCTCCCATGGCAGTATGATTTCTGGGTGTTCAATGGAGTTAATGAAGTGAACTTGTGAGTGAGCAGTTGCAATAATGGGAGTTCTCCACTAACATTCAGGCTCCACATCACTGAGTAATGCCATTCCTCCAAATGCATTTGGCTTTCACTCTATTGATCTCATTCTTTCTTAAAATGTTTTCAGCATTTCATAATTGTCTAAGTTCAGGTTTTTGCAGAAAATGAATATTGCTATGCTTATGAACACCACTAATTATGAAATCCATAGCGTTTAAAATACTGCTAACATTTTCCTGGTAATGGAAAAAAATACATTTTTTATATATACAGTGGGTTTCGTTCTTTTCTCTTTTGCTTCAACAGACATTCTCTGTTAGTTCTTTCCTTTTTTGGTGTTTGTTTGTTTGTTTGGGGTTTTTTGTTTGTTGTTTTTTTTTCTCCCTCCCAAATTTTAGTATATTCAGAAAGATTCTGCTCTCGTGAGAGTTGGGAAACTCATTTCAAAAGAAACCAAAAAATCTCTCTACACTCCTGAGAGATGGACCAATCAGCAGTCATCAAAGAAGAAATAATAATAATTATTATTTCTATACAGGTAGTAGATTTCCTCTCTTAAACAGTTATCTAAAATTTCAGTGCAAGAGTAGAAATATTAACACTTGCCATTATTTAACCAACAGAGAATACACCTACAAGAGAGACAGAAAAACTGAAAGCGTGGGCTATTCCTTTGTTTCACTGAGTCAGTGAGTAAGCTTTGCCTGCTACACTACTCTCCTGCTGCACCTGAAATTTTTTAATTTACAGTTCTCCAGAAGGCGTCTCAGAGAAAAAAAAAACAACCCAGTTTTGAAAAAAAAGCGTCATTTACATTCAGTTTTTCATCCTTTCTTCTGAAATGTTTCACATTTGTGTATTGCAAGCCGCATCTTGTCAGAGCACAGCCCACTGTCACCATGGGTTACATGATAAAGTGGCATTGAAATAATTCTCTGTTGCACCTTTTATGAGTAGCTAGAAAATAATTCCTCTAATGTGAGGAGTGGGAATGGATTCCCATGTGGCAGAATGGGGGATCTAATGCCCAGCTAATTTAAATTTATTTTGTTGACGTGATGTCAGTCACATCACAATTTGCTTCCTTCTGTACAGAACAGACAACAATATTTGTGTAACTTGCTATACTTTGAGAAAAGCTTCCACATTTTCCACCTCATCCATTTTATTTTTTCTTTCAGGTTAAAAAAAACACTGAACACCAAACTACTGTCCAATTGGAAATCAACTTCAGGTCTGAGATATCCTTTTGACTTTTGTTAACATTAAAAATGTGGGTATTGCAGGGGAACAGATTTTTACTGTGCTATCTCTAACTTTACAGGTCTCAGGAGGAAACCTAAGAAGCAGCTCCCCACAT
This sequence comes from Hafferia zeledoni, assembly GCA_035583235.1. Taxonomy (NCBI): domain Eukaryota; kingdom Metazoa; phylum Chordata; class Aves; order Passeriformes; family Thamnophilidae; genus Hafferia; species Hafferia zeledoni. Next base: position 8,008,479 of record JAWWEV010000172.1, on the reverse strand, counting down.
TCACTGAGCATTTTTCTTTTTCCTTCCCATTCCCTTTCTGTGGCTTACTTCTGACTTTGTATCTAACTCTGACCCCGTGTTCCTGCTTTTGAAGCACAGACAGCAGGGTACAACATGCGTAGGTATTGACTTTGCTGAATAGGCTCCACATGGAAGCAGCCAGCTCATCCCTCCATTTTAACCAGCTTTCCCATCTTTAATCCTGTTATTATTTCCAATGGCTAAATTGCTTGGAGGTGCTCTGTCTCCTCCTATAAAGAGGTTGGGGGGGAATGTGAAAATCTGAGGCAGGGAGTTGAACTAAAAATCAAAGAATTTACGTACACTAAGCCCTGGGCAGAAATGAAAATTCACTGTAACTATGCCCAACAACTGCACAACCTGACATGGCTGGATTTAGGCACATATGTATCGAAAAAAAGGAAAAAAAATAGAACTCCCTGTGTGCTTAGGTAAATGAGAAGGGAAGAAAATGTAGAGTTAAAAGAATATACATCTTCCTCACCAAATTTTCAGATAGGTTAGATACAGAGAGGAATCTGGAAGGAAAATGACTGTGGAGTAGGAAGGGCACATATCTTGTGTGTTGGCTGCTTCATATCTAAAATTAGAATTATAGCCACAGTTTTACTTCCACAGACCTACTTACATCTGTGTTACCTATAGGTAGGGCACCTCTCCTATATCCATCCCAAAGTGAGAAGTGGGTGGATGAGCTGCAGCTTCCTTTGTCTCAGAAGCCTGGGTAGGAGTCCTAAGTTGTTCAGAATCTATAGATGTGAATAATAGAACATCTGAAGCAATTCCAGAGTTGTCTGTATGATTAAAAATACTAATGCTTTTCTGGTTATTTTAATCACATGTTGGTAATGCAGCTCAGTGTTAAAAGCTGCAGACAAAGAAGAGACAAAATATACTTAGGAAGAGTTTGTCACTGCATAAAATAGAAGTGTCTAGAGAATTAGAAACTGTAAATACCAATATGGGAAAAGATGACTTACAGAGAAACAAAAGCAAGAAAGGTAAGGATGAAGATCAGAAAACAATTCTTAAAGGGAAATCCTCTGCTTCTACAATCCACACAAGGAATTAATCTCCTGGTGAGAAGTCACAGTGTAGCTACTACACTGCACGCAGAGTTACACACTGTGGTGAAGGTGCTCAGACCATGTGTTGTCAAATCCCAAATCTGTCATAGCCCTCTTGACTCATATCAGGCACGTCAGCTCACTCACCACTACAGACAAATCCTGACCCAGTTTGTCACCCATGTTATTTAAAAGCAAGCAAAGGTTAGCTCTAGCTTCAAACTTCTGCTAGAAAAGAGCCTACTCAGGTGCTGGTGCTCTGAGGAAATAGCCCATGTCATCTGGGTGGTTGTGGCAGAGGTGGGATTCTCGGTGCTCAAAACAGGTCTGCCTTGGTGATCATCTTTGCTCAGCTCTCCCTGAGGATGGCACAGGTGCTCTGAGCTTGTCTGCAGCTGGCAGAATAGGCCAAACCATTGCAACATGCATTTGTTTAGCAACCATTACATTAGTTACTAAATCCATCAAATGGGAATTTAGCGTAGCCTATAAACCATCAATACCAATGCAGTATGGACTCCTACTCAGATAGCTGCTTTCCACCTCTCCTCTTCCATTTTTCCATCCTTCCCTAAACTAGAGTAGGCTATATACAACTCCTGGAGAGAGACAGGTTGTCCAGCTGAGGATTGCTGGTGCCTGAACAGTTGTTTTTGTTTCCTTCCATTTCCATCTGCATAAATTGCAGAATTGTTAATGACAATGGCCCTGCCCTGGAAGATGGTGCTCCTGGTCAGGCAGCAGCTGTTCCAACAAATCCTGGTACTTAAATGCACTTGTTGGTATATGAAGTGCATCAGCCTTTGATGTCTGCAGCTGTAAATACAAGGAAGGCAAACAAAATGAAAGACACCTTTAATTCCAGTGTTGTGGTGTCAGCTTGAGTGTCTATTGCATGAGCTGTACATGATCCAGAGTTTGCTGTTGTCTCCTTTTGTTTAGAAACAAGAATCATTGCAGACCAGGCTCAGCCTATGGCACCACTTCAGGTTGTGACCAGTGTGGTTCTGGGAGCTGCTCACTGCAGGGTAAGGGCTTTCCAGCTGTCCACAGCTCATTCCATGTGCACAGGACAGTATCTAACTAACCAAGAAGGAAGATGGGTGTGGATTAATTTAATATACCAGAAAACAGAGTCCCAAGAATCCCAGCAGCCTTCCTGGGCAAACCAGTGTTCATGTAAGTTTCGTACAATAGTTCTGGCTTCAATTGCTCTGTTCTGGAAGTTTAAATAAGAGCACTGGTCACATCTAAGGATAGCAGCTATCCATTTGTAATTTTGCTTCTAGTTTTGTATGGTGGACATAATTTCTTTGTGCTGTTTGCACATTGTCCATCTCCCAAAACCCCAGTTCAATACTGCCATTAATGAGAGTCTGTGTGTGTATCAAAAACTCTGGACTCTCTGCATCTAATTTGCTGGTTTACATTTCATCAATACTTGTGAAACTGGTCATATCTGCTTCAGAAAAAAATTGTGGATGAATTGAAATAGCTGCTTCTACCAGCATATCCTGGAAAAGTGCTTACAATGACAACAGAGCTAATAGCAGAGGGCTTAACTGATTCCTGCCCCTGACACGGTACTTTATTTGCACTAAAAGCACAGATCTTGTGATAGCAGCTTAGCACTGGGTCAGCTGTGCTTATGTCAGTGTAAGCCTTCAGATTTATGTCTCACATTTACTGAGCAGAGGAGCTATGATTGTTTAAGACATGGCCTTTCCTGAGCTGTTTGCTTTCACAGGTGGAGAGCCAGGCTGGGCTCCTGTGCCTGAAGCAGGAGCCTGTGCCAGCTGGCAGCATGGCCATCTGCAAGGATTGCAGCAAGGCTGCAGCTCAGCCTGCCCAGCCCTCCAGCTGCATCCCCCTTCCCCATGTTTCTTCCTACAGCTTCCTTTCACAGCCTCTCGGAATGTGGTCTGCTGGGTCCTCCTGGCAGGAAAACTGCTCTGCCCCTGCACAGCTGCTGGCAGAGAGCCTGTGTGGGATCATCAGCCCTTTTAGTGTCAGTTACTCCCACAGAGTCAGGTCATCCCTAGGGGAACAGCCCACCTCACAGCACTCGAGCCCATCTGAATATTAAGAGGAAAAATGTTACTGTCCCTTGGGAAGTGCAGTGGGGATCGTGTGTCAGCACTTTATTGTGTGCCACTGTGGTGTCTCTCCAAGTGGCCGGGAACAAGAGGTGCTGGACACAATTTCTGCCTCACCATCACTGCCTTCATGAGGCTGTCCAGTGTGAGTATTGCAAGTCTACCTTTCTTAAGAAATGTCAGGCTAGAAACATTAATGCTGCTGTTCAGAAAAAAAAAAGAAAAAAACAAACCACAAATAAACTGAGAACTTTGTAAGAGACAATGAAGAAACTCAGGAAGGCTCTTACACCTGAATAGCCATTTCTAGATAGTTGAAAAAACCCACATTGATCCAGTGCCAAAGATAAAGCAAAATTAAAACTTGTGTTTAATGCTTTTCCCCAAAAAATGGATGAGAGAGACCTGCAAGGTGGGATGTGCATATTGTTTGTGAAAAGAAAAGAGAAGACAAGCACTCTAATGGGCTGCAAAGGTTTTCAGATATGCCATCAAATGTATCTCTGGGCTATAGTCAGCATCATATTTTTGAGGTTGTGTCTTTTGGAGAAGAACAAAAGAGGCAATTTGTGACACTGGGAAGGAAATAATTGTGCTCACCGCATCTGTTTGATATGCACACCAGAAAGGCTCCAGGAAATTAAATTTTTATTAGGAATGGCTTCCCATCTAGTCCCCTCTTGGCTGGGAAGCTCTGACTGTGAAGTACAGCTGTTAGTATGCTGGGAAAAAAGTCAACCATATCTTTTCTTCCAGTGTCAGATGTAACCTCATACTGGACAGCAGCTCTGAAGTTGGGCAATGAAATTAAATGAATTTTCAGATCTGAAAGTGCCATCTCCAAAATGCTTTCTTTTAAGGCTACAATGTTTTCCATCAGCTATAATGCTGGCATGCCAATGCACATATATGCACATATCTGCTGCTGATGTGAAAAGCAGAAGAGGGAAGGAAGCACAAGGAACAAAGCCAGGTTGAGCACATCCCTTTTGTTTTCTCTCTGACAGTGCAGAAGGGGTTGTGTTCACAAGGACACAAGAGGGTCCTGCAACAGCAGTAAAAGAGCTCTCAAAGGAATTTATGAAAGTAACTTGTTTTATAGTAAACATTTTTTTTCTTTAGCTCTGACTACAAAACAAATGATAACATGAAATCAAACATGACACCCTACCTGCAGGACTTGACTCTGACAGATGGAGCTGTGTTTAAATAGCACCGTGTTGCCAGTTCCAATAAAGCAAAATACACAAAAGTTAAAAGCTAATGGAAGAACTAAAAATGTTCAGTTCTTGGAAATAGACCAGAAAAAGGTAGGTGCAAAGAGCACAGCAGAGAAAGCTCTTACACGGAGATCAAAGGAAAAAGCTTGTCACTAAAGAAGGAACCCAGAAGGACTGAAAAAATATATTTCTGAAGTGCTGGAACTTGATGTTATCAAAGAAAGCTCAAATATTTCAAGACAAGCACGGTCAAGGTGCAGATGTATTTAGGTTGCTTTGTGGGTAAAAACGGGCACTTCCAAGATTCTTATTAACTCTGAACAGAAGTTTTATCCTCTCTTCTTGGTGAACTTTGAGATAACCATGTGGTGTCAATCAACGCAGCTTTATGATTTCCCAATTATGTTTAGCAGGGATCTCAAAACCTGTAGCAAGAATGATAAGCCTGTGAGTAGCTTTGAGACACTTGTGTTAGTGTTGAATTTAAATAATTTAGAACTTCCAAAAGTTCAGACATAAGGCTGTTTTGGAAACATGAATTGCTCGGACTTCACAACTTCTGTCTTTGTTACAGTGTTTACTGTTCTGCTTAAGGGTCTCAGTTTCCAGCTCCTGGCAAATGTATGAGAATTTCAGCTTCTCTAAGCTCTTGGGTTTGTAGAGAAACTCACAAGAAGGTATTGACTGAACCTCGAAGATGAAAAAAAGAATCAGAAGGCAAAAACTAAAAAATTGCAATTATTAATTGAAATCTCATGGTTTTGAAGCTCCCAGCTTAAGACTGCTGAATTCTTTGTGCTGGCAATACTGAAACATTGCTCTGGAGAGCACACTGAGTGCTGCTTATTCAACAAGAATAGCCAAAGCTGCTTCTGGAGACATATTAGAGCTCCAAAGCATATACTGCTTACGGATTAGTAATTTTTATTAGTAATTTTTTAGTAATTTTTTTCCCAAATGTTTACAAGTAAGTGATATCAATTCTAAGCACTTATGGAACAGAGCAATGGACTTCTGCTCTTCACCTGCTGCAAAAGTTCGATTTAAACTGCTTTTAAGCACATTGATAAATATTCCTATCTCCCTGTATGGTAGGTATGAGGATTCACATTATTTATGTTATGCTGTTAAGTGCACCACCGTGGGTCAGAAAAGGAATGAAGTTGCTGGTTCTGCCATTCTGGTTCAGGTTGGGTGGCACTGTTGGGGTGTTCAGACAACCAGTGTGAAAAGCAATGCCCCTTCTCACCATGCCCATTGTACTGCACACAATAGTGCTCTGCTCTCAGCCATGGGAAAGATCTGTGATATCCTGCAATGAGTGACTGATGCTCATCTTATGTTAATGTTATTATGTAAAGGGCTTAGGCAGTTGTTATTTCTTTTTCTACATGAAAAATTTCAACCAAAGTGAATGTGATGTGAGTGCCATTAAATCTACTACCTCCCACCATTCATCATCAAACAGATAAACCAGTATTTTTGATTATGTAGTATTTACAGGCCGAGAAGGCTTTGGTTTTTGTTGACCAGGACTTGCTACCCAATTCACATTCCATGAGATGGTGCTTGCTTAACACATGCTGAGTCTTTTTGATGAGTAAATGAACTACATTTGCTTTAGTTACACTTTCTTTTTGTACTTGATAAGTTCAAATAATATTTTTGATAGGTTGTTTTTTTTTTTTACCATCCTTTATTTAGCAGACATCAGTGAAATATTAGAATCTAAAAGATGTGCTCTGTTGTAGTTCACAATAATATCATGGGATCCAAAGTATTTACTGAGTTCAGCTGAAAGTGCAACTTAGGTCATTTGTTTATGACAGCAGCATTTTCTGGGGGAAATCATAATACATCATAAAACAAGTATCAAATCCTGTAAAAATATATAGTACTCCTATAAATTAAATGCATATGAAGAGTCTCTTGTGTCCAGCCCTGAAGACAGGTGGGATCCCTTGAGGTAAATTGCTGGGTGCCTTGGAAAATTGGTATCACCTGCAACTTGTGAAGAGTTGGATGGAACAGGTGGCCAAGGCTCATTACAGAAAGGGAGATTTGGAGGGAGGTATAAAGGAAGGGGTCGGGTTTTGATAAGCAGTATTTGAGGTGTCAGTGAAAGTGAAGTGCTCTCTAAGGTCTGTGGGTGATCTCTAATGATCCAGTCTGAGCAGGAGTAGTAAAGGATGCTGCTTGTTGAGCTGCCTGCTACAAGGTGAGGGACTTGTCTTCTACTGGATGTTATAAGCTTGTGTGGATGCACCTTGTCTATTTGTAAAGTGTCTGTCTTGTTGTTTATTTCTATTTCTGGACCTTAATAGTGGACTAAAGTAGGTTGTACATTTGTTGGTGATGTAATTGTAAGTCCGTGCAGAGCCTAATGAAGAAGAGCCTAAAGCCCTTAAGCAGGGACTACTGAGACACAGTTTATCTCACTGAAAGTAAGTGCTTTATCGGGATTGCCAGAACAGTTGACTAATACATAGTAAATAAATAAAGAAATTGTGAAACAAAAATTGCTGATCCAAAGACTTGAAGGTTGAATAGCTCCAGAGCTATACTACAGGGGTCTGGAATCTGAAGGTTATAAAAATCCCTTGATAGTTGGACCTGGCCTAAACAAGTGGAGTTTGGGAATTTCTTTGGGAATTGTTGTGCCTTTTGAATTAATAGTTCTGAGATACAGCCTCAGTGTGGCTTTACCTCTCTCTTTCTCTTTTGCTCTCTTTTCTCTTGTATCTGTTTATCCCTGTCTTGTCCTGACCAGCAGTCCAAGCTGTAGTTTATATATCAAGTGACCAAAAGAGGATTAAGGAAATAGGTGGAAAAGTACTACTTAAAACTTATGCTGGCTGGCATGTAGTAGTAGCACAGTAACATATTTCATTATATTAAGTCCTGTATCTTCCTTGTGTGAATGTTTGTTTTGCTTTGCCTTAATATGCAATTTTTTATTGTTTTTGTTTTATTAATTTTAGTAAGTAAAAGCAGTGGAGGAGCTGCTGTTTCTCCAGGTCCAATGGTACTTGTTAGCACATTTAGGTAAGATTAAAAAAAGAATAAAAGAGGTATTTTTGTGTAACAGTGACATTAGAGAGACAAGGGGGAACAACACAATTCCACTGTAACCATTTGGCAGAAATGTAAAATGCAGTATATAATCTTCCAGCCATATCTTGTCCAAAGCTGACACGGAACTATCATCTTGAAGGATTTTCCTGTATCTGTTCATACATTACAGCTGCTTGTTACTAAACTTGATTTTTCTTTCTGAATTATTACATTGATTTGTTTGTTTCTCTGCTCTCACCTTTAATAATCACTCAATAGCAAAACTAATAAAAATCTTTTCTTGGACAAAATAAGAGATAATACACCCTTTAAATTACCTACTGCTTTATGTCCTCCCACAGGACTTCTTGCTTTGTTTGGTAGAAACTATAAAATAATTGAGGGCAGACTTCTGCCTTTTTTTTTTTTTTCAGACAATTATTTCATCTTTTCTTTAACTAAAGACTTTTATTATTATTGGACCTAAGATTTTATTGTAAGAGAAATTACTAATGTTGAAAGCTGTTGTTTTCTTTGGTGTTTTTTTTTTTAATCTTTTTCAAATATTTTTCACTTCAAGGACAGGTTAGTTGTAGCCAAAAATGTAACTTTTTCCATCACAGCACAAGAGAAGTGACTACTGACTTTCATATTTCCCACTATAAGTCTTCATTGTACTACTGTTTCCTCTAAGGTAGTTTGGTTTGTACCATCATCCAAGCCTGAATAAAGTAGATAAAATAAAGAAAACACAACCCAGGATTTAACATCTAGAATGTCAAAGAGAGCAAACACTTTCCTAATGCAATGGCAAAGCACTTAGGGCTGGATTCTCTGTGTGCCTGCTCTGTCTGTAATCCTCAGTACCTGTGCACTGTGAGATTTAGGGATTCAGCCTCACAAATACCTTGTAGCAGGTGTTTTGTGCTTCTTCTCTTTAAAGAGATGCAAATAAAAAGGGACAAACTTGCGGAGTGTTGTCCTGGCAGTAGTAAATTTGTGCATATAATGCTGTGCAGACCTGAGCCATTGTGTCTGTTGTGGTGGTGTTAGGGTCAGCTATTAGGGAGGAAATTCTCTATGCAGAATTTGTTTGGGTGCTCAAATGAGTTTTAAATAAAATCTGAGTTATTACTGATAGTTGTAAGCAGAGGAGTTGCACTGTACCAAATATCAAGGTGTTAGTGAAGAAATATGTAACTTGGTTTTCTGTGACTTTCTGGCGAATTCAGCACTAAGCAGGAATTACAGCACTTGTTAGGTGCAATTAACTGCATTTCTCACACTTGTTCTCCAGAAAGCTGCTGTAGTGTTGAACTTGATTAACTTACTCACTTCAGTATGAGTGAGCCTTAGAAACACTTCTCCTGTAACTGAAATGTTCTTCAGCTGTGTGGCTTTGGGGGTAAGTGCACAAGCTGTGAGGGCCACAGTCCTGTAACAAACAACCCAAAGCACTACAGACAACGTGTGCAGGTGGACATTGCACATTTGATATTTGCCTGGATCCCTCTGCACGTGCTTAAGTGTTGTAAAGAACTATGGCCCAAATAATGACTAAAAGTATTTTAAATGACTTTTTACTATGTGACCCTCTTGCAGCAATTGCAGTAAGTCTGGCATTGACCAGAGCCTATTCCTCGCAGCCTTTCCTTAGATGCCGCTTTCTTTCACAAATGGACAGTGCTCTTATCTTACCTTTTGATTATGATTTTTTTTAATTGTGTCAGGAGAGTAATCAAACATAGAAATACTAATTATTGTTAGCTGTGGTTTGTGTGGAGTACTCATTCTTGTAACTGAATCTACAGTACAAAATATAAATACTGTGCAAGATATGAGCTGCTTACTCCTTGTAGAGATGTAAAGAACAGATGACTTCAATGTGGAAAAATTATCTTGAAATATTATTTTGTAGACAGATTTTATTTTTTAAGAAATCAGAAATTAGGTAAGACTGAGCAAACTAACTTGGGTAGAACAAGAGTCTACTATTTCTTCCCTGATACTCCAGCCTGGGAATGCTGTTACTGCACTCTGATCCTTCCTGTGCAAGTATTATTTTCTGATTTCTTCTGCTGCTGTCTTTCCTCTGTGTGCTTGGTTAAAGGCTGTACATGTGGTATATAGTAACATATACAGGACATGTAGACTCTATTAGTATATAAAAGCTGCTGTTAATTAATGATTGTTCCTGTTGGCCCCTCTTATTGCTGGTTTTAATGAGGGTCTGCTTTGCTGCTTTCCTTCAGATGTATTGAAGTGCCATAAAATTCTTTTAAAATTGTGGGGCCCAATTTGCAGGATTGCACCCCTGTTCTGTGTTTTTCCCCTTGGTTCCCCTCTCTGTGGGGCCTGTAGACATTGGCTCTGGCACAAGGTGGCTCATGAAAGGTCTCTGTGCTGCAGGGCTGGTCTCTGACATGGCAGGGGAGCTCATCTCCCTTAGGTGTCGGTTCTGGATTTAAGAGTTTAGTCTTGCAGACTTGAATTAAAGAAAAAAAAAGCACCTTTGTATTTTAGTATCTCAAACTTAGTGTTTCAAACAATATGGTTCAATTGTTTCAATTTTGCAAGAGCTTATTTAAAACCTGTCTGCACAGTCCCTGAGCACCTGACTGTGAACAGCTGCATGGAAAGTTGAATTTTGGAGCTGTGTGACTTTTTTTCTTTATTCCTTTCCTTTAAGCTGTCACAGCTCTAATCACAATCTCTGTCTGCAGGTTTGCTGGGCACAGATTGATCCTTGCTCTCCCTGGCACGGCAGCTTGGGAATGGCACCTGCAGGGAGTATTAATCTCTAGGACTCACCTATTGCTCAGTTGTGTTCTTGGTAGAATTTCAGTTTCCGATTACTACACTTCATATATTTATTCTTCAGGGAGCTAAAGCAATTGAAGGAAAGAAAACAGAGCTTTTGCAAGGGATTTTATGAACTAAATGGTCTTTACTCACTGACAAAGTGCTGGAGATATGGCTAAAATGAAATATCTGTGCACAGTTCTCCAGTTCTGCTAGGAGGGATCCCTGCTGCTCCTTGGAGAAATCCCTCTGGCCTGTACTGCTGCTTCCTCTTAGCTTGCTGGTATCTGCTACCAAATTGTCTGTAGCTCAGTAAGCACTTTCCTTCAGGCTTTTTTCAGCTTAAAACTTACTCTTTCCTAAAAACCACCTCTAACTCTGTGGTTGCATTCTTCCTTTCTCCATTGACCCAGTGCAAGTTCTTGTAAGGAAGAAGAGCAGATGTGATTTCTTTCACTTTATATCCTTTTGTTCTAATTTGCCCAGTGTGAAAGCAAGTTTGCTATGATAATTGCTATCAGCACTTTCTAACCCGGAAGATGTAGCATGTATTGCACTGTGCAGCTGATTGATTATGCAGTGAAATATTCACTAATGTGAGAAATCTGCCCATTCAAAGTTTATAAGGTCTGTGTGATATTCTGATAGTTCCTAAACAGTCAAGATTTGCATTTGTAAATAGCATTTATGGAATAAATTCAAATAGGGAAATTTGGTATGACTTTTTTTTTGCCCTCAATTATGCAGGTTAAGTCAATACACTTGATGGTTTATTAGACTCAATAAATCTGAACCATGAGTTACTGCAGGGAGATTTCCTGAGCAGTCTGATCTAAGTAAGGGAAATCTATGCAATCAAGGTACTATGTGAAAAACTCCTGGTAGAATAAGTTCTTAAAGCTAAGCTGCATCTGTTAGACTGTTGCCCACACAAGTTCCAATTTTCCTTACTTTCTTCACAACGGAATACAGCACAGCTTCCCAACAAAATCCCTTAGCCATTGGTTGACCTTTACTAACTGAGAGAGTCCATGCATTTATATGGCACCTATGAGCATTAAACCTTGTAGATCACTAAAGCAATTTCTTTATAACTCAGCTCAAACAGAATGCTGTCATCTAAGAGTTAAGCTTTTTTGTCAAGGAGAAATTTCTGGTCAAATAAGAGTAGTGTAGGCAAAACAGAGTTTCTATAGTCTCCTCACTTTTAATTAAATGTATAATGGTTCTTCAACAGGCAGCTTTGTCAGCTAATTTAGTCCTTTACTCCATCAGTGAAATGAAGCAAACCTGCAGGAGTTTAAGGTTCTCTGTTTGATAACTCCAGTCATGATGAATGCCCTACCTCACATGTTGGCTCAGTAGCACTGGTGAAACTGTTCATGCCCTGAACAGTTATTCAGTAGAATGCATATGAGTGCTGAAATGGATTAACCTCTTTGTATAACCTGGGATGAATGGCCTCTTCTATTGCAACTCTTTTAGATGAAATTCTTCACGCAAAGGCTAGGAATATATTTAAAACCTTAAAATCACAGTTGTCTTGTTCCTCTTCTGTGCTTTGCCCAGCCTGGATGTAATACAAAGAACTCTCTTGTGCCTGGGCTTGGGGCAGGAGTTTTCATGGCTCTGCCATTTAGCAGGTGGTGCATGTGCCTTTGTATCCACTGAGCCTTCCATGGACTTCATGGCTTAAACAGACATACATTATCACTGCTCTTGATAGACACATTTCTTCTCTAAAGGTGTTTTGAAAATATACAAAGCTCTACCTAATGGAAGTTCTCCCTGGTGTGTGAACAGGCTGATTATGCTGCATGCCAATAAAAAAGAATTGGTTCATTTTACAAAATGTTTTCACTCTATATGCCATATCCAGTATTGAGAAACATGCAATGTTTCTTGCAGGGAAATTATGAATCCAATTTGAAAGCAGTCAGAAGGCATAATCTTATGCTGCCCAGAGGCTGATGGATAAGTGACTGCTCCATGCTGAAGCAGGTGTGTTTAGGTGTTTGTGAGCTGACAGCTTTTCTTTTGTTCCATCAAGAAGGGAAGATTAAAATGAAATTTACTTGGATGGAGATCTTGAGAGACCTGTTTGCATCTTTGTAGAGCCTTGTGCATGAAGCTCATGTATGTAAGAAACACCATTTGTTTGGCAGATGCTTTTTGGTAGAGTTCTTTCACCTTTCCTAGGAAGAATCTGATTGTTAAGATTATACCAGGTGAAAGGTGGCTCTTGTATCCCTTGGCTACAGTGAGAACTAACCCAATCCCCAATGTAACACATAAAATGGAGAAAATACAACATGCCTCACCCGAGAAACTATGTCATAAAGGTCTTACCCTCAGGTTTTTGGGAGTTTCCATTTGTCAGTCTTTGCAGAATTCAGTTGAGAAGTTGTTCTCTAAGATATTGAAAAGTTAGAAAACAAAATGTGCTGTTAAACATGGATTGTAGCAAATTGATTTTAAATGAATGATGATACATTGCAGCGATTAGTGGTGACACAGGAGTGTTCTGGGGAAATAATGAGCTGTCTAACTGGTCAGGAAGAAATTTACCTTCATTCTGTCACCTCAGATGTGCAGGAGAGAAAAGTGAAATAATTTGTGACAGGGCTATGTACCTCTTAACACTGTAATATATTAGACTTGTGATGTTGTGACACTAATCACCAAAAAATTCTAGGGTTGTATCATAAATTAGATTGTGCTGCATCTGATTGAGCTTTTTGTGCTTTATTCATATCAAAAGGCAATTACATTTTTTGCAGACTTAATCTTACTGGTTTAATGATGCATGTAAAAGATGCCTTCTAATTTGTCCTTTATTAATACTGTATGTAGGGGTTTTCTGCAATTGAGAGGCAACTACTTATTTTGTTTCTTAGATACTAGGGGTACCTTCCAAGACACAACCTTTGCTTAAATTATCTGTCTGTATGTATAAGGGAGGTATTTTGCTCTTTTTCAGGGCTGCATCTGTAGTACTTAAAGAAAATTTCTTAATAGTCAATATACCTCCCTAAATGAACTTGGCAAGTGAGGGTTCAGCAGAAATTCTTGCACAAAACTGTGATAAACACCAAAGTCAACTCAGTACTTGCATAGGGACAAGGGGGCAGTGGCTTTAAACTATGACAAAGATATTTAGGTTGTCCTTCAGAGAGAAATTCTCACTGTGAGGGTGGTGAGACCCTGGCACAAGTTACCTAGAGAAGCGGTGGATGGACCATCCCTGTAAGTGTTCAAGGCCAGGTTGGATGGGGCTTGAAGCAACCTGGTCAAGTAGAAGGTCTCCCTGCTCATGACAGGGAGGTTAGAATTAAATGATATTTAATTTGCCTTCCAACCTAAGGTGTCCTGTGATTTCATGATCTTTTTTCAATATTCCTTTTTTCTTTTGTAATGAAATAAACTTGGCACAAAAAAAAAAATCAGTTTGATTTAATGAAACTTCCTGCCAAATCAAATGAATGATTGAATAGCAAAAAGAGTCTCTACATGAGAAATGAATGACCTTGGAGAAGAGAGCATCAAGAACAGATTCAATATCAGCAGCACAAAATACAAAGCCACTTGTACTGGAGGAATGGTGAAATATTTGCTGGTCTAAGCTGGGGGCTCTAACAGAAACATGCTGGACGCCAATGTGACAGTGGTAAATACAGCTGGAAGATGAATTAGGACATGTATTTCCATGAGGGTTTGGGATGTTCTGGTGCCTGGGGGGTGGTGAGGCCTGTGCAAGTACAAATGCAGTTTGTGGCTCTTGGTTTCCATTGTTTCACATCTAGCCAAGTAAGGTTTGCAGGCTGCAAGATTGTACCTGCACCAGGCTAATATTTTTCTGTATACTTTCACTGCTGCTTGTAGAACATGATTAAAAAACCATAAGTGACCATGAGCTTTTAAATTAAGGGATAATGTTGGCACTGAACAAAGTTATAAGCAGGCTGGAAATGTGTGTGGGCAGGTTTTAGGATGAAATTTGGAAAAAATGCTTATTGAAGTACGCTCAAATAGGAGTATGGGGAGAGAAAATTGGAGGCTATAAAGGAGTTACACGGTGCTGGTTGTAATAATAAGAACAAAGTGTGGTCTCACACATAGCTTGTGCTTAATTGGGTTTGTTAATGGGCATGTTTGTGTGAAAAGAGGCTAAAATGTGTGTTGCTTCCAAAAGTCTGTAGTGAGGAAATGGGGGAAAGAAGGCTGAAGTAAAAAATAACATAGTTGACGTATCAGATGAGATCTGGGTTGATGACTATTTTAGGGTTTGAATGTACATGGCAGGTCTTAGTTCTGAACTCCTACTGCTAATAATTAATCTTATTTTGCTGGTTGGAAAGTGTAACCATCCAAAATGAAAAGCTTTTCTTTCGAATGGAAAGTAAATTCTCTACTTAAGTTCTTTGTAGAAAGCTTATTTTCAAACTAACATTTATTAATCAATAAACAGTTCTTTCTTCTGTGGAAAGGCAATAAAATAAATTATATACAAAACTTTTAGAAGAGAGGGAAATTCCTACTCCCCCTCCCCCCAAATGATGTAGGCTTATAATAGAATCTTAACTTTTTATGAATTTATTTTTTATCAAGATAGACAATATTTTTCTATGTCTATTGAACAAACACCTATTTTTCCTTAGTTAATAATTTCCAAATAACTACAATTCAGATGCTGATTTCAGTTTGCAAGTAGTACATGTTTGACTTAAGCTTACAGTTTTTTAGAGGATATACATGTCATAACCTCTAATGAAATTGAGCTTGACATTAGTTGAAAATTAGTATCAAGCTCAAGTAAATTAGTTGCATTGTCAGAACCTGCACACTTTGTGCAGATGTGGTGGTAGTGATTAGTCATGTTATATGTCAGCTGTAACAGTGAACAGGAAAGAGGAATGATTTGAACACATGCTGAAAATAGCTCTGCTTTGCTCATTAAATGGTTTGCAAAACTGATGCATGAAAACAATTACTTGTTCTTCAGATGCTGCATTGCAGACACCCACAGTAGCTTTATTTTTAGAACATGTCTGAATCATCCAGTATGATCTAATCGTTGTCCACCTACAATAGCTGAGAGACAAATGATATTATGTGCAACAGTGTATCTTGAAAAACCTACCTTACTGATATGTGCTTTTCATTTCTATGCAATTTTCTATCCAGAGCATTAGAACTGACTTTTCTTTATAACATACATATCAGTGTCACAGGCAGGATTCTGACCAAGGCTGTGAAGGAATTCAGTGCTTTGGGGCTGTTTGAGACAACAGAAATGAGCTGAATTTCAGATCCATTTTAGTTTTGTGGCCCTAATCTTGCCTCAAAAACTGCTGCTGTCTAGACTACAAGCGTTCCTTTGGCTGTGGATTAGCAACCACATCAGTATTGGTCTGCAAGTTCAGAAAAGAAGAATTGTATAGATAGAGCTGAGCTGAGCTCCTGGCCTTTAGTAGTCCTAAAACTTCATCCCTTCACTTACCTACCTTGCTCCTCTGGAGTCAAAACGAAGGGAATTCTGGACTAATTCATGCTTATTTCATCCGTGGGGTTGCAAAGTATGGTCAAGAAATTGGCAAAAATATATGTCAAATGATGATTATGAGATATACCAAAGTAGATACAAGCTAGAATAGGGGAAAACTGCTTTTAAAAACAGGCTTTTGGAATAAAGTAAGACTGATAGTATGTTCTGATTTATCTGCTTCTTGCTGTGTGACAACTTGTGTTTTACAGCATTATAGATCCGAGTGGGGTGCACAGTGAGACAAGACCCACGAGTGTCTGCCAAAGACCTCTTCTCCTCATTTCTCCTCCTGCCCCTATAAAGAAAGGAAGAGGAGGGGAATGAAAAGTAGAGGCTCAAAAATACAGCAGATTAGTGGTGTGATACAAAACCAAGTTCTCAGCTGTATAATATGAATGGCAAAATGACAGTTGAGAACTGGCCTAGAAATTAAGGTCAGGAAAAACTGGACTTGAGTCCCTCTGTTTTTCAGTGTCCATCTAATGAGTTAATAGAAGGATGTGAGATGCAACCTGTTCCATATCCACTCTCTGAGTTAGATCTTTTTTTCCATCAGATCTTCTAGGGACTCCTAAACTGGACATGTTTGGGTGTCTTGGGGTACATCCCAGCTGAGCCAAACACACAGTTGCACTGGCACCAGTGCCACTGAGCTGGGTTTTACACTGTGTTCAATAAACACTAAAATTGGGTCCAATTCTACTTTGGTGAAATCAATGGCAGAAGTCATTTGGCTATGAACTTGTCTGCACTCATGCCACTTTATGCTCCTCTGGCATCGTAAAGGAGGAATGAATTACGTTGTGACTCACTTTAAAGCCCCTCTGTGCTGCCAGGGTGATATTGTGTGTTTAGAGTAAATGAAATTTCAGGCTAAATGGCTTTAGTGTAAATGAGCATCATGGGCCATGAACTTGTTTGGACTGAGATGATGATGAGATGTGTGCGAACGAGTTGCCCAACTGGTTTTAGTTGCCCTGTGACTGAAAGGGATCCTCTGCAAGGATGCGGGAAGATAACAGTTGCTGGTTTGCAGAGTGCTGTGTGAGAGAGGCAGGGATGAACCTTCCTGAAGATTGTAAACCCAGCAGGCAAGTGACTGAAATATGATGGGGGAAATATCCTTTCCTCTCTGGCCATGTTTTGTTGGATTGCCTGGGGCTGAAATTGGAAAGAAGTACCATCCCTTGGTATCCTCTTTTCCAGGTGATGCATGAATGGTTTGTGGAAGTGTAGCTGATGGCACTTTGGGCTGATGTGATCTGAGGTTCTCTCCAAGCTTGTAAAGGGACCTTCTCTCTTCTTCCTGAAATGAGAACAGAAAAGTCCCTTTAGAAGTTTCTCATTACAGAGGATTTATTAAAGATTTTGCATTTCCATCTGCAGTCTCAATGTCTTTCATGGTTTTCTGCCTCATGTGGTGTGTGAGGTACTTCAGAAGTGAAGCACTAAATCAAATAAACCATTTTATAGCTGTATTGCAGAGTTAAATCGGAGCAGCTTGCCGAGACATAACATGTATTTTGTAAAAATAGCCAGAAACTTATTTCCTTTCAAGGGTTACAATTAAGGTTTTCTTTCAGAAGAAAAGTGAAAGAAAGGCTGTTCAATTACACAGAGTGCTGCAGAAATGCCATTGAATGAATAATTTAATCTTTTTAAGTACAATCACCTTCCAATTTTACCTGTTTCAGATATTTCCCACCTTATGTGACACATCCAAGAATAAAGGGAAAGGTTGGTTACCACTTCTTTAGTACTCCCTGCCAATCTGTTCTTGAGAAAGACCTGAACATAGAAGTAAACACCTTACTCCTATATGGCTGATATACATAGATGTGTGTATAGTAATTTATTAAATATGTGCAATATGTTTGTATTAATATTTGCTTGAGATGTATGTTTTTGTTGTGGGATTACACTATTGATTCCCTGTGCCTTGCATTTAGAAGCTGCTCAGGCGTGGCCAGAAAACATTGCCTGATAAAGCAGTGAGAAAGGTGGAAAAAACCCAGCACCATGCAGGGCAAACGTGGGGGGCTGAAGGAAAAGAATATTTTGATTTTTCATGACTTCTGTAGATTTTCCCAAGACAAAGAGTTTCCATTAAATGTAATGATTCTTTACTTCTCCATTCTCATGTCTAGCTTCACAGCTGCTGCTCTGGGAAATGAGAATTATTCTTGAAGTAGGTATGATCCGAGTTGGTCTGGTCTTGGTAATTGTAATACAGGATACAATTAATTATTAAGTCTGGTTGAAAATGTCTAGCATTTGTATGGATCACTTTTTTGAGATATTTGCTCTTGGTTTGCAGTGTTTTTAACCTGCTCTACTATGTGTTACATATTTTGAAATGTTACTGTTTACTGAAATTTACTTTAATTTTTTTAATACAGCTCTGACAATGAGTACTTTGACCAAAGAAATTTCTTAGGGGGGCAGTGTTGGAGATATTATTGGCAAATTAATAATTAATTGGCAGTTATGCTTTGGTAGCAAGAAATGAATTAGGTGAAAGTTTGAAAGGCTCCAACTCATGAAAAATAATACTAGAGGACATATAGAATTGCATTCTAGTAGAGGAATTGTAGACCTTGGTTTCCATGAACAGATGGTGTCTGACAGATTACTTTTCCTTCCTAGTTAAGCTGTGCTCTCCTTCCAAGTTTTGCAAGCTGCAAACTAACCTAGATGGTGTAACTGGTGTCTTAAGGGAAGCCATAAAGTGATTTTACTTGGACTGCTGACACAGAGCACATGAGCAGCCATGTCTGTACATCTAAAAATGAAGTTTATATCCAAGGCTGGTTTGCCACTTTTACTAAATATTGCCTCCTGTAGCTGTGCATTTATTTTTTAAGATGAAAAGTATACAAACACAAACATTATACCATGAACTGCCTACAGAAAGAAAAGAGGTTGCTTTTTCCCTACAGAGATTTAATTATTTGTTTTGTTTACCATTCCTGTAACTGTCTAAAGTTACAAACTTCTGCCTTTTGCAGTACATTAAATACTGCGGCCCCTATCTATTTTTTTTATCTAATTTGTGTATGTTACTATAAAGTTCATACTTGTTTAGTGAAACCACCTTAATAGCTGTACTGGGACTTTCACACATCTGAAAGTGCTTAAGTTTCCCTACACTGACACTTTCAACTTGCAAGAAACAATGTTAGTTAAATCTTATTATAGGTAAGCTAAATTGGGCTTTGGATAACAAAGTTTTAAAATGTGTTTATTTTGTTCTTCAATGCATGTGGCCCCATGCTAAATTTTAGTGTGTACTTACATGCCTTTCTGGAGGTAGGAGCATTGAATTTACTGTATGAACTGAAGACAAAAAAAAATTTTATTCTATGTAAGTACTCTTGTAAAAGCAAGACCAACATTTATGAGCAATGTACATATTTTGCTTTTGTTTTGCTGTGTCTGGGTACCCTTTGGGGTCCTTTTAAAAATACAGTGTTTTGGTTTCAATACTAAGCCCCTCCTACACTTGTTTATATTTGAGATGATGTCAGAATATGGTATAGAATACCATTGGCGAGTGAAGTCAGCTGTCAGCTGCCTGACCCAGCTCGAGTCAGCAGATAACCTAAGGACTACTGCTCAAACCCAGGACATACAGTCAATATAGCAGACTCATCCTGGGGTTTAATGATGGTCATAACACAGTCCATGGCTCCAGGTACCTCTACTGGTATCAGAAAGAGAAAAAGTTAAACTGGTGGTGTTGATGGGGAAATGTACTCTTCTGTTGCTTTTGTCCTCTGCTTACTGCTGAGATTTCAGGTTTAGTACAGTTGCCCACTGCTCTAGCTGGTATGGAGAAACATCTCTTTTGTCCCAGATACCTTTGTGTTTTGCAGTGTTATCTGGCATAATACTTTTTCATCTATACTCCTTGTAACTCGACTTCTGGGAAATTTGCTTAGTATTGATTTAACTTCATTTCTGTTAGAAGAAAATCTGAGAGAACTGTCTCTATAGCTGTGCTCTAATAATGGAATATCCTCAATATCTGATTAATACAGCTGGGAAATATACTTTTGTTCCACAGTCAAAGCAATAAATGGGAAGGGGATCAAGTCAGGCTATAATGAGAGAGAAACTTTTCAGGCTATTGGATATGTTGAACTTGGACTGATCAAAACAACTGCAGAGTAAAACATTCTCTTTCATTTAACTTGCTTTTTCCAATAAAATTCGTAGTGGAAAAATACCAGGTAGCCTATATGAAATCCTACTTTAACCTTGTGATATTTCTTCAAGCGAGGTGACTTGTTTTTAGGTGCTAGAACACATTGAATATTAACAAAAATAAATTAAATTTTTTTAAAGACCACAACCACCAAACAGCACTCCAAAATCACTGGGTTTAACTATTAACATTTGCTGAATATTTCTACTGGTGAAGGACTCCCTCTCTAGTCACATCTGGCTTTTAAAAGTAGAATGGGTTCACCACCCACAGGACACTGTCAGGGTGGAAGTCTCCTTATGTGTCAGATAGGGCAACCCAAAACTTATTAAACTGTTTCTTTCACTGAGGAAGAAAAATAAGATTAGTCAAAATTAATGGGGCTCTTTTCAGTGAGTTTGAAGGAGCAGTTTTTTTAGTGCTCTTCAGGAAGTTGGGCTTGAAGGTTTGAGGAAGCTGCAACTGCAATACTGACAGATGGTGACAGGCATTGACCAAGCTGTTCTGTATTGCAGGAAAGCCAGATGGAATGAAACATCTGGATTCAAATGGAAATTGTGGATATCCCTGCCCTGAGGGATGGGGGATGAAAATGAAGTGGATGTGCTGCTCCCTGGCAGTGCAGGGAAAACATGGTAACCCCAACATTACCGGGAAATGTCCAGCTGGAAGGATTGGCTTGTGTGCATAGGCTCTTGGTCCTGGAGACACGTGATGTAGCTCACTGCATGCACCATCACCACCTTGTGACATTTATTCTCTTCCAAGGCAGGCTGAGAAATTCCCTTGCCTGGGTAGGTGGCAAGCTGCACTACCATGTTTTCTCAGTGCTGTCCTCTTTGAGGAAGGAGAGGCCAGAGGGCTCACAGGACATAGGAGAGGCAATCCTGAGTGGCACCCAGAGAGCATGGCTGCATAGACAGATATGTCACATCTCCCTCATGATGTGTGTGATGTGATGGAGGAATAATGCCAGAAAACACAGTTGTCAGAGTAAAAACAAGCTGTTTTTTCTTTTCTCTTTTTATTTTAAAATCTGGTTTGTGTCATGCTGTCATGATAGTTACCGTTCCCTTTGTGCTTTGAGGTAGATCAATAGGTTTTTGTTGGGTCAAGACAAAGACCTTGACAGCTCAGGATACAAATTACTTGTATTTCCTCTCCTATTCAAGCTTTCTGTCACAAAAGTTGTTAGCTGTGGAAGACAACTTTTTTTTTATGTCTTTGTCATTGAACTGTGTTGATGTCAAAATACCTGAAACAGATGAATAGGTATTTTATCTCTACAGAGCTCAGCAGCAGCTTTGCTGCATTCAGCTTGTCTTCAGGGTATTAATTTGGTATATTACTGGGATGCCATTACCATCTCTTCTAAGAACTGCCCCTCTCTGACAAATAAACAGGGAGCTGAGGAAGACCTCCTCCAAAAAGAGGGCTGCACTTTTATTTGGGAGCAGCTATAGTAGTAACAGCAGTAATACTAAAAAGCTCTTCAATATCATAGCAGCCAGATGTGATTTTATTGAAGCAGAATTCTTAATTTCTATAGTGGGAAGCATATTTTCCATATCTCCTTTATATGGAAGGCACAAATGAAAAGAGATTACATCAGAAATCATCCATTTTGTCATGATACTGACTTTTATTTTCTGTTGGGTCCTTTTAAGATTTGTATTTTACTGTCTGTGTCAAAGACCAATTCTGGTCAAGACTTACTGCACACAGATGAGCTATAAACAGAGTTATGAAAAAGGGCATTTGAGGCCTCTGTAAACATACATCACACTACACTTCTGGAAAGCCTGGACCCCGTGAGTTTCTCGGTCTCTAGTTTCATTACTGTACCTTCTGCTCTCTTTTCAAGCAACTCTTTAAATCTCTGCTTTGGAGCCTTGGAGTGCACCACAGTATGTGAACACAACCATCACCTTGTCTTCTTCCCAAACTGTGACTGCACTGAGTGGTGGCAGGGAGTATAAAGTCTGAGCACTTACCCACTGTGCAGTATGATAGTCCAGTTCTCACACCAGTGTTGGTTTTGTGTTCAGCTGCTCTGAGTGTGCCTTGCTGGCTCTGGTTAATACTGACAAAGCCTTGGCCATATTGACTGCCACCAATGGTCCACTCTGGCCTCCAATAGGGATTCATGGAGACACATCATCCACGA
>JAWWEV010000172.1:7972907-7986200 GCA_035583235.1 Hafferia zeledoni | reverse complement strand
CAGCACGCT
Source organism: Hafferia zeledoni (assembly GCA_035583235.1). NCBI lineage: Eukaryota > Metazoa > Chordata > Aves > Passeriformes > Thamnophilidae > Hafferia > Hafferia zeledoni. The sequence continues at coordinate 7,986,191 of JAWWEV010000172.1, read as the reverse complement.
TGCAGCAAGCGTGGGTAGTGCCCTTCCCAAATCTTCGTTCGCGAAGCCTAGCCATGATGATGATGAATTTCAGTTGGGTTTGATGTGATTTGCCCCCGGGAAGCATGGTCAGGAAAACAGCTGATTTCTTTTAGTTGTTTCACTTGCTGTCACAATTCTTTCTGTTTGACTGTAGATTTTTTTTTTTAAGTCTTTTTACGTGGCATGGTAGAAGAAACAACATTTAGTTTTGTTGTAACTATGAAATCATAACCAGCATTTTGAAATCTGTAAAGGTAGTACCAAATAAGAGAATTTCTGTCTATCAGGATATTCTTGTACTTCAATGTGTCTCTTTGTTCAGTATTGGGGAAACAACCACTGTTCAAATTTCAAGTGTGTGTGAGCTTTTGGTAAATTATTCCCAGCTGGCTCTGAGCTGGGATGTGAAGGCTGATGGCAGGGCAGGGATGTCTCGTGTTGCTTATGTCCACTTCTGTCCTGTACACACAGAGACTGTTCTTGTTCTACAGTGTCTTGGCCAAAATGCTGAAAATTTTGTGTGGAAGAAAGCCCAGGGCTTGGAGAGAAGGGAGATACATGGGATAACATGGTCATGTTTAAACGTCTGCTAAAAACAGGCACTGCAGGAGGAGTGATGTCTGGTCCCTTAGTCTGATTCACCGAGTACTGTTTCTAATTCAAGGATGCTTCTCAGGATGAGCCCCTAGTGAGACTTAAATTTGAGCTCAGTATCTGTGCTGTGAAGTCTAATTTCCCTTTTCCCCCCTGCCTCTTCATCTCAGTCACTGTAACCAAAGTTCCAATGCCTTCTATTCATTTCAGCAGTGAAGGGAATCCTCCCTTTTGAGAAAATGATAATTTTCGGGAAACTGAGTTTTCAGTGGGAGGTGGGGATGCTGGATTTCACCTGGGTGCTTCTTTTCCCACCATTCCAAGATGGGAAAAAAAATGTGGCAGTGCTACACTAATTGTCAGAATTAATGATACATATTGCCATTATGCATGATCACTGACCTTCCCTGTGATCTGCATGCTTTCATGTGAAAAATACATGGAAAAATGTCCCTTTCGTTCTCTGGAATTTTGCTCTGTCAAGTTGGGGTATCTTTGAAACTTAGGCTTCTATGGAGAACTATTTTTATTCATATGGAATATAAATCACTGTGCCATTTATGACTACTTTTCCCCAAAACTGTACAAATACAAAAAAAAAAAATCCTACTTTAAAATGAGAGCTGTATTTTTTTATGGTTCAGTGCTACATTTCCACATGTGAATTTTTTTTTTTTAAATCCTAGTACATCACATTTATTTTCCCTTACTCATCCTTTCTGTTTTATGAACCATGAAGACTCTGAGGACCACACTAAGGGTTTGGTAGCTGTCAAGCAATATGCTGTGGTATTTCATATATGGTGAGGTATGTCAGTATCATGCCTCAAAGATCAGCTTGATAAAGGGGACACAGAGTAGAAAGGTTGCACAGATGTTCTGGGACCTCAGTTCTTGAGTTTTGTCCACCAGGAGTTTGATTATATTCTGAAATCACCGAAGCAAAGAGTAAATACAAAGCTCTGTGACCAGAAATCCCTGCAGCAGATATATGCTCTGTGCTAAATCTTACAATTAAATCATAGTGGTGCAAAATCTGCTTCCAAAGCATGGTCTGTGGAATTGGATGCTTCCTTCTGAGGGCCCATCTGTGATGCCCCAGCACCTCGAGCAGGAGGGTGGGATTGCTGCTCAGTGTCTCTGCAGTATGTGGAGCGGGAGAGCCTCCCTTTCTCCTTCCACAGCTGCAGACACTTTGCCAGCTCTGGGTAACCTCTCTTGCTGTACCTAATGTTGAGCGTTGCACACACTGAATTTCTATGACTGAAGTGTATCTGTTTTCTGTATATTTGAAATTGTTGCTCATTTAACCATGACTAATAGACAGCTTGAGCAGAGATCTCTGAAGGGAGACTATTCAAGTTTAGAGCACACTAAAAGCCTTGTCTAATCAACCTACGCATCATCAACATTTGCAGTTGCATTTCCCCCCCACAATCACAGCTTGCTTGACAAAAAGCTTTATTTTGGTTCAATTTTGGATTAAACTAATTGTAAAAAGGAGTGCTTTCCTCAGCCTGATACAAACCAGAAGAGCCATGCTATCTGATTGAAGGCTGTATATCAAATATGTGCTGCACCAAGAAAGGTGAAAATTAATTTTCATTTGACTTGTTATGCCATTACTGTTTGATCAGTGTTGAAATAATAAAAAAACCCCCACCAAAACAAAACAAGTTGCTGGTATGTATTAAGTGGTGTGAGACACATGATACTTGAAATGAAGCCTGCCAGTTTAAGATAATGCTGAGATTAAGTGCTATTGATGCTATCTGCTCTATCTGTCCAGTTTGCTGCTTGGCATTCCTGTTTTACTGAACAAGGCTATGGCAAATCAAATTTACACTAAAGTCTGTAAGGCTTAAAAGCATCTCTATAGTGAGGAAAAGAAACAACTTCCTATGGTTAATGTTTAATCAATTTATTGGCTTTTCTCCTTCAAGCACCAGCAAATACAGTGTAGCCAGCCACAGGCGTTCCTCATTGTATTGTTCTTTTGTTAACTGATGGTTAAAATGGAGTTTGAAAGTAAGAAAGTAAATTTCCCTGGACAAATAAGTTCTTGTATGCTTGGATGTGTTCCTGTACCTCATGGTGGTGTAAAGGCTCTCACAGTTGTCCTTATCTGCATGGAAGTGGAAATAACATGATGTGCAGCATTTCCTCATACTTAAGGGGCAAACTGGTGGCTTTCTTATTTTGTCATGTGCTCCAGTGCTTTCTGGTGGTTGCTATTCTGTTTGGATATATTCCATCTGGAATGTGTTGAGCCTCCTCTGAAGAATAGGATTGAAGGATTGTTTTTACCCATTGTGGCTGTGCATCTGGCCAAATGCTTCCTGGAAGCAGCACTTTTGGGTTCCTGTAACTGGAAACAGCCTAAAATTCCAATTTCATGAGAAGCCTTTCAGTCCTTAAAAGGAATTTCTGTAGTTTTTTTTTAATGTCTAGATAAAATGTTTCAATGGCTCATGGTGATGTGCATCATCTCAGTCCAGGATAAATTCATAAATGGTGTTGATTTCTCACAGTACTGAGAAATGATAAAACTTCAAAACACACATTTCTATGCTGTCGTCCCAGGTGTGAGATTTAAATTGGTGAAAGACACAGAGAAAGAAAAATTGTTAGAAAAATAAAAAGGGTCCTGTGCAATTTTTGCATACCTATATGCTTTTTTTTTTTTCCCCTTTAAGGCCAGATATGAATAGTCAGCATGGTTCTTGTGCTCTCCTTTCATTGCCCTTAAGCAGATTTCATATTGAAGTTTCTCTGGAGTTTCACACTTCACTTGTTGCTTTGGATTTTAAGATATATGGCCTATTAGGTGTTATGTACAACTTGTGCAGTGACTGTTCTTTGCACTTCCATGGACAAGGTGTCCTTCCTCTGTCTAATAGTTTCGTCTAGCAGACAGAAATGGAAATAGTTTTGTATATTTCTTACATTTTCCTATAAATATTTTATCCATCTTGTATCTATGGTACATTAACCTTTCTGAAAGTGCAGCCTTAACAAAATAGAATAATTGAAAATCATCTGCATTGCTAACAAAGAGGAAAACCTGGAAAAAATAAGTTTCAATGGCATGGAATTTCAGTATTTTGGTAGTTTTGAATTGTCTGTGATTATAATGCATTCTTAGAATATCAAGCACTGCTAATTATTTGAAGTGTTTTTGAAAAGAGAGGGACTCTGTGACACCAGCCACTATATATGACTTAAAGACAAGAATAGAAAGTTTGCAAATTATCAACTTAATTCACTTAAAATAAGTCTTAGATTACAGTACATCATGCTTGCATTCAACGTGCTTACTAATCTATACTCTTCCTACCCTCTTCTCCAAGTTACAGACACTTCAAAATTTCATTAAAATGCTTGATATAGAGAATGTCTTGATGTCTGCAGGAAATGCATATTATGATTTTTGCTCCTGTCAGGGAAAAGGTTGCAGTGTTTTGGTGTGGTTTTTTGCCAAGAAAATAAGCCACCAAAAAATACTCAGGGAACTGTCCCTCTCCCAACCCAGGGTCCATACAAACACCAGAAAATAGTTTTTAGTGTTGGCTGGACAGTAGACAGTAAGTTTTGAGCACTTGTGTTGAGTGCGCTTGATGTCCTCAGCAGAAAATGAGAGGGACAGACTTGGCGTGTCCACTGGGAGCAGTTGGGTGGCTGAGAGTCACCCAGGAGGGCTGCAGTTGGAAGTGGCTGCCCTTTCTAGGTGAAGTAAGAGACAATCCAGAATTTGTGAGGAATCAGGAGTGCTGTGACTGAGTTTAACAGATTGAAATAGAAGATGGGCCCTGTCTCTTGGTGAAGAAAGAGCAGTTTGGCAGCTGTCATGGCACATGAGGGGTATCCCTGTGCATGTGTGTGTGCAGAATGTGAAAAAGGACTTGTAGGAGGAACCAACTTGCTCTGGGAAGATTATATTATTTCCAGACCAGACGGAGCATAAATAAGGAAATGGGCCAGTATAAAAAAAATAAACTCCTGCGTCTAACCTTCTACTTACAACTCAACTGTACTTAAATATCTGATACTCAATATTGGTGTCTTTTCTGCAACTAAAATTCTTGAATGTGGCTGCTAATTTCTGGCCTGTGTAAATATACACCCTTTTAAATTTACACTATTTAGTAACTATTAATTTATAAATACTAAAGGACCCTTCTTTCATAATTTTTACTGTTGCTATTAGATTATTGTATTGTATAAAAATGCTGTGCTTTAGCACAGATGTTTCCAGTAGGTTCGTTCATATAAATGCATAGTTCTCTCCTTCTCACTACTTGGTGCTGCTTTTGATGACTGTTTTCTGCTTTGCAAGAGAAAAAGAAAGAAGTAGTTGCAGAGCTGTGGTGGGACTCATGAAATCAGAACCGTGTAATGCCTTTAGTCTGCTGTCAATTAGTTGCTCTGACACAAAACCATGATGAATCCCACGGCACCATTTCCCTGTTGAGTCTAATAAAATTCACTTTCAGTTTGAGTCTTGCAGATGACCCTTCTGGTCTATGGGAATAACAAAAGATGTCAAAGTAAAACAGTGAGAAAGTATAAAAAGAAACAAGCTGCAAATGAAAGAAAAAAAGCCTTAAGAAAGATGTATTTGCAGTTGAATGTAACTGACTTGAGGTAGGAGTTATTTAATAAGCCTGAAGTTTAGTACAAGCCTGTCATGGTAGGCTGTGTTTGCAGTTCATATATCACACTAAGAGGTGTTGCCTCTTGAGGAGAAAGAGGAAGCAGCTTGGCAAGGCTTGGAAATACCGCTGTGAATTTAGCAAGGAAAGTACCTTTTAGCATTAGGTGAATCCCTGAGTGAGGCAAGCCTGGGTGTGTTGAAGCTCTTGGGAAATGATGGGAGGAAGTGGGGGATGTGTCTGCCCTACAGGAGACCTGCCTTAGGGGGCATGGTGCAGAGCAGGGGGGAGCCTCAAGAATTGCATAGAAATGCTCTGTTAGACTGAGAGATTGGCTGCTGCTTGGCTTTGGGTAATGCTGGCACGGATGCAAGGGTTGTGAGCAAGGAGGTAAAAAAACAAAACAAACCCAAAACAAGATAAGAGAGCTGTCAGATCTGGTAACTGCTATCTCTTTTCCCCTAAAAGAATCTGATATATGACTGCTCTCATTCCTGAGTTAATAATTAGCACAAAAAAGTTAACTTGAAAAGTGGGAATGTCTTTCTGTTGGGATCTGGTTCATTTGTGATAACATAAAAGATGTTCTGGGATGTCCTTGTTTACTTCTCTGCTCCAATTGTTTTTGGGCTGAAGGAACACATTCTGGAGATTCCCCTCCTGATTGCATTCTCTTTTAGGAAGGTGCAGATATTTTAGATATTTCCCTATACACAGAAGTCTTTAAAAATTACAAAGACAAAACCCTTGGCTTACTTAAAAAAAAAATAAAAATAAAGTCAGTTTGTGTTGGCCGAGTTAAACATGGAAGGTAGGTAATTAGTATGGAAGTGGTAGGTATTTTGTATTTGTGACAGCAAGCAATTGGGTATGTGATGCATCCTGATTTACATGACATAGAAGTTTAGAGCCGTCTATTTTTAATCTCCCTTCCTGAAAAAAGGGCCCAATAGTCATTGGAGCCTAATTGACATTGCTGTACCTTTGACCCTGTGGCAGGAGTTGGTTGACAGACAATATCATAACCTCAGCTATTCTGTCATTTGACAAAATGCCTAGGGGATATTGAAAGTCAAGAATAGAATATGGACACAAATCACTTCAGAAATGAAGCATTGACTCTGTTTTGAAGGAAACGTGTTGAATACTGCCATGCTGTATTCTCCTTTACTTGGCCAGGAATCCTCAGTGTTTACTGAGGCTGAAATTCATCCCTGTTCTGTGAACTCTGTGCTCCAAATAAAGCTTTAGTGAGTTTTTAATGTTGGATATATCATATGCTGGCTTTCCTGCATAAGGATGAGATTTTCCTTGAAATGAAATGAAGACTGAGAGCAGATAAGGTAAAATAATGATGGGAAGAAATAAAACTGCTCTATCAGAAGAAATGGCACAGAAATCCAATTTGGGACAGTAAAATGGGTGTACATATTATTTTCTATGGTATGCTATTTCACACAAAGTATGGTTGCAACAGGAAATCAATGGAAAATAGAAATTACGTATAAGACAAACTGCTAGAAACAGAGGCCGTACTTTCCAGTTGAAATTGAAAGGTAAATGCAGCAGAGGGATAACATATGGGTTTCATATCTTTGGATAGCTGTAGATTTGCTTTCTTTGTCTACTGATGTGCTATCTTCGATTTTGTTTTCATGGTTGTTTTGGTAGCGTGTACCTGTCCTAATTCTGTGGTGAAGGAAAATAAATGTTCTGCATAAATAGTTGTAATGGTGTTTTTATCTGTAGTTTTTCCCTCTGGTCATTTATATTTTGTGGTACCAGATCTTTTCTATGTCTGGATGGATCTGATTCTTACACCATACCTGTACTTAATCCCATTGTGTCACCCATGTTTGTCCTCTTTGTGTTTCCCCACAGATCCTGGTACTGCCCTTAAAGCAATTTGTGTCTCTGTGTGTGTGTTGAACTACTCAGCTATAACCCTAATTAACAATCACTGAAATAGCTGATAGAGATAAGAAAGGTGCTAAGAGTGTGAGATGGTAAGTTCTTTTTCTCCCTTATTTCATACAAAAATGACCCAAGTACTTTAATCTTCTAAAAGAAAATATGGTGTTTGTTTTACACATTAGTAACAGGGTTTGGTTAAAAAAAAAAAATCAAATGTTAGTGGAACTTTGCTTCCAAACTCCAAAATTAACCATAGATAAAAAGGATATGATTTCATAAATTATTGTATAAAGCACAAAAAAAGAAAAACAAATGCAGTAACTTTGAGGGAATTTAACTGCAGAAGGAGAAAAGCTAAGATTTGACCAACACCTTCCTCTTGGCTCAAAGTACTCTTGTGAAGAATATCCATAGTTTGCCTTGCACTGTCCCCATCTTTTTCTTTGTATTTCTCTGCATTTACGGTTTAAAAAAATTTTTTCTTTTCCTTCTGCTCTACTTTTTCCCCCACTTGTCTGTTTGAATCCCCAGTGGCCCATTACCTGTGGTGGAGTAGCTCTCTCTTGAGCTGCTGGCTCTGTATGAGGAACATTTGAAGTTACCTTTGAAATATTGGAGAGTAGGGGATTTCACATAAGTGTCTCAGTCTGAGTTACTGTGACTCCAGAGAAGATTATTTAGCCATCTGGAGATGAAGAGCTACTGGAATTTGAATCAGTTCATGAATTGTTTCTCTTTTTTTACTTTTTCTGTTTAAGTCAAAGGAAATTTTGATTTTTTTTTTTTCTAAACAAAACACAACAAAGCCACAAATTTCATCCTGTTTTAGTCAGCCAATAGTCTTTAATAAGCCATTATTGAATGTTTAAGGTTTTGACTATAGCAATCACGATGATGGCTCTGCACTTTTGAGATAATTAGTGAAAACCTTTTGAGCTTTCGGGATGCATGAAATTCTCTAAGCTGTAAACTGCAAGGTTTATGTAAAATGTATGAAATGGAGACTTATGGACAGTGACCCATACAATTATTCTCTTGGTTTATTTTGTTTGTCTTGGGGAGTGTTTGGACTTGTTCTGCATGGATATAAGAGCATTCATTAGTCAAAAACTTGACTGACTAATGAAAAGGCTCATTGATTGAGGCACTCTTGTAAAATCAGTTTCTTGCCTAGAATTTTTCACTTGGCAATAAAAGTCTACCAATTTGTAATAAGTGGTTTCTCTTTGCTGGATTCAGTCACATTGTCTCTTCTGCTCTAGGGTTTCAAGGAGGCTTTAGTCTCCCCTGGGATGGAAGCAAAGGGGGAGACAGCCATTCTCTACTCTGAGTACCCTGTTACCTGCTGGGCTTGCTCAAGAAGCTGGATTTGAGTTTGGGTGGTGTTGGGTAGTTTTTTTGCATGTATGTGCATGAATAGGTGACCAATAAAAAAATATAAGCTGAGTCTAATGTGTGAGACCCGAAAATGTTTCTCAGTTCCTGGTTCCTTGTGTGTGCCTTGCAATGTCCCATCTCTAGGAATGGATCATTCTGCTCTTCTCATGAAGAAGGAATACAGGTAAATGAAAAAGAGGAAAACATGATGTGACCAGGGCACTGCAAGTTAAAACAACTATAGAGTAGGACTGTGTCAACAGGCCTTCTGGAAAGGCTTTTATTTTTGTAGAGGAAAATCACATCAAAGAGGAGTCCATCTAAAATTCTGTGCCTGAATAGATTGATATGAGCTTTGATATATAGCTTTGCCAGTCTGGTTCTTGAGTTCCTATGATATTGTGTTTTGTAGATAACTGAATGATATCTCTGCTCCAGTGAGATTGTAATTGCTGTGTGTTTACAGTTGCACCTGCTGCTGTAGGATCTGCTTGTAATGCCTCTGAAAGACTAGGCTGTACCTTGCTATGCTCCTCTGTGGGTTTATTTAAAAGTGTGAGTCACCTGAAAGTGTCAGTGTTATACCTGCACTTGAAGCATTTCACAGCTGCTCTGATCACTAGAGGCTCAGCATCTATTGACTGGACTTGGTGCAAAGAGTTTTTTCTTCTCTGAGTACTTAGTGATGATACGATGTTCCTTTTTCTGTCTTCCAAAACTGTATTAGTCTTCTGCTGCTTACTTTCTGAGGATGGGCTGGACATGGGCAATTTCTTTCTGCAGTACTTTCTCCCTCCTCTCCCATTCAGCAGTTGTGATTCATGTTACTTTAGTTATATTGGACAGGGCTTTTCTTATGTTGTATATTTTTATTCCATATTTGTGGGGCTATTAGCCTTTCACAGGGCTGGATGACTAGTGTTTTTTTTCTGTTGTTCCTATCCTCTCCAGGGAGTTAATGACATAATGAAATCTAAGCAGTAATTAAATTAGTATTTGAGTTAGAACAGTTGCCGGAGTCTGTGACTCAAACCATGCTGAGTCTAGAAGAGCATAGAGCAACACTGAGTTGTTTTGGTAGTCAACAGTCAGAAAAGACTTTGCAACAACAAAACATTTCTTATAATCTGTATAAGCAGATTTGTTCTGAACTCACAACCTGTGACTGCAGAAACCCCAATTTCCACCACTGCCTATTGTGTGAGGGAGCGAGTCTATTGACATTATGGCCCATCCTAGAAATACCTAGGGGTTTGCCTACCAGGATTTTCTCTCTGTAGATGATCTGTTTTCATTCTATTCGGAGAGAAATAATGTGCTTTCACATTTTATGTACTAGTATATATTTATTTTTTTTGATTGTAAGAAAAGAACTGATGTTAAGTATTTGTTTCTGGTTGGGTTTTTTTTTTTTTGAGAGGATTTTTTAAAATACTTCTAATTTTATTTATCTTTGAGGCCTGTATTATTTTTTTAGGATGAATTCTACCTGGTGCTCAGCAGCAGACATTCTTGTGAGTAATTATACTCAAGGCAGCAGTTAATTATGGTTACTTACTGGCCTGAGTTACAGAATTCCTAATAATTCAGATCTCTTGTGTTTGCAGTTTTATTGAATATTACTAAGAAGAATTCCTTGTTTAGCAGTTTTTTTCCCTTGTATTCACAGGAGATGTCATTATAATTGAATCCAGCTTTGTATATCATTGGAAGGGGCAATATGTTTCATCCCCAGTGTGTGTGTACAGCCTCCCTCTAACAGCAGCACCTGCAGCTTAAAGGGGAAAAAAATGTGTATTTGAGTGGGGAATAAGAAAGAGTGGTATTTTTTAGATTTTGCTTCCTCATGGACATCACTTAGCAGGTCTTGCTTTTGGAGAAGCTCTTGCTCACTTACAGCACTGAAGCACTTGTAAAGAGATGCTTGGGGATGGGAATTGAAGAACTTCTTCCTTATCCTTAAGACTTTATCCAATGACTAGTGAGAGACTGAAGGATTTTTCTCAAGCTCTGCTGAGAGCACTTGTTGGAAGTGTAGAAGACAGGCTGAGAGCTGAGTGCTCCTGTCTATCACCCTTGCTATGGCAAAGTTTCATGCACAGGTTGTTTTTCCTAGCTATTTGCTCTGCACAGATTGAATTCCTCCTTACACTGAGAAAGAAGTACTGAAATGTCATAAGCCCTTATGAAAACTAGGTGTGCTTCTCCAACACCACAGCAACTTCAAGATCATTATAAATCTATTCCCATTTGCATTCTCCATAAGAGCTTCATTAGATCTTTTTTTGCTTCTCTAAGGAGTCTATGAAAAACAGGTTTGCTTTATATTGGTCTTGTGAGTAACCAAAGGTGATATTAATGTGGATATTCAGTGTATCTGACATGTCACTAGTATGCCCCAGGCAGATATTTTCATGTCAATATCCCTTTCTTTGAAGGGATTACATTTGGTTGGGTCTCTTCACAGGGGTTTTACTAAAAGTCCTGCATTTCATTTTCCTGACTATCACTCTTTTATGCCATACTTTTTTATGGTCCCCCTTTGATTCATTTTGTAAAAGTATCTTCTTCCTTAGCCCTATTGATGTTCTGAGGGGCTTGGGTGGTACCTCTGAAAACCTGAACCTTCAGCTAGTCTGGAAAGTGACACCAGTGAGAGCGGGATAGAGGAAGCCCTGCCAGCCCTGCCTAGTCCCACCACCCGCTCTCAGCAGCTGCTGGCAGCAGGTGCTTAAGGGAAGAAGGTGAGAATAAATCAAACCTGCAGCTCTGATACACTCCTCTAGTGTCTGGCAATGTGCAGTTTTGCAGTTTAGGGATTTTCGGAGATGGGATTGTATTGTATCCTTGCATTTAATAGTCCTTGATAGTGTTTTCTTCCATGGTAGGGGTTCCTCTTACTGTTTTGGAGGAAACTTGAGTGATGACATGAATGCTGTGAACAGCTGAGGTGTCTAAAATGCCTTTACATTTGCAGATGGAATTCAATCTCAGCACCACATTCCACTGCATTTGATTGTCTGTTTATTAGAATAACATTGCAAAATGTAACATTTGGCAGTGTGTGTTCCCCTGTATTACCACCAGTAATCAGAAATGGCTTTTGTTTGTTACTTCTGCCACTTTAGTTTTCTGTTCTGCAAAACCCTTGGGAGCTGAGATGGGTGACAACTGTTGTGAATTGCAGCACTTTGCTTCTCTCTCCTCTTGCCCTCTGTAGTTTCAAGTATCTTTTCAAGTATTGTATTTGATGCATAGGTGTGGGTAAATATGGGTGTTTTCTTTGTCCTTGAGTTGATTCCTAAGGAAAATGTAAGTTTGCTAGATAGTTGAATGAGAGCCCTAAATTATTTAAGAATTGAAAATAAATGCACGCTTCTTAGTAGAAAGTTTCTTACCAATTTTTAATGTGATGCTTTACCTGGATATGGTTAAAGCTCCATTATTCCCTCCACTTATTGGCTAGTGGTTAGTTGATTAATTTATTTATTTCTTGTCCCTGTCATGTGTTGCTGTGCCTAAAAGCAGGTTACCTTTCACCAGTTGAGATGATAATCTCTCACTGGTGGAAAGGTGAGAGCAGTAACTCTCACAGCAGGGCACACTGCCCTCAGCTTGGTCAGCTCCTTCCCGTGGTTTTGTGCTCTTTGGCTTGAAAGGGGAGAATGTTTATTCAGCTTAGACACCAAGACAGGCAGCAGTTTACACACAGCAAACTGCAGCAGTAGGCTAGCAAATAATTTGGTATCATTGGATTTAAGGATACATCTACTTGTCTCCAAGAAGTACAATATTGCTCATGATATCCTCATAATTTTGTTTTCTTTCAGATTTTTACAACTGTGTAGCTATGAAGTCATAGGTTATTTTGATCCTTCTCTGTATCTGTGATAACAATACCCTGAGGAACATCCTTGGAACTTTATAGATGCACATTTTTTATCAAAGGACAAATATAGGCTAGTAGGTACAAGAAACCATAGGGTCTTTCTGAGCTGTGATACCATTGAGCAAATGCAGTGCCCATTCCAGGAGCACAAGGAAGGTATTTCATTTACTTTGCCTCTGCAGGACAGTGATACTTTTGCAGTATGCAAATCTAATATAAATAACCTTAGCCATCTTTAGGAAAGGCACTTGCTGAGAAGTATTCAGAGCCTTCCAGGGCAGATTGTGAATTTTTCAGTTGTTGCAGGCCCTGCCTTGCTGGACTCCCTGCTCTGCTGACAATGTACTGAGCTGCTTGGGAGCCATCAAGAAGCTCAGAGGATGGAGGTGGAGGCTGCTTAGATGCTGTGGGCTTCATTCTGTTTCCATTTTGTTTCTAATAAACGTAAATTAAGTTCTCAGTACTTACTGACTGTGGTGTTTCTCAACAGAGCAGCTTGTGGGACATACTAGAGAAGTTTGGGGGAAAAGGCTCTGGCTACTTTCAGGGGAGAGACCACAACTCTAATAAACGTTCATTCAGAAAATCTAAAACTTCTATACTGTCCACCTGCTAACAGCTTCTTAATAAGCAGCAGCACTTGCTCTCTGTTTGCTCCTGTCAGAGTTTAGCTGAGTGCTGTCAACTTAGTCAGGCTCTCAGGTGACATTTATAGGTTTAAATTGTGGGCAAGTCCCCTGTAGAGACAAAATTTACAATGACACAAAATCAAGATGATGCATGGTCAGCTTTGCCCTTTGCAGCCTTTCATTTGTGAGAAAGGGCTGTGGGGGGGGG
>JAWWEV010000172.1:7958564-7972807 GCA_035583235.1 Hafferia zeledoni | reverse complement strand
AAACATTAAAAAGTTAACTTTGGATAGGTTTCAGTCCTCCAGGTAGTGAGAGGGAAGAGCTACTTGTGATCATCACTGAGGGGGTGATTTAAAATTAACAGTGGTGAGATTTTGGGCATATAAAAAACTAATTCCAGAGGGTATGGCAGGTCCTGGACTTCAGTTTACTAATTTTGCTTTGGATCAGATGGTGGAACTTCATTGCACTTGATAAGAGACTTGGCATCTTCCATGTAGTGGACGTGCATGAGAAAGCTTGGGTGGCAGAAGCTCACTGCTGTCATGAGACACAGCTCAGATGTCTCATGCTCTACTAAAAGGGTTTGATCTTGATTGGGGGTGAACATCTGAATGGCATTTTGTAGGTTGGATATGTCAGAGGGACACTGTTTTCAAACCAGGAGACACAAGGATATTATTTTTGTTAGCAGGACTGAAAACCACTTACAAAGTCTTTCTTTTCTCTTGTTTTTTTTAATTTGGGCCACTTTGTTACAGGCTGTGGATGAAATGAAGTAGATATTCTCTCTGTCATCACACCATAACAGTGGGAAACCATGGGTTAAGTAGAGCTCACCTCTGTGGTCTGAGGCACTGTGTGCTGTCATGACACCACATTTACCGGCATTTCTCTGTGCTGGCTGACCATCCCAGCACAGTTGCCTATGGGTTTTAAAGCCCATGTGGGTGTCAGAGTAGTTTGTTGTATTGGCTGCTTGAAGAGTTCTTCATTGGCTTTAAGGAGGTTTTATTGGGAGGTGGTGGTGTATTGTTCCAAATAGATTTCATGATATTCTGAGGCCTGGGAAAAATGTGACCTAGAAAGGTAGACTTGGACATGTCATCCTGTTTTTACCTGCAAAGAAGGAAAGGGAAGAGCAGAATGCATCTCAATTCTGTGTATGCATGAACTAGTTAACTGGGTGTTCTATCTTGCCAAAGTCAGATCTACAGATTGATCAGTCTCTTTCTATTGGCTTATTTAGGAACTGAACACTCTCAGTTGATTAAAGAAACAGAGTTGCATTTAGTAACTATTAGTGTTTCATGGAAGTATTTTTTGGAGCTCAGTGCTTCCCAGGATGTTCCTCCTTTGTGTGCAGTGAGGGTAAGAGGACTATGCTCATCACTCTGAAGGAAATGTATTAAAATATTTTTTTAAAATATAACATATCACCATCAGCAAATATTGTAAGAAAATACACGTGAGTTTTGGATCAGCTTTCACTTTGATTGCACTTTTATTGCAGCATATTAGCACAAATAATTTAATTTGAAGGAGCAATAAGATGTTTGGTTTTAGCAAACAACAAAGAAGATGTTTCTGGCTTTCATTGTTTCTTCTGAAGATTCCATTTCAGTGAAAGATTAATTGTGCTGTCAACTTTTTATCCTAACCTTAAAAAACCTCTCACTGTACACTATTGCGATTCTGGAGTGTGCTTGGATTCCTCCCACCTAATGAACTCCAGTTTGAGTTCTGATGTGTGACTTGAGTGCCTCATAGATCTAGAGGCAGAAGACTGATTAAAGAAGCATCATTGGAACTATTTCTGCTCTTTCTGATGTTCCTGCTTAAAACTTGTCTGTTACCTCAAAGGCCTTTGTGCATACCTAAATATCTGCAGCTGAGGTACCCTAAGACTTAAGAAGATATTGCAGTGAAACTACTTGGTTCTAGATATTTATAATAGCAGGGTTATAGTACTGTGGTAATTAAAAGTTGGATGGTAAGAGGGGTCTATGTAGCATGTGGGGTAAATTGGAGTGAAAGGCAAAAGAACCTTAACAAAAATGATTATTTCTAGGGTTTTTTTGTTGGTTTTTTTTGGTTTTTTTTTTTGTTTGTTTGTTTTAGCTGACTTGTTACAACAAGCAGTGTCGCAACTAAATGATTATCCTTCCTCAACAGTGGTTTATTTGTTCTTTCTTAATAGCTGATTGTATATTCTAAGAAGTTGAAAATTATAGCAGCTAAAGGGGGTATGTGGGGACTGTGTGTTTGTGCTCAGACTATCCTGGAGTTCAGTGCTTGGCCTGGAGTGGGACAAAGAAAGTGCAGGGGACTCTGCCTGAAAGGGGGTGGCTGAAGCTGCAGCAGCTGCTGGATCACTGTTAGGTTGAGTTGCTTGGCAGAACCAAATGGGTCATATCTGTTTGCTATTTTCCCAAACAGAGCATTTCAAAGCTGCTGACTTGACATAACAGCTACATTTGTTGGAACTTCCAGGGAGAGTTTTGCTTCTGAACTTCTTAAAACTCCTCTGAAATGCTGTTGACCACAGCAGTGAGTTTTGTATTGACATTAAAGATAGATTTATTGTACTTAAATTTTTTGTTCCTTCCAACTTATGAGGTCTTTCAGAGCTGAGATCCAATCATTCCTTGTAAATGGCCACCTCTGCTCTTGATCTAAGCTTATTAAATATGATATATTACTAGCAGTGAGTGCAAGCATAACCCTTCTGTTGTTTCATAGAAGTGCTGAGTGGGTTTTCTTACTGACGGGAAATTGGAGAAGCATAAAGGCATCAAAATCTAGTAAGATTATAGCTAGACTTAATATTCAGGTTGGAAAGTCTCCTTTCCCTGATTAGGGGATTTTGCTGTTGGGAATGGAGATGGCGGTCCTCAGAAGCTGCTATTAATGTAATAAAACTGTTCAAGACAGAAAGTTCCACAGATTCTTTGGGCAGTCTGTTCCAGTGTCCAGTAAAGAAGTTCTCCCTCATAATTCACATGGAACTTCCTGAAAATTATTCCGGAAAAATATTTCCTGGGAAATAGTTTGTCTGTGAAGCTGTGTGAAACTTTGAGAATAATTTTGAAAGAAAAGAAGGAAGAAATCTATTTTGTTTTGTTTTCATGTCAAAGTTTTCAGCTCAAGACTTTGAGAACACCATATACATGGTTTCAAGACAGGCATGTTCCTGGGCTTTTAAAAAATGACTTTTTTCAGGACAGATAAGGAAGAAGAAAGCTGTTGAACACTCTGATGTGGAATTTTAATTTTCAAATTTATGCAGTGATTTAAACAATATTTATAGAGGGACTCATCTGGTCAGTTTGTGTTTAAAAATTTAAAAATCAAATCTGACTATTGAAATTCACTTGAGTTTTACTACATATTCTTGTAAGATGTCTTAGTGCTTGCATATATGAAATAGCAAGAATGTTTCATGAAAATATATATAGTAGAAAAGAAATACCCACCCTGTTTCCTATCCATGAAATGGAGACTGGATTAAGATACTAATTTCACTGATTTACTAAGTTCTTACTCGCTTTTAATGGAGTACGATGTGATACTTGAGAAGTGTTTCTAAGATTTTGATCATTTCTCCTTGCCTCTCCCTCATATCCCTGCTTGTCTTTTGCTCGGCATGTAAGGGTGGATCCTACTGGAAACCACTGAATTTTCCAGGAAACTGTAGCCAGTTTTCTGTACTAGGAAAACTTTATCTCTCTCACTCTCCTGAGCTCTTAACTGTTCAATTCAACTGTTTCTCACTGGCAAACTGGTGTCCCACACTTTAGCTTGAAAGCCTTCCAATAAGAGGAATTGGTCTGAGTTAAAACCAGGAAAATGGTTTAATTTAATCTGAGGTTTAGCCCTAAACATCTGAATCAGTGCAGAGGAAGAGACAGGAATGTGTGGTGAGGCTGGGAGGAAGAAGCTGAAGTTTAGAAAACTGGGAATTTCTGTGTGTTCTTAAGAATAAGGGTCTAGTGGGGTAATTGACTCTACAAAAACAATAGTAGTGTTTTTAGGCAGGATGGAAGAGTATGTGCTACCTGTGCTGCTGAGGGAAAAGTAAACATAATAAACATAATGAGGCACAGGAGGAGATTTCAAATCATCTAATGAAATTGGCCAATGAGTGCTTCTAACCTTGATACTACTTTAACTGCATCAAAGGAATATTATGTTTATCTCAACAGAGTCTGAATCCAAGCTTTGCAGTGATGTGCAAATACTGCATTTTGCCCATCCAAAGGGGAAAAATCCCCAACAAGCAACACTTCCTTAGGCTGGGGAGTTTTCTGCTTCGGTGCAAGCAGTTGATTTCTTTCTCTTTCAGTTATGGTTGTTACTTTTCCTTATCCTGGTAGCCTTGCTGACTGTGTGACCCCTTGTTTTCCCAAAGTGGCTTCCACGATAATTTTATTCAAGATTAGATTTTTAGATTAACATCTGTTTATGCGAATGTATCTTAAATTGATTTAAGTGGGCATTTTTCCCATTCCAAAGAGCAGTAAATCCAGTTGCTGCTGCTGAGAGAATTATTAAAAAAAATTAAGAAAATCCGTGTTTGATAAAGTGTACTGATACCATAAGATGCAAAAGTGTTTTTAATTAAAGGTGCTATCATTTAATTCACTAAAAAGCGTATTTACCTATTACAAGATTGATGTCTGTTTTTGCCATGATTTCAGTCCTTTATGAGAGAAATGCATATTAATTTATGACTTACTGCAAGCCAACAGGATATTTGTTTACAGAACAAATGCCAAATACAAGAGTTAAAATTTCAAGAAATTAAAAAAAAAAAAAAAGGCTTTCAAAAAGATCTCATTTTACCAGATCAGAACCTCAGGGTGGAGAAATCCATGATTCAGTGGAAACTGTCACTAGATTGCTTACCAGCTATCTCGTTGCCCACAAGGGACTTCTGAAATAAATGTTTCTTCTGCTCTTCTACCACCCTCAACTACTCTTCCAACTTTCAGCTCTTTGTCTGTTATGCCTTTGGAAATTTGGTCCTCCTTATTATGGTAATAACTGTTAAACCCAATGTTTTAATCTTCTGTTTCTCCTCCCACACCTTGTCTGTGAAAAAGTCAAATATAGTAGCCAAGTCTTATATTCCTCTTTTTGTCATCTTCTCCCTCATGCATTGCTGCTTTTTCTTAATGAAAATTCTTTCTTCTTCCTTTATATTTGTCTCAGTTTCATAGTACTTGTTTGCAGACTGTACCTCCTGCCTTCTCTTGTCACATCTGAAACACAGGGCTTGGACAGCAGAAGGTTTTTTTTCTTGGAAACTGGCAGGATAACACCAGGGTTTGCTTTGGTGGCTTTAGCCTGAGCGTAGCCTTGAAAGCAAAACCGATGTCTTTGCCTGTTGCCACCTTAGGGATGTGCCCAATTTGAGGGCAAGTTATAGAAGAGCAGCCAGAAAGATTAAGTGACTATAGAGGGATCTGATTTATTAGGTAAAATTAGAGGTGTAATATATTGAGACTGGATATGCAAATAGAGCAGGGGACATGATAACTATCTTGAAATACTTGCTCAGTAAAGACTAATGAAGGTGAAAAATTACTATGGAGAGGAACAGAGGGGTATAACTGAGAATAATGGGTTGAAATTAGGAAAAATAAAATGTAGGCTCAGTGCCACGATAAAGCTTCATGGCACTAAATTGAGACTACAGGAGAGGAAGAAGTAGTGGTGAAAGACCCATCACTTAAGACAGTTTAAAATTAGACATGAAAAAGTATTAGAAAGTGTACTCTAGAGGGCAATCCTTCACTGGCATGGGGATAGAGTGGATGTTCCCTTTCCATCTCTAATTTCTGTGTCTCAATACTGCTGTGATTAGGTGATAATTTTTTTCCCTTGTGCAGGCCCAAGATGCTACTTAATATTTTAAGGAAGCTTTTAAAATAATCTGTAGTAGCACTGAGAGTTAGCTTTATCAAATAAATTGAAATACAGTATTATGAACCCTAGGTCTGTCCCAGGGAACACTGAAGGATTTAAAATATAAAATAATAGGAAAAATGGTAGGACAAAATACTTCGTGTGGCTTCCTCCTGGGCATTCTGAAGACTTGGGTCAGCTCTAAAGAAATGGTCTTAGCTCTGTTGACATCTCTTCCTTTGTGAGCTCTGGTAAAGTTAACTCACTGCCCTTCGTCCCTTCACCAGAGGAGCAAAATGTCAAAAATATGTTAAATGGAAACTTGAGCCCATACAGTTGCTCTCTTGTGCACCATTCAAAAGAAGCAAAGAAGAAAGTTGAACAGATTTTAGAAATGGTGATTTTTGACCTTTACAAAAGTACTGAATTTAATCCTTTTAGCCCAAAAGATCCTGCTAGTGAAAAGGATTAGTAAGAGGAAAAAAAAGTCTGTGTGTCAGAGCTTGGTCAGGCTTTTGTGACCCAGCACTTGCAGCGCATTTGTTCAGTCTCCTTTCTTCAGAGGGTTTCATTTTAAGCTCTGTTTTAGACTGATATCCAAAAATTACAGGTCACTGTTCTTTGCAAGAAGCAAAATCTTTAAAGGGCTGGTGACAAAGGAAAAAAAACCAACAAACTCAAACCATAACAAATTTCCCTCCACAGTCTGTTCCTATATTGATCTGTCAGAGCTTGATCTGTGTGAATATCTAGGCATGGTTTAACAATCCTTTTCTCTGATTTTAAGTGATTAAATGCAAAAAGGCTACTGAGCTTCAGGAACTGCTTGCCCATAGGAACCCAATGAAAACTAAATATTTTTACAAAGGAGCAAGTAGCAGGTGAAAACAGTTTCCATCAATAACTATCAACAATTAAATTTTGCAACTGATCCAGTTCCCTGTGCTCTGCTCAAAAACATATCCCACTTTCAGGGAGGCCAATTACTAAATTTGAGAGCTAATGTTACTACATTGCTTCTGGTTCCAAAACTTGATTATTATTGAGTTATTATATTATATTGAAACAATCCTAGCTGTCTCTGTTTTTGTCACACACCCCAAAAGAGTTGACAGTGGTGTTTGAGATTAGTTGGTATTCTGTCTCCCTGCCTGCATCCTCCCCTCTCTAAGGACATATTTTTATCCAGCTGGGGGCTACAGTCTACAGTCTGAAATTGCTTTTAACAGTTTAAATAGATTTACACTAAGTGCCACTCTGAGGATAAGACCTAATGTTTAGATGCAATTGCTAGGATGCAAAATCACTTTGAGAATTCTGGAAATTCTAGTACTGTTATGTTCACTGAGCACATTAGCAGGACAAATAGAACTGTCTTGGCACCTCTGAAGTCAATGAGAGTTTTACCATTAATTGCATTTTAGAGTAATGTAGCCCATAAGGAAAAACACATGTTCTGGAGTTATTTAATTGTTTATCTACAATAGAAAGATAACACTGAATGAAGTGAGGTAGAGAGCAGAGGTGTGAGAGTAAATGAAAAAACAGGAGGGGAAAAATAAGTTATGTTTGTTTGCATGTCTGTGGCAGCTGTGGAGATAGCACTGTGATTTAATAACCCTGCAGTGTGCCATGTGTCGCTTCTCTATTGCACACTGATGTAATAATGTGACGGGAAGTTGAATTATTTGTCGTGTCATATATTGTAAGAATGAGCTGCTCAGAAGTAAACAGCTGAAAAGTGTCTCGATAACAAATTGTGAGGCTAACAAACACGAAGGAAAAACAGCAAAAAGGAATTACTGCTGTCCTGCTCTCTCTGGTGAGCTGATATACGTTATTCTGAGCAACTACACTGCAAAACGTGTAATGACAATGTGTGGTACAATTGTGTCTTGTTATCTGTAATGGTTTGCTATAAACCATAACACTACCCTGCACTTCATGAGAAGAACAATGGGGCAATTTTGTGTTCTGAGATTGTTTTAAATAGGTTTGAAATTATTCTGTCTAAGCTGCAAAGTAGCCCAAATTTGCATGAGGGTTTAACCTAATTTATATGCAATTCAGGTTGCTAAAATTGCCCACAATCCCCTTTATAATCTCTAATTTGTTTCCTACTGGGTCATCGCTAAGTTTAGCCTGATCACAACTATTTCACAGTGACATCTGCAGCTGTACAGCCACCTGCCTCTCTGCATGTTTTCATTTATTTGTACAAGGTGATGTCTGCAAATAAAAGATTAGAAGCTTGGGCATAGATGTCTCATGTAGCCATTGATGCGGAAACTGCAGGTTTCTAAAATCAAAGTGTTCCCAGTGTTAGTTTCAGTCCCATGTATAGGATGAGATCAGTAGCTTCTCATTTACCTTTGTCTCTAGTGGATTGTATTACCACATGATTTATAAAAAAGAAAATCCCAAAGCAAACCCACAGCTTGATATTACAGCAACAGTTACAGTGCTGAGTGACAAGGAAGTAACAAATACTGTGGTTGGGTAAGTTTGCAGGCAGGAGTTCCCCAGTCCACTCCATAGCTTGGATATTTATTGCCTTTGAGATGCAAAATGGTTTAGGATGAAAACCTGTTGCAAAATTCAAAAGAGGGAAGTAATTTGAATGCAGGGTATTTTCCTTCATTCAAAAAAAAAAAAAAAGTCGTCATGAGTATATATATAGTGGCTACTCTTGAGATAAGAAGTGGGTGCCCATTGATGCTGCAGAGAGCAGCACTGTGCCTTCCAAGCAGCTTTGGGGTGCGTGTGGGTGTGTACTCCCAGGACCTCAGACTGAATATTTTTAAGTTTCCAGGCTGGAAGCTGAGTGACATAACACTGCTTTATAGCAGCTAACTTTTAATAGTGGTTATGTACAGTACAAATGGGAGGATGTGCTGTTATCCAGTTCTGGGAGGTGATGCATATTGGAAGAAGAGGCAGAAATCAGTGCCCACAGGGTGCAGGTGTGTTAAAGAAAGCAACAGTTATGTCCATATGATGAGATGTGCCTGTTTCTGGGTCTGCACTTGACAACTCCTCTAGTAATAGGTTCAAAAACATTAAGAACATGCCTGTCTATCTATTAATTTCCTCTGTTGCTCATTTTTAGACACATGTTAGTTAATGCTCTGCCCAAGTTTATTTACTGTGGCCTGCTTACTTGTGTTCTTAAAATAATCACACAAAGATGTTCCAAAACTATGAGCTGATATTTATATCACAACCATAATACAATAAGACAATATTTAAGATAATCACATTCTTTCTACATATATTGATCTAGCTATTTGTTTGGCAAGTAAGAGGAAAAATATGTATCATTTGTTATGTATTTGTACCTGACAATTTACCTGCTTGTTGCCTTTTTTCTAGATTTGTTTTTGTTGTTTTTTTTTTTTTTCCTTTTGGTTTTATTTTTAACCTAGTGAAACTTTGGTTGCTATATTGTTAGAAATGGAGAACTGAAGTCAGACACAAGTTCAATGCCAGAGTATACCTGAAATCTAAGTAAAAAGTCTATATTTTTAGGCTATTTTTATTCTCCTTGAACAGAACTTCACAACTAGGTTTTTGTCAGTTACTGAACATCAAATAGACATTTTAATTGGGTTGTCTGCAATGACATATGAGCAAATTGTTCCTTTACTACACCTTCTGTGTGTTGAGAAACTTATGTCATTAGCATCATTTCAAGGAATATTTAATCAAGAAAGTAATTTCCTGGATTGTGATTCTATTATGGATTTGATGAGTCTGATGTAATCCATTTGATGTGCATTATGATATCTGTGAGACTTAATCAGCCTCCAGAATCTGCTGTTAGGAAAGGTTGTCATCTTACGATACACATTTTTGGGTTTAGGAAGTTGAATTTACTTGTCTTTTGTTACTTCTATACTGCTGAAGTATATAAAAAGTGACTGAGCTGAAGGTAGTGTATCAATAGTATTCTGTCCCTTGTCAAGGATAACAATTTCAAAACATCCAAAATTTTATGTTCATTTTTTAATGGCTGAAGATCATCTCACAAATGAAGCATTGTGGTTGTTGATGCATGTGGTATTTGATGTTAGCGGAATGATCGAATGCATTCTGAAACAGGGTGGGCTTTGCATGTCCCTGAAAACCTCGTTTATTAAATGTTACAGAATTAGATGGAGCCCTTTTCAGTATAATTTCCATGATTATTGTTTCTGTGTAATGCACTTTCAGCTATATCAAGAAGGCTGTGTCTGCAGCTTATACCAGCTTGGTTCAGATGAAGGATGTGGGGTGAAATGTGCTTTATAAGAACCCCAAAACAAAACCACAAACCCCATGGCAAACAGAAGTAGAAGAATAGTGCAACAAAAGAGAGAACCTCCAGAGAGAGTGAGGACACACTGAAATGGGATTTCATAAAAGACTTAATGAATAAGAACCATTGACCCTAGATAAGAAGTTAGAGAAGACAAATAGTTCAGGCTCTTAAGGGAATAGATTTAGCTGACATAAAAAATGGAAATCAGGTTTGCCAATTTTAATAGGATGATCAAACTGAGAATTGGTTAAAAGGTTGTCACAGAAGTGATGATGAATAGTAGAGAACATGATTTTTTTTGAGTATTGGTGCTGATAAATGAGGGAAATGATCAGTCTAGATGAAAGAGCTATAGAAAACTCTAAATGACTGGATTATTTAATTGAATTGTTTCAGTGCCCTTTTTTCATGCCAGCACTTCAGTATGGTCACTTTTAAAACTATAGAGCTGAGATAAACCAAAAATATTAAGGGAACAGCAGCACAGGGAATGCCTGTGCTTGGCATCTAGGACTTGTGTGAAGCACAGGGAGATCTAACAAACACATACTAACCAGTGAAGAACACTGACAAACGCATTAATTTTGCTTTCTTTTAAAAAAAAAAAATAAAATTCAAACATCATCAAACCCCAGAATCACTGAGCAAATCTTTGTTCTCAAAACACACAAGATGAGGATGCGGGTGGGTCATGCTAAACCACCTACAGCATGAGGAGCACTAGGGAGCACTGAGTGCTGTGACTTAAGTCCAGATCCTTGGATTTTCACTACTGTTATGTGCTAGTAGTCCTGGCAGTGGCCAAGAAATATGGTATGTAAGCTCTGAAATGGTACCTTTTGGCATATTTGGATACTTGGCTACCTTTTTGCATAATAGATGGCAGTAGTCACATAACAGGGTATTAACTTCACATCAAATACTTTTCTGTAATGCTGGGCCCTTTATCACTCAAGTTATCTTTATACATCTATATGTTTGCCTGCATATGTGAAAGCCTTAGGTTTTTTTCTCCTTTTTAAAATTTTTTATTTAAAGTTTTTATTGCTATGGTGGTGTCTTAGAGTGTGTGGTTATCTTTACATAACCTGCCCTTGAATCTACAACCTTTTTTTGACTTGCTTCAAACTTGTTAATGAAAGGGCTACAATTAAGTGTTCACAAGGCTTTAGAGAGATAACACAAAAGTCAGATCTGCTTAGGGCTTAACAATAAATTACCTCTGTGGCTGCCTGGACCAATTTTCAGGACAGGAATGGAGTCTAATCCTCATTCTTTAGTCCACTTGAAAATATCTCCTCTGTATGTGATGTGAAACTGGATTTGGCCTTTCCCCCCCTTTTAAGCTGTCTAGTTCTTCAAAAACTATTTGAAATAAATCTCTATATAATAACAGTTAATCATGAATTAGGATGGAAATACTGCTAACATAGTTATGAGATGTAGCTACAATCTTGACTTTTGTAAAAAAGAGACAAAAAGGAATAGGATGCTAATAAAATTGGAAGAAGCTAATGTTCTTAAACAAAAACACACTTAGATGTATCTCTTTGAAAGGTATGTCCATGACTTCCCTAGTTGTGTTGATTGGGGTTTTTTTCTTATTTTATTAATGATGAAAGGTAATCTACTTTGCTTTTCTGTTGATGATCTTTCAATAGTAAATTGAAAGCTTTCAGAAAGATTTCAATTCCTTTTTCAAAGCAATTTTTCATGGATAAAAATACTTTCCCACCAGTAAGCAGGTGAAGTTACAAGAAAAAAAGCATTACAAGAGAAAAGACCACGTGGAAAAAAATAGAAAAGTGTCCTTGAGTATATTTTGAGTGTATTCAATTTCTTCATTCAGGAACAGTTGATAACAGAGACATCAATAGAAGAATGAGGATTTTTGTTATATGTTTGAACAGAACATTATCCATCTAGATTTAAAACCTTCAGAACTTTAGCTTTTATTTGGATGAATAGAATGTTTAGAAAAGCAATAATGTTATGAGGTTTTAAGAAGCCTTTGTAATTAGGACAAATTGGGAAAAATTAGTTGGGGAAAATGATAATATTTTGTCTCTGTTAAAAGGCATTTTCTTTACTTAAAATGACAGAAAATTATGGAAAGTAAAAAGATGAAATCTCTGAGTTTAATTATCTTGCTTAGTAGCAGAAATAACCAGAACATTGAGTTTAGAGGAGAAAGGTAAAAAAATCTAATCGCATTTAAACTTTTTGAGAAATACCTAGAGCCCAGGAGTGATACCCACAAATACTGGGTTTAATGCTTTTTAAGCGCAAAGTTATTAAAAGTTAAAATTAAGGAGAAAGGGGTTAGGAGTGGGGAAAACAGTTGTGTTGTAATTTCAATAAATAAATAATACATTTTAAAGTTGAATGATACAGTTTTTCTTTATCAAGTGCAGGAATGTAGGCTCAAAACAATTAAAAGGGAAGAAAAACTTATTAAATATTTTTAAAATTGCATTAATGCAGAGCAGAGATAAACTGCATCAGCCTTTCTTTGTCTCTGTCTGCTCTCAATTGTGTTCATCCAACAGTGCCCTTTGCTCTACCCCTGCCATGTCATTGGTCCCTGCTGTACTGCATTGTCTGTCTATATGTATAGATTTGCTGCTTAAAGTGAGATATGACCCTTTCACATCAATAGATTGAATAATATGAGCACATATAAGAATTCATGGATGTCTATCGTAAATCAGTGGAACTTACGTTCATATAATTTACT
The DNA here is from genome assembly GCA_035583235.1 of Hafferia zeledoni. Taxonomy (NCBI): domain Eukaryota; kingdom Metazoa; phylum Chordata; class Aves; order Passeriformes; family Thamnophilidae; genus Hafferia; species Hafferia zeledoni. The sequence continues at coordinate 7,960,123 of JAWWEV010000172.1, read as the reverse complement.
TGTGAAAGGTTTGACACTATATGCCATGGAATAATAATTTCAGTGATAATAAATAATGGAATGCACTGGGAAACTGTACCAAGATTTAACTATTGCATCACTGATGCAAAACAACACTAGGAAATACTAATTTTCAGGATGTTGAAGACAAAGTGTGAGGTTGATGTACACTGTTTTTGTGAGCACATCCACATGTGTAGCTCTGCTCAGCATTGTCTCTTCCAGACAAGCAATGGCTCATTGAAGGAAGCCAGAGGCTTAACACTGTATTTTTGAGAGAAGGCAGAGCCCAAAAGCTTATGTGCTTTGTAGGTCTGGATTTTCTCTGGCCTGAACTCCCACTATGTCCTTTGGTTATTGTCTCCTTTGCATTTCTGAAGGCCTGAAACTATTCAGGAGAAAACTATGTGAGTGAGGACTTTCTGGGAATGAAGGTGGGATGATGCAGGCTTGAGTGCCAAAAAGTCATTAACTACAATCTAATACCCAAGTTCACATGTTGCTTTGTGCAAGACTTGCCATGCTGTGAGGAGCTGTCTTGTGCTCCACCAGGGATCAGATGTGAGGAGCAGAGCTAAAGGGGGTGATTTATGAAAAAATACTAAAGATAAATAAATGCATATATATATATATATACATCTTTAAAATAAGCTCCTTGAACACCACGTGATACAGTCCTTGCAAAGAGGATTAAAACTCCGGCATTTCCATTCTTAATAGAAACCCAGTTCTCCGCTGTCTCTGGAGTACATTCAAGTGATATTGAACTTTGGTTTGTTACAGAGCTAAAAGCTGACTGAGAAGTGTAGTCACCATGAGGAAAATGGAGTAGTAATGCCAGATGTAGTGCAGCATTGAGAAAAAGCCTTGACTTGGCTCATGGCACACACTTTTAGGGGTTTGCTTTGATGAAGTTATTCTCACTCAGTGTAGTCTCCACAACTCACTTTTTTTTTTTTTCCTAGTGGGTGCCCCCCATCCCCTCAGGTGCACGACAGTTGGATTTATTAGCAGGCACTTTGGGTTACAGCACAAGGTACCTTAATGTCCTTCTCCCTTAAATGCCTCTTTGTGAGTCTATGAATGAGGCCTGTTATTCTCTCACTGCCATTTGTTCTTGAGATTGCTTTTTCTTTTTCCTGGAAACTTTTTTGGAGTGGAACATTTACCTTCCACTCTAGTCCTTTCTATGAGGATTACTTTTCCTTCACTTCGCTGAACTTTTTGTTCACCTTTGGTTATCATTATACATTCCATTCTCTAGATGCTTTTCTTATTTGTAGTCTATCACTTCATTTTATTATTTTCTTTCAGCCTCCTGTTCATGTTGAGTGATGTGTTTTTAATCTCTCTTTGCGAAACAGAGAAATATAAGGACATGATTCAGGACACTTTTTTCTTTTTTTTCCTTTTTCCTTTTTTTTTTTCTTTTTTTTTTTCCTTTTTCCTTTTTTCTTTTTTCTTTTTTTTTCCTTTTTTAATTTTTTCTTTTTTTTCATTTTCCCTTTTTTCTTTTTCCCCCTTTTTCCCCCTTTTTCCCCCTTTTTCCCCCTTTTTCC
>JAWWEV010000172.1:7888169-7950842 GCA_035583235.1 Hafferia zeledoni | reverse complement strand
ATACCCATAGGAAATAGTTTTCTCTGCCAGGGGAATACCTTTCAGATGTATTCAGAGACTCCAGAAATTTTATCCTGAAATTTGGTAAAAGGAAGATAAACCTGATGCTGTGGATATTTGAAAATATCAACAAATAGACAGGGAGATATTTGAGTCATGCTAAATATTCATGCTAAAGTTAAATATATTAAATAATTTTAGTTTGTATTAGGTTTGGAAGTATTCGTAGGACTATTGCATTATTATTGTAAACTGTCTTGATGTTCTTGGCTGTATTTTTTTCCTCTTCCCTCTGTCTTGTTATCAAAATGTAACTATTTGTCAACAGTCAGAGATAACATCTTGAATTTTTCATGCTTCAGTTGTGTTCCAAATTTTTATTCTTTCCATGTATGTGGTATAGTGACCAGCTCTAACAGGTTGTCTTTATTTCTTTTTAAGAATGGATACTCTTAATGGATTATTTCAAGGGCCAGAAAAATCCTGAACTAACAGAAATGGGTTCAATTACTTTTAAAGCCAAAGGAGTTCTGCCAGCTGACACCATCTGATGATCTGACATTGTTTCTTTTAACCTCTACTTTTTTACTGTTTAAATAAATCTTTCATGTTAGGCTAGCTCAGCATTTTTATTTTTCCCCAATAAGAAGGAACCTATATCCTTTAAATAGCTTTCCCACTTGCATTCTTCAGAGGCTGTGAAGTTTTGATGTCAGATTGTGCTAAGGTGGTGCCAGTGGTGTGTCCAGAATTCCAGGATCTGGCAGCTGTGCTATTTTCCACTATTAAAAACACAGTAACTTTCACAAAACTGCAACAGGATATTTGCCTGCCAATTGTTACTGTTGTCTCTCAAGATTTTTCAAAGCCTTTTTGGTTATTGTATGGGGCGATTTGTTGTTTGCTTCCAAATTAATTTACACTGACCTGCACTTTCCTTCTGTTGAACCATTTACTGAGACACTTACAATCTGTTTGGATCTTACTATTTTGTCTGCAGTGTTTAGTAGTTCATGTAGATTTGGGATGAGCTCTCCAGCAGTGAGGTTTATGCTTTCTTATCTCTATTGTGACAGCTTTTATTTTTTCCTGTTAACTTCAGTCAAACTTATAGTTTGGAAGTACTAATGGAATCATCAAGGTCTTAGTGAACTACTGCAAAACACAAACCCTGTTGATCCAGGTAATGCCATAGTGCAGTATTCATACTGCTTATGTCTATGTGCCACCTAAATTGGACAATTTGTCACCCCAGGTTCTTGTAGTCTGAAAAGAGGGAGAGTCTTTTTGGAATGTGCTTTAGAGTAAAAGCCTAAAAAAGCTCTAAGCTGTCCCCTTTAGAAGTCTGTTTTTCTTTATTTTCCATATGTAGGGAATAGGGGGAGAGCAGGATTCTTGTGCTGGTTGTGAGAGCCACTCTGCCTAAATCAGAGAAAATGAGTTTGCAAGGAAGGTATTTCCTGTAATTTATTTTTCCTCTTAAATCTTGGATGAAGAACCAGCCATTCCACTGATGACAAGACTGTATTTCAGACTATTGATTCTCGTGTCCCAATTACACTGTCTGTTTTCCTGATAGCAGCCTGAATGTTTTCTTTCTGTGGCTCAAGCCTGTTGCTTCCATGTAATCTGTAATGAAGATGTAGAGCATACTCCTGTAATGTATTTTTTATAGAGATGGCATGATAATTATTTATCATCCATGGTTGGTCCTTTTCCAAAACACTGTGACCAAGCAGTTCTTTCCTATCAACTTCATGTAGATGCACATTTGTCTGAAGTAATGTGTTTTAACTTTATTTGTTGAATTATTCACTTTATTTTTGGTCACTTCTCTAGTATGTCAGTTTTCTGGTTTTGGTCCTCTTCAGCCTTTCATGCTTACAGTCCTTATGAGTTTGTGCCATCTGGTAATGGAATAATTGGGTTTTCTGCTGAGCCAGCAAGGTCATTGATGGAAGCAGTGGGCAGGCTCCAGGCTCAGAGAACCCCATCTGATAGTCTTTCCAGACTGATACACACAGTGATACCCACACTTACAGGATTTGTTGGTGTTCCCACTTGGGCATTTCTTTCAGATCAGTGCATTAGGTGAGAGTGGTGACTAACCCAAGACATACCCATTCCTCCTCTTCCTATGATTTGGGAGGGAGGTGAGTGTGGCAATCCCTTTCTTTCTGCCCCAGGAGAGGCCACCAGCTCCTCCATGAGATCTGAGAAGCCCCACATCATCTCTAGCTATGTAGCTTTATGCCTATAATAGGAAAACCAAACCCCAAAACCTATACACACATTTCTTTTGTGCTTTAGTCTTGACAAAGTGATGTGGTCTGTTATATTTTTTCTTATTACTTTCTAGACTTTTCAAGTGATTCCTGTACTTACCACCATCTTCTGAATTGCTAACACATGAATTCCTGCTCTTGAGACATTGCCTATCAAGCAAATTGTCCCAATTAACCTGGTGGTTCTCAATTTGCTAAGCAATCTTGAATCATAGACTCTCATCAAGTACCTTTTGGAAATCTGAATATGCTTATATTTCCACTTAATTTCCCTTATCTAAAATGGTAGTAGTATAAAGCTGTGGAAGAGTGGTTCATTAAGTATAACCTCCAGTGCTCTAAGCCACTCTCAAACTCTGTATTTATCATAAAACTCCAACAGATGGAATATAGTTATGGCACCAGCTTAGAACCTGTGAAATCTTAAATGACAGTTTCTTACTAAAAGACAGTTTTCTCTCATCTTGTGTCATTTAATCTCCTCATTATCTAAATTCTCTTTTGGTAATTTGAGTTAAGCACACATGCTTCTCTTTCTTTATTTGTTCTCCTCTGTTCCAATTACAAGGAGTGTTTCCTAAAACATTTGAAAATATGGATGAAGCAAAAAGTCTGTCTCAAGCAGATTTTATGTGTTTTTCTTAATTTAGATGTTTTCAGTTTATTTTTCCTATTCACTTAAATCATACCAATAAAGGATAGTTATAGACAGGCTGTTCAAGGAATCTCTCCTGCAATTGGAAAGATCTTATTGCTCCAAAAGGGCTACTGGCTCCCTAGGACAGCCTTTCTGGCCAGTTCAGGTGTGGTATAGGTGTTCTGCTATGGTCACTTTACTAGAGTTTGGCCTGAATTTTAGTGTTTTTCTTGAATAATGGAGGGACTTCAACAAGAACATCATGCCTGTCCATAAGAACAAGAAAATGCTATTTATTACAACTGGATTACCTACAACCCTGTACTCAGACTTGAGTTAATCTGAGGGACTGATACTCTGCTTTGGTTAGAAGTGGAAATACCTGTTTTGGCATTAGTAGGGAGGAGCCTAGTCTGAATGCAGATAGTAGTGGCAGGGACTGTACAGTGCAGAAGGGTCAGACTGGGTCCCTCAGGGTTCAGTCATGGTGGTTGTAAGAACACACAGTGGCAGAGGCCAAACCTGTCCTTTGGGCTGCTCCACTTCAGTGTGGTTTGATAGGCTCAGTTCAAAACACACATGGAGAGTACCTGAGCTGCTGAGATGAAAGGAGGGCAGCAGGACCAGGTGATTATTGTAGGACTCTTCCAACTAACCTGCCTAGAAGGATTAGTGGTCAGAGGGAAAGTACACTGACATCATATGGACTTGTCAGTCAAAATGCCACAGACATACCTTCTGGAATTGCCATTGTTATCACTACAGGGATAAGAGACAGATTGACAAAGGAGCTGAAGTCTTAGAACTTGATGCTCATGAGCATCTTGATTTCTAATGAAACTGATTTTTATTTTTTCCCTTCAAAGTACCTAAACATGGTTTCTGACATTGAAATAAGATGTTTTCAGCTGCTTTTAAGTGAATTCCAGAATAATCTTGGAGATAGACTTTCTGGTATGTGCTTGAGAGTTGTGTGGGTTTTGCTGTAATATCTGCTTAGCAAAACCTGATGTTTTCAAAGTAATGACCTTAACATCATGGTTTCCTGTTAAGACTCAGTCTACAACTCAGTTCCTTCTACTGAACAGAGGAAATCAATAATAATAGGTTTTAGGACTTATGCAATATAGGCACAAAATATATTTTTGTGTAATGCTACATTTGAGTTTTTACTGCAGGAATTGGAAAACTAAACCGAAAATGGATTTATTTTAGCAAGCAGATTTCATAGAAGTTTGAGCTGTAGAACTCAATGCATTTTTCTGGTGAAGCTAAGACTTCCAGTGATGATGATTATCAAATCTGAAATGCAAAGAGTAAGTGCTGTGTTGAGTGCTTATTCGCAGTGCATAATAATTTTTCCATGGTGAGTTCCCTTGGGATGTTTTACAATTCAGGACAGTGTGTAAGAGCTTACAGCTCTTCTCATCAGCTACTCTTTTCTGCTTATAAATTCAATGTAGGCTGTCTAATCATAGGAAAATATCTTTATTAAAACACACTACTAGATAAATAAGTTTCCCAGTTATAATCACAAATACATGTGTCATTAAACACACTGGGAAGGCTGAACACATTGCAGCTGTTTGTTGATGCATTCTGTATAATGTTAACTTATGCTAACATCAGAAACTTTCTGGTATAAACACACAAGACTAGACTATGCAATATCATGGTAATAAATGGAGTATATTTCTGGACTCTGCTCTTAGATCTGGGTTCTGCTTTTTAAAACCAGTCCCTGAGGTGTTCTCTGTTGGGTTCAACTGGCTGACACGAGTGACTGTGGTGAAATTAGGAGTCTAGGAAGACCATGATTGCTATCTCTGGGGATTATCTGGAAAGCACCAGATCTGCTTTCTTGAACCATTGTGCCCATTAGCTGGGTTTGGATCTGATGGCTGTTTATACAACTCTCTGCATTTTGACATTTTCTGTATGTGTAAGCTGACTTTAGAGTGGAAGAACAGTGATGTCATTCAGGAGCTGGATTTCAGTGGTCCTTGTGGGTCCCTTCAGGGACATTCTGTGATCCCTTCAGGATATTCTGTGATCTATTCCATTTTGCTCGAAGTCCAATACTTTAGAGGCTTCCTACGTTGCAGTAGATTTTGCTTTCTGACACTGTTCCCATGTTGAGAAGACAATGCAAGGAAATAAAGAACTCATTAGTTTTCATGCTTTTCATTTGGAATAATGGTATTTCAGACCTCTGAATTAATATTTTGCCAAGTTTTTCTACATTTTCTTATAGCAATATTGTAATTTATGGCCATTTTTCTTGAAATTTATTCAGGCTTTGGTTCCATGATGAAGAATACTTTGCTTCAGGAGATGGCTGAAGATAGATTTAACAAATACAGGGTCACTTAATTTCACTAGCAGTACTCAAGTGTAACTTTTAGTAACTCACACAATTTTTACACTACAAGGCACGTGGAACTGTTGTGAGGATTTAAAAACTGAAGCCCTGTATTAGATGCTTTCTGCATAATGTAGGTAGATGCTAAAGAGGATGCTTATCCTGTTCTTCAGTCCAATTTGCTACTCCACTGCCTGTTTTGAGATGTTGCTGCTGAAAACACTGCTCCATATTCATTCCAGACACTCTACTCGACAGTAATCACTAACCATAAAACAAGTAATTATGTCTTTAATATACTTTTCCACCTCTATCACCCATTCTGCCCTTAAGCAGGCCATAAAACAGGATTTTTAACATTTCGGTGATGCTGTGAACCATCCCATCTGGCTTCACTAATGCTAATTATGTGAAGATTCTTTCCACCGGTGAGTTTCCAATTCCTTTTAGTTTGTTTGGCAGATTCCCGTCATTGATACAGTGATAACTGAAGTGTTTCTTGTCTTTCCCTTGGAATTGAGCTGAACTCTTTCATGAAATATTCGAGTTTTCTGTGCTTTGTTTCATTTATCAGCTAACTTTATACTGCTAGTTTAAAATGTCCTTGCTGCTTCAGCTGGTCCATAGCAGAGATTAACCCCTTTTCTGGTTGACAAAGGCCCCTCAGGCCTTTTCTTTGAAAACTGGACTGATATTCCATAATCAAAACTTCCAGCTTTTAAACTCACAATTTCATGAATTTTCATAGTAAGGTAGTGGTCCATCCCTCAGTATTTTTCTTTTTTCCCCCCTCAGAAAAGGTCTTTAGTGAAATAACTTCAAATTGGTTGTGCTGCTAATTCTTCAGCTAATTGAAGACCTCCAAAGTCTTCTGTGACCTGCCTGGGTGACCTCCTGCAGGTGTTTCCCTGTGCAGCACTGCTGTTGAAGATTCAAAAAAATGACTTCATATTCCCCCAAACCAACAGCCACAAACTGTAAAGAGGCTAATGTATATTATATTGAGGCTTATCCCTATGTGCTGCTCAAGTTCATTCAAACAAATAAATATACAAGTCTAGAGTAAAAAAGTAATAAGAAAAAAACATTAGCCTGCATTGTACATACTCATGATAATTTAAACATAGTATTTGTTTTCCCCATGAGTGTGCTCTGTCACAGGTCAGCAAGTCCGTTCTGTTTTTGTAGTTGTAATTTTAGTTGCTGAATCTTTTATTAAAGATGAACAGAATTCTTGATGGCACAAGTCATTTTCATAAATAAGCAATAAAGGAGAAGGTATTAGAAATACAAGATAAAGAACAGCACCTTTGAAGCAGTGTAAGTTGCAGATAACAGTAAATAAATATCCTGCTGTTGTAAATGTTGAATTTAGTTAGAATATAAATATCATAATCTTCAAGATGTAGGTGTTCAAATACTACTGAATGTAGCTGGAATGGTACAGGAATATTCCAACCCAGGGGTGGACCTTCTGGAAGGAGTTTGGAAAAGTTACAGTGAACAATTTATGGACTGTGGCTGCATGTAAATTTTGAGTGACTTGATTAAAGAGATGTATATCCCAGTGCAAATTGAAAATGCACTTAATGAGCCATATCCTTAGATTTTTTTTTTTTAAGAAGTTTGAGTCAGCAGTTCTCATGTGGAATGAGCCTTGTTCAAATACCAAGGCAGACTTGACATGTCTCTGGCTGGACTTTGTGGCCGCTGTTCACAACCACCTCTCATGACACACCTCTTTAATCATGTATTGGGAGGACAGAGTGGGACTGAAATATCAAGCCATGTCCTGATAAATCTTCACTCTCTCAAGGATGATGTCTAGTACCTTCCACAGCAACCTCAAGATTTATACTGCCGTATGCTGAGATTAGCAGCTGGATTTTTCATTATTTGCTGGATGCTTAGTGTACTGAAGTAAATAGGCTGAAGGGGGGCAAGGAGAAGGCAAAGTAGTTGTGTTTCCACATCTTGGTTCTCTGCTGGGTGTCAAGCCAATAGGGACATCAGAACATCAGTCTGCTCTGAATATTTAAAACAGTAGGTTGCTCATCTTTGTGGAAGCCATATAACTAATAAAAGATATTAAGAAACTTAAATTTTAGCATTGAATCTTTTCGTAATGATAAATTATGTGGGGGTGATATAATTGTTATCATTATTGTTATTTTTATTTCTTCAATTATTTGATATTTCAGACTTCCATTTTTCCTTCCCCCCCCAACATAATATCAGGAGTTTTATGTTTATTTAAAACACATGGGCAATGAAATTTTTTTATTTTCCTCTTGGTAAGACTTTTTAAAATAGATCTGCTTTACCAATTTACTGACAACAGGCAAACATAAGCAAATGGAAAAAAAAAATTCTGGGCCCCTCCTCAAATTTACATTTACACTGTTAATGTAAAAAAAATCCCAAAGGCTGAATACTAAGAAGAGAAATTGCTAATATATGTAAGAGGAATTTTGCTCACATGACCTGTCTCATTAAAGCTATTGAAGTGGAACCTCTCCTAAGAGGAAGGCTACTCAACTGTGTAATTGTTTGCAGGGTGAACTCCTACTCTGTAGCACACTGGATTTTGTTAGCATACTGTAAAAATGCATAAGGATAAGCATACAATAATGCTGTAATTAGAATTACATCAGGCATAATGTTTTTTCATTAGACAGTACATTGGCTGGTTATACTAATGATTCGGAAGTGAGTGTTTCTGTGTTCTCTAGATAATGAATGTCTTCTAGCCTGGAACACAAAAGGAATCAAATATTCATTCCTAGACTTGACTTAAATGGTCACATCAATTTTTACAGTAATTAACATTTAATATAATTTTCACTTCTGATCACCCTCCTTCTCATTTAAATCAAAACTTGTCTAGTTCCCACTTTTCAGCAAACAGATTAGCAGATGATTTGATTCACCTTAGAAATTTAAATGTCTGAGAGATTTTGGCTGGGAATCAAACTAGCAAATGAACTTTGTCAATTTATAGCCATGAACCTTATTAATTATCTAAAGAGAAAACTTACATGCTTTTAGGCATTTGATCAAGTCACAAGGAAGATCTGTAATATTAGCCTTTACAAATAAAGAGCATTATATTGTGTTCATGTGCTTTTATATTTGTATCTCCTGTCATGTTGAATCCAGTTTTTGGACACAAGTAACAGTTTTTTGTTGCTGGTGGTCTGTTGCCCCAGGAGACAACCTGTTCTGCACTATATCTGATGTATAGCCTTAACCCACTTGTTTAGTTCATGAATGCATCTTCCATTTTAATTTTTCTGAGAGAATTTCAGGTGAAAGTCCTTGGTGTAGACTTTCCTCCATACAAGCTCTAGGTTTGTACTTTTCTGCTAATAGTGTATTTGTAAGGCTCCAAAAAAGCACTGTACTTCTATCTGGGATTATTATTTTACCTGGAATATGCTGAACAAAAAATATTAAAAGTTGTTTCCAGGAGAAATGTGCCAAGGAAACATACAATTGAAATGTTCCAAAAAGAATGAAGAAGCTGGGCAGGATATTACCAAAATAGCAGAGAAAGGAAGTTAGTTCTAAATATAAAATTATACATTTTCCACTAGCTGTCAGGCTTTTTAATTATCTTATCAATACTGATTAATGAATTACAGGATGGTATGGATGTAAATGAAGCAAATTGAAAAGATCTATGTATCTTAGTCCCAATTAGAAAATGGATTCTTTTGGCAGAAGACTAACTTGCTACCCTGGTTTTGGGGGGAAAGTGTGTAAAAGAACACGATTTACTCATGCCCAGACCTTTTATTTCAATGTTTAGTATTACCTGTCATAATTGTTTGTTTCAAATAAAGCAGGCTGTGAGTGACAGAGGGAAATATCAGTCCCTGCAATCATAAACAGAACTCTTGTTTTACTCTTAGTATCGGAAACTTTATTAGTGAGGTAGGAGCAAGAATGAGTTGCTCACCTGACCACAACAACCTGCCCCTTTATTTCCTGCAGACTGCAGCACTGCATGCTATTACCTACCATCTGCATTGAATGCACAGTGCCCCAGTTTGTACTGTATTCCAGGAATAGCATAATGATTCCTGCTTCAATGAGTTTGTGAAATGCATACTATTAACATAATATTAATTACAGTAAATTGTGTTTTTCTCTGTCTCCTTTCCTCACCCTTGGCTGAGTTTCCATAATGTTGTAATTGCTTGATGATGCCAGTAAAGATGGGGTGTCTCATGGGTAATGTCCATGAAATCTTATTTTCTATTGTAGTCCATTAAGAAGATGCTGATATTAACCTGCATCTGAGGTCAATGGACAGCCCATGAATCTGTTCAAGCACTCTTGTTTGTTGCACATATAAATCTTTTGTTATAAAAGGCTTGACTGTGTTTTCTCACAGTGGTTTAAGTTTCCCAAATCTTGAGGATTGAGCATAGATTGTGTAAAAAAACTCCCTAATATTTTAGTGTGTGCATGTCTTAAGCATTTTTGAAAAAAATACTACTCACTTTGTAATTCCTAAGGCAAGTTAAGCAGATGCAAAATTCAAATGCAGCTGAGAAACCAATAAAGCTCTCAGTATGATTAATTATTGATGCCAGTACAAACCAGTCAGTTTTGTCCTGATTGTATTGAAAAGGAAACTTAAATAGTAGTGGCTCTACTGAAGTTGTCTTTTTTGTGAAAGTTTCTGCAATTCTTTTTTGTATTAAAAGAGAGAACAAAGTAGCTCTATTCCTTCTACTGGAAGAAACACGTGACCATGGTACAGAGCATGTTCAGTTTCCCCATTCCCTCAGCCTCTTGAATACCAGCAGTTAGAATTTCAAAATATTGGTTGGCTTCCATGGTATTTGATTCAGTACTTTTTGTCAAATCACACCCAACAGAAGCAGAATTGTTTCACATACTTAAAGGTATTGGCCCAAATTCACTCCTGCTTCATTAATTAAAGAGTTTTAAATTAAGATATGAGCTTGTCTCAGCCCTGCTGACTGCAGTGAATTTGCATGGCTCAAGACAGTGTTTGGTCTTGTCCATGACATTTCCTATTATTGTGTTTATATAAACATTTTGTTCTATTTGTGCTCTGTCCAGATAAATGGTGTGGAATCCATGTACACAGTGATAAATAAACACATCACAGTGCTCTGGGTACCAGGTGGCATCACCTGGTTTACTAAGCCAGTAACAGAAAGACCAAAAGAGGCTTTGAAAGCTACTTGCCTCAAATGTTGCATTGCTGATTTATGACTTGCTGAAATGGTAGTTGCTATTCTATTTTGGGAGAATACTGCTGTGAGCATTAACAGCATAGTAGATTCATGGGGGAATCACAACCTTGAACATGCCTTCATGGACAAATTCAGAATAGAAGTCTTTCAGATGATAATTTCTGTATGTCTGTTCAGGTCAATTGACAGGCCTTGATTCTATACATCAGTCTGACTCTTTAAAATACTTTTACAGTTTAGTTGAGTGGTTTTACTTAGCTTTGCAAGACTTATCTCAGAAAAATGATTAGCAATGTGTTTCTTAGAAGACAGTTTCATCAGAAGTTGTATAGCACCTTGTTGGAACTGAATTTGGCCTTCTTTATGATGATCAAATACACTCACTGTAATACATCCTGGCTGAGTTTTATACTTCATCTTTCATTGCTTTGTATTTGGTTTGCATTTTACTCTGGACACAAAATAGATGTTAAAATATTAATTTAAAAAAAAAAATGGTGTCAGGAATGCGGTTTCTAAACTTATGGTATCCTTAAGTTAAGGATGAATGGGGCCACCACATAGGGCCATCCTGTCCAGAGATGTACACTAAGAATGACCTTGTATCCCACTTGTCTGATTCAAAGTCTCTCTTGGTCCTCATGGTCATTTGCTTAAAAAACACCACATAATTTGTCTCGGATAAGTGTAACTTTCATGGAACTACTACTCAAATTATTTTAAGGGCAGATAAAAAACATGAACTAATTATATATATATAATCAAAAGTCAACATTTGGGGCTGATGGTTACCTATTGAGGTGAGAGCACAAACAACTGTATTGAATATACAGAAATGGTTGTGAGTTGCAAAAATCTTTCCACTCTGAAAGTAACTAAAGAACTGATGACTGGTGTCATTTTCTACTTCTCTTTTTCATGTCAGCTTTTTTGGCAACTTATTTTGTAAGAACTCTGAGCAAGACATCTCTTCTTGTGTTTGAAGAATTCCTCGCTCCTTAGAGCCCTTATAGAGCTTATTATGTGATACAACAAAACAAATAACTGGATTTTGGTTGTGAGTGCTTAAAAATGAACAGTGCTGAGGATGAATATTCCTTCATAAAAGTAGAATTGGCTTTTGTTCTACTGAAAGAGCATTTTGAACAGGCTGGTGTTATTGTGGGATTACGATAACTGCAAGCTTTACCTTATGCTGCTATTTATATGTTCTTGTTCACTTTACAGACATTAGGCTTATCGATAAAGGTCTTTTTTTCTCCCCTACATTTGTGACTGAAGTTTTACAAATGCCTTTGTCTTGAGATCAGCCAGTATATGACAAAAAAAATTCTTAAATTTTCCATTTACAACAGTACTGCTTTAGCAGCTCTAATGCATCCATCTGAATTTGTGTGTCCTCTGGAATTGGTTCCTATAGGTAGCTTTAATATTGACCTCTTAGAAAATGGAATTTGAATTCTTATACCCATGTAACTGAGGCAGTGTCATGGAACTGGAGGAGTGTTACTTGTGTGGCACTGTCAGATTACTGTGAGATATCAGCTTCTACTCCTTACCAGACTAGAGATCTAGAAGATCTGAAGGTGGTAGGTACACAAGTCTACAAAGAGCATGAGTTTGTAATTGAAAGGACACATAAGGAAATTATTAAGTTACAGATGAGGAACCAGCAATGGGAGGTAATTTTTTCTAGGAAAATGAATAATTGTTAAGCTTAGTACCACAAGGTGCTCTGAAAGTCAAAATTAGTTATGTTTAAGAGGAGGTATGCAGAAATTCATGAGGGATAAGTCCATTAATGGTAATTTAAAATTATGACTCTTATTTACATTTCTAATTCAGTAAATCTATTAACTGGTTCTTGGCAGAGGATATAAGGTGTATGCTATTATTCATGCTCTCTTGCTTATTATAGAATCATGGAATGCTTAGAGTTGGAAGGAACCCTACAGATCATCTCATTCTAGTGCCCCTGCCATGGGTGGAGACATCATCTACTTTATCAGGCTGCTCAGGGCCCCATCCAGCCTGGCCTTAAACACTTCCAGGGATTGGACAACTTCTCTGTGCAATCTATTCCAGGGCCTCACCACCCTCCCAGTGAAGAATTTCTTTATTATGTCTAATATAAACCTGCCTTCTGTGAGTTCAAAGCCATTTGCTCTTATTGCCCTTGTAAAAAGTCCCTCTCCAGCTCTCTCGGAGCTCCTTTAGGTACTGGAAGATGTTCTAAGGCCTCCTCAGCCTTTTCTGCAGGATGAACCATCCCAAGTCTCTCAGTCTGGTTGCACAGGAGAGGTGCTTCAGCCCTCTGAGGATCTTTGTGGTCTCCTCTGGACCCACTCCAGCAAGGCTGTATCCTTCCTGTGCTAAGGACCCCAGACCTGGATGTGCATTCCAGGTGGGGTCTCAGGAGAGCTGATCAGAGGAGAATTGCCTCCCGTGACCTGGTGGTCTCTGCTTTTGATACAGCCCAAGGTACTCTTTCCCTATTAAGTTTCTAGGTTTTACTTGTCAAAAAAAAAGGAGTCTGGACTGTTTTTACTTTGGTTCTATCCAGAATGGTAGTTCTTAGTGTCCTACAGGGAAAGAGCAGCCCCCAAGTAGGGAATCTAAATCACACCAACCATCAGCTGGTATGTAATTTTTTCTTTACCCTAATACAGGAGATTTCTTGAGGTTCAGCAGCTGCAGGACACATACCTGTGTGCTGTTGTACATTGTGTTATTCCATGCAAAAGCTGTGTAGTCTGTTTTGGCTCACAGGTAAGAGCTGTCAGCAGCCAAACCCTTCTCTATATGCTTCTACTCCACTGTGGCACTCTGGCTGCAGTGTTGCTGATCACCCTGATCTTAGCACTTCTTTTCAACTCGGTTCTCATCTTTGCACTTCAGATAGCTATGTTACATTCCTATTTCTTCCATTGTCCTTGATGCCTCAAAAATAAAGTCACTCAGCAGATAAACAGCAAAATGGATTTATTGAAACTTCAGAAGTGATTTGGCTGTGGTAGAAGAAGAAAAAATCTTGCCTCCTTCCAGTGAAATGTTGAAACACACAAACTGTTTGGCATGAAAACAGAACAGAACTCTTGCTCTAACTTGTGTATGCAGTTGGCTAACAATAACAATAATACAACTTAAAAGGCAGATCTGTCTTGCATTTTAATGTGCATAATCAATCTACAACCATGAAAAAATTATTTTGATCTCATGTATTCTTTGTGCCAGAAAACAGGAATAGCATAGGCGCGAAACATCACTTGTGAGGGGAGTCAGTGTCAGATTAATTACTGATTTAAAAATAAGAGCCCTAGCTCCTGGGAGACATGTCAGTCCATCCTGGAAAGCCATCCTGGAAAGCACTGGCACCAGAAGCCCATAGACAGGAGGAGGAAAGGCTACCACAGCTCATGAACAGTTTCTTAGGAAAAGCCATCTGAATTGGACTTCTTGGGAACTCCTGGGAACTGCTACTGGGGAGCAGTTTTCTGTCATGCTCTGAGTGCTGGAGAGCTCTCCATGGGAGGCTGAGTGGTGGGATCAACTGCCTCGGCAGTCAGCAGCGCTTCCCTGCTGTGGCAGCCCATGGTGGCCTGCTGGGTTGTGGGAAGGCTGTCAAATGAGCTAACAAGGAAAAGTGTCTGTGTACTTCAAGAGGTTACAGCTAAAGGCAGCCAAGGGGAAAAGAAGGGTGGAGCACTTTGTTGACCTCTGCAGAGCTGGATTGGTGGCACAGGGTGAGACAGGCATTGAAGTGTCTTTGATTAACATTTTAAGGTAGGAACAGGAAGGGCAAGGGGGATTCTCTGCAGAAGATGTTGTGGTTGAGGTTTCCCCTGGAGTTGTCACAAAAGTCATGAAGGAATGTTGAGAGGGGAGTGCTGAAGGCAACAGATGTAGAAGTGCTCCTGTTGAGAATTTTGAGAATTATGTGAAGGAACACTTTTATTGGTTTGCAGCTAAGTAGTTTCAAGGAATGAGAGGCTTTCATTCTTATTGCCACATAGTGACTTCAGGGATTTTAGTGTTCTCCTCGTGCAGGGTAGAAAAACAGAAAAATATATCAAAGTGTCTGAAAAGTTGTTTCTCAGTAAGAATTTTCAGTAACATTTTTTCAAAAGAATTTATTATTAAACTTTTATGTGTATCCAGCTTTACACTCTACCTACATCTCTTAATGCATTAATTGCTTGGAGTCCAGATTTGTCTCAATGCAGTAATTGCAATACTAAAATTTCAGTTGAAACTCTACTCTTCTAATGCTTCAGACTGTGAAATAAAGGAATAAAATTACTTCATTTTAATTTCAGAAGTTAATGTATGCTTTTAATCCAGCTTCACCCAATATTAAAAGCACTTTGTTTTTAATAAACTTGAGGGTGAATGAGAAAACATTTTGCTACTGTGACTAATACAGAAATGGGTTTCTGTCTTCTGAAATGTATAGTTTATGTACAAGTGAAAATGAACTTTCAACTTGTAAACAGCTTTATTGATGCTTTAAAATGGAGGAAGAATGGCACCTTAAATTGAACCTGGAGAGGGAAAGAAGCAGTATTAATTTTAAAAGTTATTTCACAGTCTGTATCCTAATAATTACTGTATACTGCATATGTAACAATAATCCCAAATGTTACTCATTATAAGCAGAGAGTCAACGATGTGATAAGCTAAAGCATAGGGTGATAAGGAAGGTGGTTAATTATGGTAGTGACTGATTTCCCATGAAGTATGGTATCATAATTTACGTGGTCTGCAGTGGCTAGAATGGCTACAATTTTGCAAATGTACCTGTATCCAGTGGCTCTTTCACTAATGGAAAGCAACAGCTATGCACAAATCCAGAATGTTGTTCTAGATTATTTGAAAAAATTTTATCTTGAAACTATCAATGTGTATTAATAAAAAAAAAAAATCTATTATCAATAATGCAGTAGAATGAAAAGGAAAAATGCTACTGATTTCAACAGACAATCAAAAATGACTTCTTGATCTGTACAGTTATTCTGAAGCTTCACAGTATAGCTAATGTGTCATAGATACGGCCTGAATGCGCACAGATGCAAACTCAAAAGTTGGTTGGATTTGCTTTTGTATTTTTAAGGGTCTTAAAAGTTCTTTCAAATATTTGCCCTTGACATCCAGCAGTTATTTAGCATGTGGATGCACCCGATATTCTTATCTCCTATACTGTAGAACCACCAGAGGTTCTAATTTTTTTCTGTTGATTGCACTCTGATTTTGGTTAATCACAGCCAGCACTGCTGTGTGTCAAGATTCAGTCCATTTTGTCTCTGCAGGGATGAGATAAGCAGAAGACAAAGGAGGTCCTGTTCCGTTCTCTACTTCAGTGATCCAGGGCCATCACTGTCCATGCAAAGTCATTGCAAACCAAGAGCAGCTCACCACTGACTCTGATTGCCATAAGATCTTTTATAATATATATATAAACATCTAAGGGAATCAGTTTATTTCTTTAAGGCGGATGCTGTTGTAGGCAGCAGCATATGAGATAGTGCCAGTGGTGTCAAGATTCGTAACCCAGGTCTTGGGGCTGGGTGATCATCTTGCATTGACTTGAGCAGAGTAGACCTTTAAGCTGAGTCTTTCTGGTTTTGTATCACTAGGCTTGTATGATGCCAGAAGAAGGGGCTGCACTGGAAACTAGTAACCAATATACTGTTGTGAAATACATGTTAATTTAGCTGGCAGTTTTAGCATTCTAACTGGTCGGTGAAAGACTCTATTGATTGATTTTGGGTTATTGTAGGTCTGATTTGAGTCTTTGCTCAGTGTCCCTAATGACACGTGCCACAGTGCAGGACCAACTCAGCAGCTTTGGGTACCTGGCGTTGTACCCGGGAGTGGACAAGTGTCTCGGTGTCAGACAGCAGGCAGTGACACTCTCCAAGGGAGGGGTTTCAGACCCATAGTCTAGGCACACTAACACATGGAATTATAGCCTGGAAGCTGTCATTACAGTGCAGGAACATATCCCTTTCATCCTTCTGTCTCCTGCAAATCCTCTTTTTCATCACTTGCCAAATCTAGGCAGGAAGAACAGGAAGACAGGATTTATACCTGTCATCTCTCTTGGGCTGTTCCTTGAACATCCACATACTCCCAGCCTAGCCCAAGCTTTCTCATTTAATGGTCTAACTAGGTGTAATTAAATTTAGTATTATATATAGAAGCTACTGGCTCCTGTCTGAACTTTGTCTAAAGATTTATCGTAGTAATAAGATTATACTAATAATTGCATTGAGTTTGTCTTAGCTCAAAATGTTTTTGCTAATCAGAACGCTGTTTGCCAACTTGGTGAGTTATCTTCTACTTGTATTAAATGGAAAAATTATGTAAACTGAAAGCACAGGGTAATAACTGTAAAGAACAATTATTTCAATGACTTGAACAGAGATGGCCAATTACTTAATAACCTCTTCATATGGAGAGGGATTCTTTTGCTAGGATTCTGTTCATGCCCTCAGATTTAAACAGCTTAAATTCTGTCTTCAGAATCAACTTAGCAAATGAAAGAGTTATTATGACTAAATGAGAGCAATACATATAGGAAAGGCTATATGTAATAATCCTTAAAATGGAAAACTGAGTTTTAGTGCTTAGCTAAAGCTGTCTTTATCTTGGCAATAATCCATAACGTGTGTTTTATCAAACAAATGAAAACTGTCATTTGGATTTTTTTTTTGTAGAAAAAAATAGGTTTTATTTTTTTCATCAAAATGGAGAACTTTACAGAAGTTTGATTTCAACAGGGTTGTTTGATGAAGACACTAATCTTTTTCTATCAAGAGTTAGATCAAGGGTAATATTTTCAAATGTGCCCAAGTGACTTGAAGAACTAAATTGAATTTCTGAAGTTAACACAGGCATTTCACATGTTTCCAAAGAAGTAGGTTTCTAAGGCACCCAAGTAATTTGTCATTTCAAAAAACACCCACACATTCATTTTTATATTAAATAGGAAAGTATTTGGAAAAATTTCTTCTCAGATCAGATACTTAACCTAATCTTATATTCATTGCTAGTCACAAAATTTAAATTTTTAAAGAATAAGCATAAAGAAAAATACCTTCCACTTTTTTCTGAAGTCAGGTTGAAATGTTAATTTTGGATAAGAACGTGATGAATCTGAAAAGGCCAAACACATCAATAAGATCCCGGTAATCATAGACATTATCAGCTCCTGCAGGCTCCTGGGAGAGTACATACTGTCTTTTCCCAGGTCCAGAGGCTGTAGTGTGCAGGTAAGGATTATATCCTGATCTCCTGACTTTTGGATGTTCTACCAGTATCTGCACTGCAATAGACCTAGTTTGCTTTTAGCTGTTACACAGCAGTTTTATGTTTAGTATGATCCTATGGACTATCACCAGTGATGGATTCACTGAGCCACTCTGGCCTGTGGAATTGCATCCTCCCTGTGTCAGGTTGTGTGGGTTTCTGTGGTTGTTTGCAGCAATCAGAAAAAGAAAAAATCCATTAAAGTGGATTATTTGTCTCAAGAATTCCCCCAGATAACCCTACACAATAGTTTGTCAAAGCAGTCAGGATTTATATAGTCATGGAAAAATATTCTAGTTACTTATTCCTTTCTCTCTGCTTGGGAGTGAAAACAGAGGAGCAATAACACCATTATCATCATGTTTTTTGGCATGTGACCTTTAGGCAAAGAACAGTACTGACAGTGGAATAGATAACAAACATTTGTGCATGCAAACATAGCCACAGGCACAATTAACTATTCTAAGAAAAAGTAGATTAACTTTACTTTTAAGAACTTAGGAAACTGTTTTAACTGTATTGGGTAACTTCAGCTGCATCCTTCAGACTGAAGTAATGGTTTCCTAATCAGAAAAAATATAAAAAAAAAATCATTTCTATTCTAGTAGTGATCTATATATGAGAAGCAGCAGGAAAAAAAAAAGGAATATGAAGTAGTGACAAGACTGGAACTATGTTAGGTAAGGTGGAGTCCCTAAAGGTCCTTAGAATCACAGTATACACTGAGTTGGAAGGTACCCACAAGGATCATTGAGTCCAGCCATCAGTGTGGCACAGGACCATCCCCAAGAGTCACACCCTGTGCCTGTGAGTATCATCCAAATGCTTCTTGAGCTCTGCCAGGCTCGGTGCTGTGAGCACTGCTCTGGGGAGCCTGTTCAGTGCCCAACCACCCTCTGGGGGAAAAATGTTTTTCTAATACCCAACCTAAACCTCCCCTGACACAACTTCAGGCCATTCACTGGGGGCCTGTTGCTGGTCACCACAAAGAAGAGATCAATGTCTGCCTCTCCCCCTCACAAGGAAGTTGTAACTGCAATGAAGTGTCCCTTCAGTCTCCTTTTCTCCAGCTGAACAGACCAAGTGCCTTCAGCTGCTCCTCATATGGCTTCCCCTTGAGACCCTTCACCAACTTTGTTGTTTGCCTCCTTTCTCTCCGTTGTAAAATGCTCGCAGGATTTGGCTTCTGGCTTCGTGCATGTGAAAACTATCTGATTTTGGTTTAGGTGTTCAGGAAATCTTCCTTTATTTTTTTGGAGGGGGGGCAGTTGTATACTAGATTGGTGAAAGATGACCGTGCTAGATCATTGATCTGTTGCACGTGGGAGAAATTTTAATGTAAATCTAACTAGTTTATATTAATTTTTAAAGGAAGAGGATGTCTCCTGTAATTTTTTAGCATCTCTTTATTTATTAACTGTAACAAACCATGTGCTGCTTTTGGGTGCTGTTGGCATCCTTCATGTTTTCAAGAATCAAACTTTTACATCCTTGTGCCTGCTGAGATATTGCCTGTGGTATTTTACATTTGGAGATGGCCCAGTGTGGATTAGGATTGGGTACAAAATCAGTGAGTCTTTAAATAATGTTTTAGAGGAAGGTCTTGTGGGGGAGGAGGAGCAGAAGCAAGAAGTATTGATGTTAGGTCAGCCAAACATTCAAGCATGTCATTACTGGGGTGTTGTGGTAGTGCAGTTCAGGAAGACTAGACATTGTAACAATAAGTCAGAAACAAGATAAGATATCTGGACATCAATAACATTTACTGCATGAAAAATCTATCAAAGATATACAGCAGACTAACAATAAAAGGCAAGGATGTTTTTAGTTGTGTGGGGTTTTTTTCCTCCTCCTTAGTTTGTACTCAGTGACCTTCTGTCTCATCTCTGCGTGTGGTAGAACTGTCATATAAAAAAGAAATTTAGTTTCAACTTGCTGCTTCCATTTGTGAGTCAAAGTATTTCTGCAGGCTAGCTAGTGGTGGCCTTTGGAAAAAAAAAAAGCACAAAGATTAGTTATTGAAGGGCAGTTGCTGAAATTCAGCTCATGAGTCTCATGGCTGAAAAATAAAAGAGGATCAAATTTTAGTGCCCCCCACATGTGATTTCATCATGATTATTGTAATTAAATGAAATACTGTTAATGCACAATATAATTATGAAATGTTAGAATGTTAATTACTGTACCTTCTAGTATAATGTATACCTAGAAGTTAATCAGCTCTGTATGTTAGGGATGAAGTAGTCCTTGGTGGAGACTCTCTAATTTACACTGTAACATTAAAAAATTAACACTATGTGGGAAGATGTACATACCAAGCAACAATATTCCTTTAAAAATAAAAAGCTCAGGAAATCATAAAACTCAGTATTATGGGCCAGATTTTCAGAGAGAGTTCTTCTGTGGATGATAAAACCCCTGCACAGCCAGGCAATGTATTATTTCTCCTCTGCACAAGCACCTGCAAAATATGATGAAATACGTGCAATTCACAAGAATTCCCTTTTCCAGGAGTCTTGTTTTTGTTGATTATGGAAATGGTTCATTACAAATGATCTTGAATTAGAGTGTCAGTGAAGCAAGTAATCATGTTTGACTATTATGTCCTTGATTACAGGAATTAATTCCTGTGATCCCTATCTGCTAGGGCTGGGAATGCACAATCTGCACACACACCTCCTCACAGTACTGGGGCTGGAGTTGGCCTCAGTTAGAACAACTCTTTGCATCAGTCTGTATTTATTTCCCACTGTGCATATAAAACAGGCGTTTGGAACTCAATGAAGAGCCATCAAGTGAAAGAATAAACCATCTTCATAGCAGAAAATCTTCTGCAGGATTTTCACTCAGTAAGTTAAAAGCACAGTCCAGGTGCACAGCTAAACATTCTTGCTGCTGTGGGGGCATCACAAATCAGGCAGCTAAACCACAATTAAACTTGTAATGCTGTAATCCCTAAGGAAAGTAGGCAGCTACATGATGATGATGGTTTTCCTCCCTCTTAGCCAGGTTGTCATGCAGTCTTTGCCATTCACGCACAAGTGCCAAACCTTAAGCAGAGCTTACACAGATTCCAGTGCTCAGATGAAGCCATGCCATGCAAACATTCTGTAGTGCAGATATTTTTTATGGGATCCTTGGCATAACTGCTTGTGCACAGAATCTTTGCAAGAGGCAACCATGGTTTGGTAAATCCATAAGAATAAGTAGCACTGATTTCTTGTTGATATAGTATTTTATTGTATGGACTAAAGAGCAATGGATTTTCATGTTGAGATAAATGCTGTAGCAGAGGGCACCAGTCATTGGCCTATTTTAGGTATGTGTTTGTAAAGTCATTAGGATAAAAGTACCACTCCTTGTGTTCACTGTGCATGTTGATTTTTAAAGCTCTGTTTATTTGATATTTGTCTTGCTCCTACATGAAAGATTTGTGATCATTAGAAAAATGGGCCCCAGTGGCAGCAGTATTTAATTGTAACAGAACTTCATACTGTCAGATTGTCACCTTTACACAGGAACTTTTTATGCAACATCAGACATAAATATAAACAAACCAGCCTTTGTTCTGTTTTCTGCTTTTTGCAGCCTATGAGCTCATGCAGTTAATCTTGTGCAGCTAATATGGCAGGAGTTGAAGGTTTCTTCTGCCTTAGTCTGTTTATACCCTTATCAAATATATTATGGGGTTAATTTTTTCAGTTTCCATTTCTATGTTTATATTCATGTATTGGGAAGTTTGTTTTCAGTACTTCCCTGCAAGAATTGAGTCTGAGGTATATTTGCCATTAGTAGTCAGTAATAGTAGTCAGAGTATTGCTTAGAATGTTCAAAAAAGTGCCCATTTTGGAGACATGGCAGAACAGAAACTGTGGAAAGGCATTTTTCACTGGCATAGTTTCAGTTATTATCTGAACATTTTACTCCAAATTGCTCTTCAGCAGGAGCCTGAAACAGCAGACTCATGATCAGCTTCAGCTATTTCAGTTTCAAAATCAACAGATAAGAAAATTCTGGGGCTATTACAGTCCAAAAACTGAGGGGTTTTTGTTTGAGACAGGAAGTGGGCTGCAAAATTTTCTGCTGAGTGGCTGAGGATACTCTACCCTGTACACTTTTATTTTTCTTCTATTTACCTCACTTTATATTCTTATTTTGTTTTGGACCTTTCTTGCTGAGAGTTTTGCTTTCTACTCAGAAGGTGCTGTTCTCGAAGCAGTAAGCTCTGGGGAAGTGGTTCAGTTCACCCTAATGGTCAAGCAGAGCAGCCTGATGTGTAATGTCCCTCTGGTAAATGGCACAGTGTGTTTAAAATAAAATTCTGAAAGCTTGATGAAAAAGAAACATCAATGAGAGCTTTTAGTGGCCTGCTTCATGAAAAGGATAGGCTGCTGTGTCCTGTGCAAGCCATAGTTTAAGTTTGGTGGTTTCATGTTTGTGTATGGAGAGTTCTATTTAAACAACGTGGCCAGATGTAGATTTGGTCATAAAAATACCTTCTGTAAAGTGTTTTTAGCTGTATGACTACCAGGAGAAGTGGTGACTTATCTGACAGCAGAACATGAATTGAAACAATGTCAAGGTCATCATTAGAGAAGCAGAAAGTTGGGAGACAAACACCAATTGAACCAGGCAGAAAATTGGGTGATGCAGA
Source organism: Hafferia zeledoni (assembly GCA_035583235.1). Classification (NCBI taxonomy): domain Eukaryota; kingdom Metazoa; phylum Chordata; class Aves; order Passeriformes; family Thamnophilidae; genus Hafferia; species Hafferia zeledoni. Next base: position 7,928,362 of record JAWWEV010000172.1, on the reverse strand, counting down.
GGAAAAAGTCTGAAGGATGGAAAGAGATAACTGACAATGTCTATTCTTTGTACAGCAAAAAACTTCACTCCTTATTCTAAAGAGCTCTTTGGTGATAAGAAAGCGAATGGGGTTAGGCTTGGTGGGACTGCAGTTCCCTGTCTTTCATTTCCTATTCCAGTGTTTTTTGTCATCTGAGTAATTTTTTTCCAGATCCATACAAATATTTAAAAATCATCACTCCCATTAAAGCAGGTTTTAATTTACTGAGAACTTATAAATTAATTTTGCTTTAGCTTTCCATCTGTAAAATACAAATAACAGTATTATATTAATCTTCTCAAGCTGCTAAAAAATGAGAAAAATGAAAAAGTGAGAGATGCTTCAAATCATATAAGTTTCAGAAACTGAAATACAGATCGAGAAAAGAATATAGCCTAGGTATGAATCACTCATCTGAAGATGTTTCTGCTTGTTGCTTTCTTATAAAAACTTTAGGATGCTTTTGTTTTGATTATATATTTATTGAATGGCTGAATGGCTCTTTCACTGTCATACCAAAGAAAAAGCCACAAAAAATGCAATTCAGAGAAATGCGTCCTCATAAGACAAGCAAACCTTTCAGCTTTCCTAATTGCAGCACTCTGACAGTCCATTGTAGTTTTAGATTCTTTGATTGCTATTGCAAGGAGAAAGAAGCTGCCAGGAAAGTCCATTTTCTATGAAGAAAGAAAAGACATGAAATAAGAGAAATTTCTTACACAGAAATACACTGGCAAAAAGACACTGTCACTGAAAAATGGTTTTTATTTCTTGTCAGTCACTCTTCCCAGAGAAAGGGATGGCTCCTTTTAGCAGTAGAATCCAGACATTTTCATTCATCCCAATTCTTTCCTGTATAGAAGTAAGATACTTCCATGCCCTGTATGGTTGATGGTCAATAGTTATACATATCTTTTTTCTGAAATATGGAATGGTGGACATAAAAGATTATTTTTCTTTCATTTTTTTTTTTTTCATGGCATTTAGAATCTCTGGAATTATCTGGAGGGTCCATGATCAGTATCTACCCTCTTTCCCTCTTTGGCAAGAATGGAGAAGAGTTAAGAAAAATAAAGTTTGTTTTCTGTCTGCTCTTCATTATCATCTCCCTACTTCATCCAAAAAAAATTACAACTTTGTGAGCTGCAGTGGCTTACAGAAGAGGCACTTTTCTGGAAATTGTTTTCTGAAGTAATGTTTGGGCTAACTCAGATGTGTAGACAGAAACTTGAAGAGTAGATCCAGGGTCAGTTTGCCAGTCATGGGGCACTGAGGGTATATCTGTGATGCAGCAGAACTGCAACACATCACAGCAGGGTTTAAAGCAGCTTGTTCAGGTGCAGCACACACTGAGTATGGCAGTGAGGAACGGAGAAGAAGCTGGAGAAACCTGTGTAGGGTTTAAGGTGTAAACTCAAAGCAGCTGATCGCAATGAGCTCTATGCTAATGTGGGTATGTTGCTGTACTAAAGTTGGATGCTTTAAAAGTACTTGGAGGTGTTGCAGTTGTATCTTTGCCTCCAGGGTAGACATATGCAGAGGCAACAGCTCCAACTTCCTATATCTCACTGTGTTTAAGTGAACATATGGTAGAAAGAGGGGGAAGAAGCAGTTCTTGGAGCTGGAGAAATTTATCCAGCTAGTTAAGAGTTTGGTGAAGTTTTACATGCACCTCTATAGGGTGTTGTCTTTAGACACAAGTAATTCAAATGTCTAACTCCAAGCATATGTTGTGGATGGGAGGAGGACTCGGGTGCAAGGTGCTGTGTGTTTCCTGCAATCCTTACAGCTGTTGGTTTGTGTTTCAGGAGGGAGCTGTCCCCTGGTCTGACGAACTCCATGATCTGCTGCTGTCTGTGGGCAGAGTTGGTGTATGCTCTCTTGGGAGATTAGCAGTGCCAGGGACAACAGAAAAGATCTGAAGTCAAAATACAAGTCAGGGCAGTAAGATATGAGAAAAATAAGGTTTGGATAAGGCCAGAGCACCTTTAAAATTGGAGGGGAGAGGGAAGTGGTGGGTGGATTCTTATCTCCAGATCTTTTTTCAGAAACTTATACCTAAAATACACTAAACATCCTTTTCCATAGCACTTCTCTGGCTCAGCAGAATGATTTGTGAGTTTTTGCTACTTTACCCCTTAAATCCAATAGTTGACAGGTTCTGCAGCCATCAGAAACACACTTTGGAGCAGATGAGATCTGTGACAAGATGTGTCAGAAAAAGAGAGGACTTTCCTGCGGTTATTTTCTTGTGTCTAGGCAGTGGTGCTGAAGGAACACAGATGTACTCAAAGTAAATGAAGAGATGGTGTGTTAGAGATGTCACTGCTGAGGAAATCACCCACCATCACAGCCACAGTAATAAAAATTGATTTGTAAAAGCCATTTTACTGTCTGCTTCTAAAAATGTCAGCTGCCTTGCTGTGCTGTGGTTTCCAGGTTTCTGGTGGCTGTTCAAGCCTCCCCTGCCTGCCCAGACTCTGCTGTTTCTCCCCAATATAACAAGAATATATTAGATCCCTTGCTCATCTACTGTTTACTGGTTAAATCAGTGGAAACTGCATTTCCAGCATTTCTCTGAGAGTCTCTTTCAGCTCTTTCCTGCTTTGAGCAAGCCTCTCTCCCAAACCAGTGGCTACACAGTGCTGTGACCTTGATTTAGATGATTTTACAGTCTCTCTTATCTCTGCCTCTCTTTCTCTGCTCCTTCCATGTTCATCCACCTGAGGATCATCTAAGTATTGAGTAGCCTGACTCTCAGAAAAGTTAATTAAACTCTCAGCCTTAATGCTACTTTAATATTGGCTGTTTTAATTTGATTTTTTATGTACGTAGTTTTCTCCATCAAAGTGCCAACATTTGCTGTAATTTAAACACAGTAGTGTCTCATGCTTAGATTACCAAATGGCCGCAGTATCTTGGATGCTGCAATTTCACGTAATGCCAAGCAATGTTTTGGTCCTTGACTCATGTAAACAGTATTTCATATAACTGTGATGGCAGGGAATTGCATCTTTTCAGCACAAATGAAGACACATAGCAAGTCTAGGAATAAACAAAATATCCTTTTTGTCTAGTTATAGGTTGTACTTTTATTTGAAGATCTCAAAACATTACTCTGAGATTGATGCTGTGTAATGAGTGCTAATCTGAGTTCCTTGGGCATTGTATAATGTTATGGAGATAGAAATTTGTTTCTTTGATATCTTCTTTGCAGTGAAACACCTAATTGGTAATTGCAAAATGTGTCTGTACCGTTTTTGCTTTCTGCCTCCCAATGGGTTTTGTCTTTACTTAAGTGCTACTTCAGCATATTCCTGGCTAATAAGGGTAGGTGTGTTACATCAGTTTAGGAAAGTGAAACATTGGAATTATATGACTGAAAAATCTATATTGACATTTCTAATTTTCATTATTGCTTTTTCATAACTAGGTAATAAATATAAGTAATGCTGTTCTGTATGATTATGGCAAGCTTTCTTGCCTACTGCAAAGAAGTAGGTGGAAAAAAAATCCAGCTATGCTCAGAAAAATATAAAATTAGTCTTTCAGGATGTTGCCTGCTGTTATTTTATGTCAAGGGCGTATTTGAGGTACACGACAAAAAACAAAAGCTGATTGTCCCCAAGTCAAACGTCTGTAAACTTTTCTGGTAAATCAGAGATGAATGTAGTTTTTCGGCAATTTTTGGGGGCAAACTGCCTCTACTTATCTTCTCAGAGTTGCTGCAGTGAAGAGCAGATGTGATATGTTTGAATTCATCGGACTACATGAATCTGGCCACCATTTAATGAACAGAGTTTCAAATATTTTTCCAAGGAATAGAGAAGACAATATATGCTTTTTCTTCTGCTTATAGTTCCTTTAAATGTAGTAAAAAGAAAGGACAAAATTAAGTGAATAGGACCGTGTAAAATGCCCACTGTTTATTCCATGGGAAGAGAGGAATAAAAGGAAGTGATAAAAGTAGTGACGTGAACCATGAGATATCTGAGTTTGTTATTTAAAAAAGTCATAGGAAGCCATACTTTTGTAAACAGCTGCTGTGATTTCTGTAGTGCAGAGAAGTGATGAGGAACAGTGAGCCAAGCTTGGTTACAGCCACAGCACTGCATTGTAACCTGCTGTGTTGTGTGCTCCGAGAGCACCCAGCAGTGGTTGTGGAGTTTGGGGAGATTTCCTTCCCCTAAATGATTTTTGTCAAACCGTTTTCACTCTGCACTGGTTCTGCTTTGCCATCCGTAAGTCAGGCAGGGTAACAAGAGGCACGTTGAAAGCTCCTGATGGAAGTGAGGTGGCAGCATTATTTATCACATTAACTGTGCATTCTGTGCAACACTGTTCGTGATTACAGATGTAAATTGTCGAGAAAGCTGCAGAAGGAATTTGCTCCTCCCTCACAGATCCTCTCTGCCAACTTTGTCCATCATCCATATGACTGGGTAACAAATCTTCCCATCATTCTTTATATAAAGGTCTGCTACATGGTACAGCATTGCAATTATACTTTTTCCTTCTTATCTGTTTTATATGTTTATCTTTTGAATTACTGTCATAACTGCTCATATAATAGTAATTGTATCATCACAACTATGTAACTCTACAAATAACTTTCTATAAGCGTCCTTAAGTTCATGTTTTCATGTGCTCAGAAGATGAAAGAATGTGGGGAAAAAACCCCTCACCCATGTTGCACTGAGAGAGTAAAGCAGTGCCTTTTAACAACTTTGACTCTTAAAAAAATTCTACTTACGACTTTTCTATTTTGATTAGTGGGATTCAGAGTTCTATTTATAATTGAAAAAAAGATTTCAAATTGTGTCTTTCTTCCTTCCTTCTGTCTGTTTACAAGGTGACCCTTTTCTTTCCAAACTAACCTATGTTTGGATTTTAACAATTTATTGAAGTGTAAAGGTCTTATATCTTTCAGACTATCAAATTGCTTTGCTGAAACTTCCAAATGGGACTAGTTACTCTCTTGATAATCACAATGTTTTTAATACCTCTGGCAGTAACTGAATTAATTCTGTGTTCTTGCTGGTAACAAAGACGGATTCAAAAGTGTTACTTTTGAAGACCCATCGAGGGATCTTTCCCATTGCTTTTTCCAGATGAAAAGAATGAATAATCATGAAAATAATGCCCTTGAAGTACCAGGGCATACAATGGCTGTACTCAGTGTGTGATGGAGTTTCTTCCAGTATATCCTGGTACACCCTGTTCAGTTCCCCCCCACCTCGCCCCCCGAGTTCTGGAAATGAAGGAGTTTCTGCCCAGTATTGCCATGTTCCTAAAGGGTGTGTGCACATGGGGTGCAAACATTCCATCTTTTTGTTATCTGACTGCCAAAAATAAATCCACCTTCTCTCACAGAACAAAGCATAGTCCATTTAAATTTTGTTGGCTGATTGGCATTCCCTCAGGAGAAAAAAAAGGATTTCAGGCCTGGACAGAGCATTGTAAAGGGTCGGTTTCCTTAGAGACTCTGCCTGCTATGAAATTGTGGCAGTGTGTTTATTAAGCAGCATGTGCAGAATATGATGCCCGCATTATAAATCCTCTGATTAATGGCATGTATGGTCCTGGCTCCAGGTTCTTAAAGGTAGTGCTCCACTAAGCATTGTAACACAGAAAGAATTAGGATGGCAGCAGGGCAATTGCTTTTTTTCAGGATCATGTGACTTTTCCAGAAATTCTATCCTCATCCCCATTCACTGACTAAAATACAGAACTCAATATAATTTTGTGAAATATTTAGTCAAATTCACTGTCTTCTGATGAAAGGCTCTTTAAACTGAAACACTTGTGAAATACTTCTTATGCCACAGCATTTCCTCAGACTGTGTTTGTTGATATAGACAAAAACACTTGGTGAAATACACAATTTGTTTGTAGGCAATTACAGTTAAAGAAACTATTGATCCCCATGGTAATTTCTCACCCTCCAAGATTTTTCCATTGCTTTTGAAAGTCTTCTTGAAGTTACGATCCACTGTCTCTTCTTCTCTGGATGTGGTAATTCCTAAATCCCTTTCCTAATCTGGGACTAAGTTGCTGACAGACTTGTCTGTATCTCAGCATTATTTATGTAATGATTTTAATATGTTATGCACATATTGAATCAGATAGTGCATTTTCAAGTGTTTAGTCTGATATTTATACTCATTCTTTTTTATTTATTATTTTGCAACCTTCTTAAAAGTAGCTGAAAAACTATCCTATAGCTTCATTTGGAAAACAGAGGTTGCTCCAAAGGAGCAGACTTTTAGCTGCAATGCTGAAATGTCAGACAGCAGTTGGAGATCCTCAGTCCCAGCCTTTAATTTAGCACAACTTTTTTTCAGTTATTCAGATGGATGAGATAACAGCTTGAGACCAGAAGAGCTTTGTTACAGTCCATTTTGCTCTGTCTCCTGTTTATCTGGAAGGTGTTCAAAACTTCACACACAGCACATTGTATCCTATGGGCAGAAATTTAGTCTTTGGATTTAAAGGATCCCACCATTCATTCCATTGCATAGTTTTATTATTTTCCATGCTGTGCTATGGGTTTAGGGATTGAACTGTGCTATCATAGTTGAGTTCAAGCATATTGCCCCATACCTGTTAGCTGGAGTATGAACCTACAAGTTTCATCCCAGTGGCAGCTGTGGAAGCTCTGTTTCATTTCCAGTGTGGGTATGACTCCACTTCTTACTTGCTATAGCTTCCCAAATCAACTGATCCCAACAATTCTGTGTCCCAGGTGGAATTTGTAGCTATGACTGTTTTGCATTCAAAGAAATGCTGCAAAGTCACTATAGACACATGTAGTTATGCACAAGTAAACTGCTAATAAGCAATAGCTCCTGTTTAGAACGCCAGGGCCTTCAAACACACCACAAAGCTCAAAGGTCTGGAGGAGGCCAAGGAGGAAAAGTCTTCAAAATTCACTGTGCAAAAGGCAGCAATTATGAACAGTTAATGGGGCCTATTGCTGGATGTTTTCAGCATCTGTAAAACAATCTATAAATTTAAAGAAACTTTAAGTAGAGTCTCTATACAGAGTGGGTTTGGTGCTTTGATTATTTTTGAATGTTAGAAAAGCAGTGGTGAACCTGCGAATGAACCAGTGCCCTTAGATAAACGTGCATGATGAGGGAGTAGAAGAAATTCATCCAAAAACCTCTTGAAGAACCCAAGAGGAAGGAATGGAAGAGGAACTGCCTTTAAGCTGTTCCTGTGTGTGTACTGACAGTGTCAAGTAGAGATTGCTCCATTGGTCTGATACCACTGATCCAGAAGGGAAGAACTTTGTTACTCAGCCTGAAGAACAAATAACTTTGTTCAAACACTTGCCATGCTAGGGCTGAACCCCTGCCCTGGTGACACAGCATGCTGTGCTACTATACCCTCTGAAGCTGACCCTTACCTGATCACCGCCAAGCTTTTCTGCCTCTGAGCCATTCCAGGAACTTAAGACTGGCTAAGCTGGCTTTGAACTTGGGAATCCATGATCAGCTATCTCACTTTCTTCTTCCTGACTTTTGGCCCTTCTGCTCTCTGCTCTTTTGCTTTGATGCCCATAAGTAGGAAAAGACAGAGGTCTGCAGACTGATCTATTTCTTCAAGGGTTTTGTGTTATAAGGCACAAAGAAACATGTGCCTTGGGACAGGACACATCTCTGTGTCACTGAGAAAGTGAGCACAGGCACATAGTTGAAGTGGAGGCTCTATATTTTATTAGATCATAACATTATACTATTAGATTATAGAAAGGGAGGAGCAGCTTATGTGGTTTAGACTAATTTAAGGCAACATCATGGCCAGCTCTTACTATGAATTAACGTAAATGTTTTATTGCAAACAAAGACTAAGTTGCATATTTTTCCATCTGTTTTCTAGCTTTGTTCCTTAGCTCAGTTATTCAATACTGTACAATGAATATTTTTTTTTAAATTTATGTCTTCATTTCTTGGCTCTGCAGTTTTAGCAAACACTGGGCTATTATAATGATTGCGTTTATTCAGTTTCTACTTTGAAAACAAACCAAAGCAGTCCTTCTGTCTCTACTGAGCTCAGAAATGTGCTCACAGTGTTCCTCCCATGATTTGAATGTAACAAGCATAAAATGGTTTCCTTACAGGTATTTTCTCTCACTCCTGTTGCATGCAGTATTTGTGAAGCACCATTGGATATTTATTGTTTCATGTAACTCAGCTTTGAATTCACCCTATCACAGAGATTCTACAGCTCCTGCTGCTGTTTCAGCATGAAAACATGCTTTTTTAGGGAAAAAATAAGGCCAGAAAAATTTCAATGAAACACCCTGTTCCTGTGAGAACTTGTCTCTTTATTAACACACATGCAGACCTGAGCAATGTTGTGCCACTGCAGTGTAGGTCCTGCCATTAGGTAAATTGTTTTCGGAAACTTGATGAGTTTTCATCCTTTGCTCCAACCTCAGATATTGATCGATCTATCTGTCTGTCCATCTGTCTGTCCATCCATCTGTCTATCTATCCCTTCAGTGCAGTCTCTCAAGATGCCAGTGCCTCATTTAGGTTTCTCAGTAGCATCCATGGAGTAGGATTCAACTGACCTGACTTTGGTTATCATCTGTACTCTGGGAAATGGTAAAATAAATAGGCAATAAGAAAAATAAATACTTCTTACTCCTTCACAGAAAAAGAGAAATGACAGCATTGAAGAACCTATTTCTCTCCAGTGTATACAAAGGGAGATACTTAAATGCTGCTATCTGCACTGCTAATACCTGTAAGTGGTTGCACCTCAGTGCTTTTGTCAGCTCTCATCCAGCTTCATTAATGGATCCCTGATTTGTAATTAGATAATGCTAGGATACAATTTTTAAGTTTCTGCAGTGTTATCACCTTTATTTCTTCTTTTGAGTTACCAAGTTTCCCATTGGAAGTGTGCACCATTTTCACATAGGAATTCCCTACACACCATGGAGGAAAGACATAAAAGGCTTTGGATATTCCATTCTAAGGAAAAAGCTGGTGTGTTTTAATTCTCTCCATCAACAAATGGCCAGTTTTCTTGACCTGATGTAATTTCCTGAGTCGTCTGTGACCTTAAAGGACAGACAGCAAAACCAACCCCACTGCAGAAATGAATAAGGAGCTGCAATTACACTTGTGATTGCAGGGCTTTTAGTACAAGTTCCCTGTTACATGGTCAGATCAGGATAGTTTAGTACAAAAATGTTTTGAAAATGAAAGGCTGAAGCCAAATGCCTGGAAACTCCAGCACTATCATAAGAGCTCTGCAGTTTTTCAGTAGCCTTGAAGAGCTTATTATATATATAAGAACAGGTTTATTTAGACCCTGGATCCAGTTGCAGAGAGGGTTGGCAGAGCCTGGAGCTTTGCAATGAACAGGACTGAAATCCTTTCTTTTCAAGTTGTCATTTAAAACTTGGAACCAGCACCTTTGGGGACTTTGGCCTTGCACAGTAACTCACTCACCGCTGCTGCTACTGCAGCGTGAGCTTTCATGTAGGGGATGAGTCAGCTGCTAAAATTATGTTACTATGAAATTAGTTTGGTACTTAGCATTTAATATTCTTCTCTTTTGCTCTGCAATTAGCTTTTGCTAATGCAATTTAATCTATTTGTAACATTTCTTGAAAATCATAGTAGACATGATTTGAAATGAAGTTAAATCTCTTGAACTTTTCCTTATGTTAATTTGAAATGCCAACAGGGCACCAACTGCTGTGAAAATTAATGAATGAGCTACATCAGACTGTCTTTCATTTCACTGGAATGACTTCACACTCAGAGAGCATATGTGCCAAACAAGCTATTCTCCAACATCACAGACGATGCTGGAGAGAGAAGGATTTTGTTGCTGGTGGAGCTGAAGGGTCAGATTTGTGGGTCCCAATTTCTTTGTAGGCATGTTATGGAGCACAGATCACATGAGAGGCAACTCCCCTGAGAAAGAAATTATTTTAGAATTTTGGGAAAGATTAGTAAACTGAAAATATAAACCACTGTGGAAGCATTTTTCTCAAAGTGTTTTGCTCCTCATTTAACATGACACTCAGCTTTCTTAGAAGTGAGGGCCATTTGTCTGTGTCACTTCTTAGACATTAAACTGCAAGAACTGTGTAATGCTACTGCAGATCTTGAGCTGAATTAACTTATACTGTGTGCTGGAATTTTGTTCAAAACTGCAGATTGCACATTTTCCTTGTCCCAAAGAACTTGGGAAGTGGTTGGTCATAACAGTTAAACCAGAACTCCTGAGCAGCAAAATGAATTTGATGAAAAAATCATCTTGATTTCTTGTAAATGCTCATGAGCCAAAAGAAAACAAACATATGCAGATAATTTCTTTTCTCAAATAAAATCTGTCACATCATGTCATCAAAGCCCTGTTACTGAATCTTGAATATTTTTTATTGTGATGATTGGAAGTGCTGTGTTGAGGACTTGAACAACAGCTCTGCCATTGTTCTCTGTTGAAATTCTCTTTGCAATTCTGGAACTTGGCTTCTTTCCTTCAGATATCACAGACCTTACTTGATTACGTTCCTGTTGAAGAAGTTTTAATATCTTTCTGTTTAAACATGTGTGTATGTTCAAGTATAGTCTTGACACCACATATACACTGGCTCATTGACTCAGGTGGGAAATTCAGTTCTTAACTGAAAGTAGTAAATATACTTTTTTTGTTTAACTGTTTTCAGTCTCTAATAACAAATGAAAATAAATAAGATCAGATTATGTGATCAGTAAAACTATGACACAAAATTCGGTCCTAGATAAATGATCAAATAAGAAATTTTTGTTGCACACAGATTAAATAAATGGCAATATAAAGCAATAAATTACTTTTTTATACTCTGCATTGCAGTCATATAATGAAAAGACTAATTGGATTTGGACTTGGAAAAATGCCACTGCTGTGCTCCAAAAACTGAAACATTGAGTAAACTGTGAAATAAAATAGAAGTTGGGGGCAGATGTGTTTTGGCTATTGTATTGCAAAGGATTCACCATTTCTTGTTTGACTTGGGCTTGATATTTAAAAGGCATACTGGCAGTATTTTGTGGATAGGTACAAGCTTCAAACTCTGATGGAAATAAAATGAAAAAATGTTTAAAGGCATGTTTTAGAAATGGGACATGAAGAGCCTTGTCAGCAGCAAGCCAGTGACAGGGTGGGAATTGGTGATGGAATCAGTGGCAGAGGGAGTTGTTCTGCCTTGGTCAGCCAGGGCAGGAACATCCCCTTTGCCTTCACGCAGGGCAGCTGCCTCTGAGCGTGTCTGTGCTGCATCCAAGGACACAACAAGGTTGTGCTTTGTGTCGTTTTTCATTGCTTTTCTAGATAAGTGCCATCCTTTCTCACTACTTGTTGTAAGACACCAAAGTGTTTTCAGACCTAATTTATGGCTATGATTTATACATCAAACCAGCTGTCAAGCTGAATGCTTAAAAAGCAAAGTTTAAAAGTCTGGAGAGAGACGTATAAACGGCACAGGTTACGAAGCATTTTCAGGACTGTTTGTTTACAGAGGTTTCAAACTGGCATCTGACTTGTGCCTCCTGGAAGCAACAGCTGTGTGAATGATTGCACAGAGCAGCCTCGGTGTGCAGGAGTGCAGTGGTGAAGGTTGTCCAGCTACAGGGAAATATGTCAGGCTTTATGTATCAGAACTGTACTCAGAGTTGCTTTGATTGCTTAAAACTGGTACTCTGTGAAGCATTCTGGTCTATTTTTATCATCTGGCTCAGGAAAGTCCTTGATTTTGGGTCACTATGCCCTACATGTGAATACAATGGTCAGGTTCACTATACTCATGTTCTGTTTCTTCTGCTTTTTAAAAAATGTTTGTAATCTGTCACTTGTCCTCTTAGTGTTGTGGCTTTCAACATCAGTTGTTTTGAATTGATAAAATTGTTTTAAAAATATAATTTTCCCCTAACAAAAATTAATTTTTTTTTTTTATTTTTAAGGTAAAAAAATCAAATATTTTATCTGAAAATATCAGAATGAAATATTTCAACATTTCTGGTTTTGTTTCTGAAGATTTTTTTTCTTTCTGTCTGAATGTCTTGGACAGTTTCTCTCTGAAATTGCTGAATAGTATGCTTGATCCAAAACTGAACTTAAAAGCAGTAAATCAATAAATGTAAAATAGTATTTACTGTTCTATACTGCTTAAGAAGAATCTAAACTGATAAATGTTCCTGGTATACAATTGGTATTTCAGTATAGTCTGCATTGAAATTTATTTTGTAGTGCCCTGTATAAAAAGATATAAAAGCTACTGAGATGACAATTGTCATCCCATCAGTTGGTCAGGAGGTGGGAGTTGTTGAGACAGGGCTGGCCACAGATGACATTTTGATTGGTATTTTAGCAGTTTGTAGGTGGGGATCTGTCAACACTTCTTTTATTAACTTTGCTGTTCAGGCAGACACAGTTACCAGGTTGAAGTTTCATCTTTAACTAGCCCTTGTTATTTAAGTCCTCTAAGCCACAAAATAAATTTAAGCTAATTTGTTTCCAAATTTGGAGCTACTGGAGGCAGAGGAAAAACAATAGGAGATAAAAGGTTCTTGGCCACACACTCTGCTTTGCGCTCTTCCTCTCAATTATCAGTCTGGTATTTTATATAATATTATTTTCCATCTGTTATGTTTAATACACGATATTTTGCATGATAAAAGGGGCTGTGGTGTTGCTTTTACCTCTGAGATTATCAGGGTGCTCAGAAATGCTGTTAACTATTTTTCATATTGATTGATATGTTAGGTCACATTCTCTGCTCTGTATCTGTATGAGTCTCAAATGAACCTAACTAAGAGCAGAATAAACATCTCTGTTGTAAGAGAGAATCTGTCTCTTCATCTTAAATTATGAATCCATAAGACTGAAGTGATGAATTATTTTGGTCTTGCACAATATGAATTATGCATGTAGCACCATTATACACGTCCTGCATGTTGTGGAACCAGAATGCACTGTTATGTTAATAAACATCCATAACGTTCACCATAACCATTCTGAATGCTTTATTGCCAGAAGAAATTGTGATCCCAAGGACATTCAGAGATGTCAGTCTTATTACTAGATCCAATTATTCAAACTTAAACTTGTAGCTGTATTATCCCCTCTCCCCATTTGATATGGGTAATTAGTCAAAATCTCTGGGTCTTGTAGGTTGTTTTTGTTGGGTTAAGGAAGTCAGTTGTTTCTCGTATGCAGTTATATTTAATTAAAAAAAAAATACAAACACAATGACAGTAAAACGAGATACGTAAATCCCTTGCATTTCTCAGCTTCTTTCAAATTATATTGAACTCTAAATCTTTCTCTGTCATGTCAACTGTGTTTCTAAGGCTGTGGGAGCTACTTCCAAGCTGGTGTCTTTGTTCCCTTTCTCTTTGCTCATGCTGTTCCTCTCATTCTCGCCCAAAAATATTTGCTTTCAACCTAGTTTCTGGCTGCATAAGTATTCAAGGAAAGTAGTTGAAGCCTCACAGTTGGCTGTGTTTTATATTCTCACCTTGTCTTTTGTGGTGCTCCTTTGGTTTTTGCCTGAGAGAGCCTATGAAGGCTAAAAAATGCTATTAGAAACTGGTGACGGAGCTCTTGCCCAATGTGGTACCACACAGTTATCTGTGAGCAACATACGGATGTTAGCTTGCTGATTTGCCTAATTAGGACCAAAGAACAGTTAAATTGTGGATTTAAATGGCTTAGAGCTTTTGTATCACCCCTCACATGGATAGATTTGACAGTAGAGAAAATTCAGGCAAGTTTGAAATTATATCTTAATGAAGATGAGAGACAGGGAACCCTTCTGTCAACAGTCCTTTTGGTAACAACAGGGACCTTGGCAGGAGGGGGAGAAATAGAGTTGTCCTTTTGCTTGCTTTGATGGGCAAGGAAAATAGAATAATCTGCTCTGGAAGGGGTTATAGGCTTTCTCTTTAAAGAAAATAAGTTTTATGATATTTTAAACTACCTGAATACACTGCAATCACTTATTTCAGAAGAATTACCTCTTTGTCTTTTGGGCTTTGTCTTTTATTTCTGTTTCAAAGTTGTGTGCAAATTAAGGAAAATAGCAAAGTTTGTAAGTGAACCCATTTGCTACATTCACAGAGAGACAAAACAGTCTGGCAGCAAAATGTGTTTTCCCAAGTTGCAGCAAATATTTTCCTGGGTGAGAAACATGAAAATAATTAACTACCCTGTTACAGTAACAACCCATTAAATAATTTTGTTAGTTTTAAGCCACTAGTTCTGGGACGTTTATTCTTAAGTGCTCATTGGTACCTTATCAGGATGGGATTTGACATTAGAAAGAGCCATTTATGATCATTCAAAGGTTAGTTGAGATGATAATCTCCTTACTTTGGGTATAAAAAGTGGAAAAGGAGCCTTTTATCCTCATCAATGTAGAAAAGGTATGGTTTTCTTTCATTCCATGGCTTCAGAAATTATTCTTATTATGAATCTATAGCTTTTAAGGACAAACTGGGACATTTGACCACTCACTCTGACCTTGTGTGGTAGAGCCAGTAAAATTTCACCTTATGTTGAACTGTTAACTTCAGCTCCATCATGGTAAGTATTCTGCAGGAGTCTTCAGCCTTGGTTTAAGCCAACAAGACACGTGAATTCATAACTTTTTATCATAGTATGTTCCTGAAATTAAGCATTCATGTAGATGCAAATATGTCTTGTTTCTTAAACTTATTTATGCTAATCCCCAGTCTCTAACCCTCCAGTTTCACTCATAAACTAAGGAGTTCTTTGCATTCTTCTACAGATTTTTGATAGATCCATTTTCTACCAGAGCTCTTCTGAGAGTGTGTTTGCATGGAGGATTGCTGAGGTTGCATTACACCCCCGTGACAGTGACGTATAACTGAGAATTCAGTGTTAATTTGTTTTATGGTTGCATATAATTGTTTACCAAGCAACCTGTCATCCTTGAAGGTCAATGTCATTAACTTCAGTGTTGGTACAAATCCTGACCAAGTTTTAACCAGAAAGCTCGTCTTGACATGACATTATAATTGTACTCTCGGGTGAAATAAAAACAGCAATGAAAGTACCACGTGAAAAAAATTAGCAGCTAGGGATTTGCTTTTTTTTTATTTTCTCCAGGTGGAGTCTCCAATGTAAAATCCTAGAGCTCTGCCACAGCTGTCCAACAAGGGGAGGATTTCCCCTTTTTATGTGCTGGTTCATTATATTTTTAATTTCAGTCATTCTTTAGCTCACTTCTGCTTCCCTTTGGGATCTGTGCATGGTTCTTGAAAGTGTGTCCACTCTAAATTGGATTCTTCACCCATAATGGCCGTGTCAAGTATGGCTGTTACTGATTTTGCTTTCCCATCAGTGGCTATAGCAGCATTTACCTTTTTCCTAAAAGATGTTTTCTAAGAAAATACTGTGTTTTTTTTCCTATACTAAGTACTCTCCTAAGTTTTCTTCTTGTGTTTTGGGGTTTTTTTTGTGGTGTTACTTTTTCTTTACTGCTGGAAGTTTTTCTTCTTTCAGTCCTTAAAATGAAGAAATGGAAACTTTGCACAATTGCACCTGTGGTTACATCCTGTCTATTGTGGTTGTTGCTGAGCATTAACATTGGCTCATATGCTACTTCCCCTGTGACTTCCTTCCCACACTGCTGCATAGAATTCAAAACTAACAAGGTTCTAATTAGAAAAATAAACTTAATCTTCTCTGTAAACTAAGTATTTCTAGTCAGGAAACAAATGCCTTCTCTCTTCCCTTCAGCTTTGTGGCTGGTTCTTTACTCTTGTCCCTTATTTCTGATGTTTGTGAGGTTTTGGTAAACATTTGTGTTTCTCTTTTACTGGCAATTCGGAGCTGTTAATGAAAGTGTCTCAGGTTTGGCCAAGTTTTTTACCAACCCTGGACTGCCTCCTCCCTTCCCTCAGAGCCTTCCCAGAAAGGGGGGAAAAAAACCCCCAACAACTGAAAAGAAACGAACTCAAGAGAAACTGAACTGAATTAGAAAGAAATTATATTTTCTAAGACTTGCAACCACAATGCAATTCACACACTATGTGGGACCCCAACCCAGGGGTGAAAGAGAAAAGGGGGAAGGGAAGAAAACTGGTAATAAGAAAATAGGAAGAATCAAAATCCAAATCAAAACAAATGAAACAGACAAATACATTTAAAAACTTCAAGAGAGGAGAACAAGCATGAAACAATCTCACCCACGTCCCGGGCCGGGCTAGGGAAAAAACCAACATAAGCAGAACAGACCGTCCAGGCTTCTCCCTGCTCTCCTGAACTCCCCGAAAGAAGGAAGAAAAACCCAGGAGGAGTAAACTCCTCCTCTGTTACATGGAAAACACGTGTGGAATACTTTGTAATATCTACTTCCTTAGATACACTGGTTACTGAGGAAGCCATGTATCAAACCCATTACAGAAAGGTATGAAATAGTGGTTTGTCCCATGTCCAGTGGTGATGCCAAAACTCCTCAACTGGTTCATGTGCCTGTTTCCAGTGAGAGCATATTTATTGGTGTCATTATCAGGAAACATGATGTTTACAGGATAGAAAAAGAGAAAAATGTGCATTATTTTCCTGTATCCTGACCTGTCTTTAGCTCACCTTCTCCTGCACTGCATAGTATAATTCACTCTCTTTATGCCCCTTGTTCCAGGAAATGATTATTCACAAAAGATGCTGAGAGAAAAGATGTCCCAGTAGATACCATTTTGATGGAGATTCAGTGATCCCTTGTCTTCTAATCTCTCCATTCTTTCCTGGTTTAGGCATAATAATATAAAGTTTGCAAAAAAATATCTGAGAGATCACTGGTTTGTGGTTTTGTTTCTTTCCAGTATGGAATGACTTTTCTTCAAATATTCAAATATTTGTGTTCTTGGTTTCTGAACTTCCAGCAGGTTTCCTAACAGCATGCTAGCCAGTGAAATAGAAATAACAGGTAACGAGCAGAGTATCAGCAAAGTATTTGTATCTGGATTTACTGCTCTTGGTTGCAGTGCTAGCTCATGAATAAATTTAGCGTTGGTATTTGCGTAAAGAGAATAACTCACAAATTGTATTTGAAGATTTATGGTATTTTGAGAAGGTGCAGAAGTCTTTTGCCACATGGTCAAGGCTTCTTCATACTTTTGCACAGAGACTGAAGTGAAAAATCAAAACCTGAAAAAGAGCCATAAGAAAAAATGTCTCTACAAGAACTGAACTAGAACTTACAGGATAGGAGGGCTGGTTGTCTTCATAGTGTTGCCATCCTTGGTGCAAAAATGAACAGAGCACTTTTAGTCAAAAATTCCAGTGAGGCAACATCTTAAAAGAGCAAGAAGAGATGTTGGTTAATCAAAAAAACCTATTAGCAGACTTGTTTTTCAGAGTCAAAATATTGTGTTTACTAACAAGTTCTCTGTTTATATGTGTGGCCTTAGAGGTAGCAGGTGGAGTTTGCAGTACAGCTGATTTCCTGCTTCTATCATTACTTATTCAAAAGCAGGAGACACAAATTTTCTTGCTTATTCACTGAACTGAATGTCATCCTTAGGCCATTTTTCTGGTCCTCAGTTTGAAAGAATGCTAATTACTTTCTAATTGCAGCAAGCTGGCGTCAAATCAATCTCTACTCAGACAAAATTTTCATGCCTGTCAGACAATAAAAGAGTTGTATGTTGATAAGCTCCTTTGATTCTGCTTAAAAGTTACATGTTCAAATTTCCTTTAAAATATGGTTTCCATTTGAGGGAAAATAAATGTATTTTGTAAGCCTATTTAAGTATACTTGGATAGCAGTCTCTAAAAGAAAACATGACTTTTCTCATCAAAAGAACAGCTCTGGAAAATGTTTTCTCTTTAAAGTTTATATTAGCTTGAGAACCACAACAAGGCTGAGAAGAGAAATGTTTGAACCTTTTAGATTTTTCAATCTTTTAATTGGACCTTCTTTAAAGGGCAGTAGAGAGGAGAAATAAAAACTGTACCCAACTAAGATCAGGGCCCTGTTATGCATAAGTTGTATAAAGACAGAGTGAAAGATGTCTTTAAAAAATATCTGAAGCACTGATGATGACTCAGACAAGGTGAATGCCCTGGGTAGAAGGGAAGGTAGAATGTAAGCCAGCCAGCTTTTATCTGAAGCTTTTCAAGCAAAAACTGCTGTGAGACAAGGTGATTTTTAGTCAGAGAATACAGATCAGAACTTGAGATATCTCTCCAGTACTCATTCAGACCTAACGTGGAAAAATTTGCAAAACTGGCTGTAGAATTCAAACTCACAACCTGTAGTGGGAGGTTTTGGATCCACAGATTTCACCCCCACCCCCACCTTGCAGCCAGAGACCTGTAGAAGGTCCCAGCCACAACATTGCTGCTGTGGAACATGAACTTCTCTCTGCCTTTTGATTTTCCTGGGTTGTTCACTTATTGTCTTATTATTTCCCCCCACCCAAAGCCTCTTTACTTGCACTTTTTTTAACCTCTCTGTTTTCCTTGTGTCTTAGTTTGAGGGAAAAACCAAAATGTTTACCAAAAAGCAGAGGAGAGGATTCCACCACAATAATCACGTCACTCTTTATTAAATTTAACAAAAGGGAACTTTAATTAGAAAATGGATATAAGAAGGATAACAGTTCTTAACTACTATAGATATAACCGTAAAGAGACCAAAGCCAACTACTCCCTCAGCACCAAAAGCAAAACCAAGAGAGAACAACCCCCAAACGGTAGATTCCTCCTGGAGCAGTTTTATTTATGGACAGTGTCAGTGTCACACCTCAGCTGGCTGCGAGGTGAATTCTCAGTCTTTTCCCAGTGAGGCAGAGACAAGGAGTGAAACACTCACACGGACTCTCTCTCTCTTTCTCCTTGTCCTTTGTTCCAAATGAAGAAGGAAAGGCTGGGAGAGGAGGGGTGGTGATAATTCCCAGGAATCTCATTGCAGTCTGTCTGTCCCCAGGAAGAAAAAAATCTACAGCGTGTCTTGAAGCAGCCGTGACTCTCATCTCTCTCTGAAGCTCAGAGTGCCCAGAGATGGAGGGGGAAAAGCAAAGAGCAGAGCCAGGAAAAAAAAGCTCTCACCAGAGCAAGCAGTGGTTCCTTTTTCTGCAGCTGCCTAAAGGAAAGCCCCTAAAGTCAAGACAGTACACAGGGAAAAAAAACAACTCTCCCCATCCCCAGGTGCTGGGGTTCTGTTTTCTCACCTCCATCCCACCATTCAGCTGGAATCTGAAAGTCATCAGCCATCCTTTGTCCTCAATCCTGGCTCTCCAAGCCTAAATCTTTCTGTTGGTAAGGTGAGAAAAATTCTCTGAGGGACTCCTCCCAACACCACCTTCCTGTGTTTGAATCTTTAACACCTCGGTGTAAAACATGAAAAATCTGGGAGAGCTCTTTGGAAGCATCACAATTGTTTGTGTGTTTTACATTAACCTCTTAACTTTGTCTTGCTTCCTTGCACGTTTCCCGAAAGAATTTTTTAAGGTGTGAAAGGCTGTCTGGAGTGGCTGCCCTTGTATCTTTGAGTAATTGCAATATTTAAAACTGTGTAGGATGTGGAGTCATGCAGTGTGGTCTAGTGCACAATTAACATCTGTTGGGTGGTTTATTCCTCTGGAATGTTTCCAGTTCGTGCCGAGGATGTGAGTACAGAATAAGTCAAACAATTTGTCCCAGTTCTTCAACCAGGTTACAGTGGCTTGTGGAGGACTTGAGCAATTATATACATTTATGCACTTGGGTGTTAACAAGTGACTAGTAAAATAAACATTTTGTGACTACTGCAGAATATCTCCGTAAAGGTTTCCTAACGGGTTTATGTATTGAAATTACTGAACTCTGGGATGTTTACATTTGTCAGAGTGCCTAGTTCATTAGCAGAAAAGAAAAATCAATACATTAAGAGGAGGGGGGAAAGCAGAACTGCATAATAATAGCATAGATCCAACTGCTAATCTAAAAATAAGGAAGAATTTGCTGGCTTTATTTTTCATTATGTTTAAAAAAATGTCTTGTCCGTTTTGTTCTCTTTTTTGTACTCATTCAGCTTCACATAAACCTATTAGATGAATTTTTATGTTCCACCTATGCCTGAAAAAAATGCATGTTTTATTAGATAATAAAATGTGTAAAAACTCTTCCACATTCTGTAGAGAACTGGAAGCTGTCCAAATTGCTGCAGTAATGTAATTCTGGACAGTGGTCATGGAATGAGCTCCTGTAGCAGTTTCTTCTGGTTATTTAAGAGTTTGAAACTGAATGTTTTGAAACCATAGAAGGAAACAATAATTGTGCTGCCAAGCACCAATTCAGTTGCTAGAGTTGCTGCTTTACTTCAGTCTTTAAGAATATTTTTTGAATTAGTGTCTGTAATATTGCTGGGATTAGGTGTGGAGTGTCTGGAGAATTGCTGTAAAATAGCCAGTTTATTTTATGGTTTGTTTCTGGGTTGGTTTTGTTTGGTGGTCTGTTTTTTTTTAAAGAATAAAGAGATTTTCTCTTTACCTTATTGCAGTCAGAACATTAGCACAGCTGTGCAGTGCCACAATCTGGGAGCAGTGATATACATGTCGTAAAGTGCTGCCTCAACAGTTAAAGTATCAGATTTCCAAACACAGATTAATTCTGAATTGCTATGTTTCCATTTACTTTGGGTAAAACTCTAGTTTTTGATACACTTGAGAGTAAGAAGTAGCCACTTGAGCTTTGCAAGTCTATGCCCAGCATTCCTGAAATGGCCACTTGGCAGCTCCCAACCATTGCAGGCATCTGACTCTACTGGGTACCACAGTAACTTGAAGGCATGCAAAAACTCAGATTACTCTGGCCACAAAGCTCTACTTAATATGAAGTGAGGTCATCAGAAATTTTGTCTGTGAGTTTCACTGTTTATTGTGACCAGATGCACCACTTTGGAGCTTTCCCTGCACTGGTAGGGGGAGCAAGAGAGGCTACATTTAGTGCTGGCAGGTCCAGCAATAAAGGACAACTTGGGACAAGGCATGATCTGGCTCAGATCCCTCCTCTGGGCTTACTGGAGAGCTGGAGACCATGTGCTGCTTTTACTTGCCCTCGAAAAGGGCAATGTAATGACAGTAATTACTGATGTCTTCAGGATTATTCAAAATTTATGGTTCTCTGTGACTTCGATTGTCTTTGAACTGGGTCCTCAGAGAGATACTTTACATTTAGGCAGAAATAGAAGTCTTAAGATCATCACACTGGTATCTTTAAAGGATTATAAATGGATAATTTCCCTGGCTTAATCCTTTGATCATCTCTCCCTTTTTGCAGATCTTCAGTCACTTTTCATCAAATGGGTTACAGATCTTTTTCTTTGAGGCTTTCATAGGCTACCTTCAGACTACCAACTGTTTCTGACCAAGTATTGCTTTTTATCTTCAGGGAACTTACCAATAATGTTCCCAACTGTCATAGTTGTTTTAACTTGATGAATGCACTGGCTATGTGGGATATTTTATTGTTGATAGTGATACTTTGTTTAAACTATAAATCCTAGTCCCAATAACATTTTTCTTCTGGTGTGTCTGTGTGCAGACTTGAGGTTGTAACTTCCAATGTTTTTTGTAATCCCTAAGCCAGTTTGAAATTAACATATGTTAGTACATATGGGCTTCCTTACAAAATGGACTTTGAGAATTTCATTAGCATCTGGTGTGTTGCTTAATGTGTTATTGTAAAGCTAATTAAGTGTTATGCTATAATGCATAATTGTATTTTATTTTTTCTTAGCAGTACAGCAGGCTGTTGCAGGAAAGAAATAAGTGAATGATGAAGAACATCATTATGTGTTTTATTTAGATCTTCTGCACTCTCTTTTAATAACAACAATAATCACCACAGTGACCAGACGTGTAAAAGTCTAATTTACAGATGCAGTGAGTTTATTATAAGTCCTGAAGAATTCAGTAGTACCTGCAGATGCTCTGGATTTTGAGGCTCAGATCTGTAATGACAACTGTTTCTTAATTTTAAAATGAGTCAGTGCATCAGCTGTTGTTTGTAGTATTTGCTGTATAGTATAATTACGCTGTCTGAATTACCTACCAACAGCAGTGGCCTATGTCTTTGAGCTTCGTTGAATTACAATAGACTGTTGAACCTGAATTTATATACCCCAGCCACCACTGTAGCCTGTATTGAATTTAAAAGGACAACTTTGGGATGTGCTGAGCTCCCACCAAGGTCATCCTTGATGGGTTACATCACCTAGATCTGGATTTAACCTCCCAGTGCCTTCAGAGTTGTGTTCCAGCTTACATCAGGGAACCCATCCTGAGGTCAGTAAGTTCACCCTTCTTCCACAAAAGTTAAAACAACTTCCACTTCATTTGCCTTCTTAGACCAACATCTCCTTAATTTCCCTCTAAAAACCATTTAGGATACAGGTAGTCTCTTCCATTAAGTACTTCATTCTTAAAGTCTGAGCTCATAGTTAGAATCAAGTTTCTTTTTAAATGGAAGCAACTTCATTTTATTCATGTTTCCTCAAAAGGTTCATGTTATGTGGACTTTTGATTTTCCTTCTTGATGTCTTGGAATAATCCCATTTTAAGTTCTTGAATTCATCTATTTAGCCTGGGGACTATGTCAGTATTTTAGCAAATATTGTCTTTCTGGACCTTCCTTCTGAAATCTGCTAAAACCTACAGTGGCTCAAAGGAACCGTAATGTGCTGAACCTTGTAATGCCCTAACGAAATGTCAGGTCTGGAACAGGATGAAACACCTACAGTCTTATTGAGTGGTTGCTCTGCTCTAAGGACTTGATCCACGGCCACTGGATGAAAAGCTTTTAGGTGAGCCTGCTGTGTTATATAGACCCTATTCTGTGATTTTTCATTTGCATTTGTATTTTGCAATCCAGGCTGCATTATCTGGCCATTCTTCCATGACATCAAAGAACCAAAGAAGCAACAGATGAACTAGGACAAAGCAAAATAATTTGAGTCTGCAGAAGTTGCTTGCTGACTGATTGTATGTCCTTTATGAAATGCCATCCTTGCTGGCATCTGAAGAACCAGCACCACAATCCAGTGCCCTTCTGGCCTGACAGTAAAAGAACAAGAGTGAAACAAAAGAATAGCAGTGTATACAATTCTCATTGTTCCTTAGCAATACCACAAGGTTATTCCTTGCCTGAAAGACACAAAATAAGCAATTGCAACACAACAGTGGCTCTGGCTAAAAGTCCTGTGTTCCCTGTGTGTCATAGAGCACATTGTGGTGCTCTGTAATGCTCCTCTTGGGAATCAGCACTGATAAGATCCTTGCAGGCTTCCTGGGCTGCAGTGTCACTCTCAGCACTAAGAAATCATGCTGGGCACTTCCTCTGGTGTAAAATGGAACAGTCATCTTCCACTCAGCTGCATCAGAATTTTTTACTAAACATTTGAAGGCATCTTAGCATAAATTATTCCTCACTAGCTGTGGCTTAACGTGTATTGTTGAACAGCTACATCAAATGTAATTTAGCAGCTATTTGTAGGCTGGTTTATTTGTGTTCAGTAATACAGATGTTTTCAGACTACTTGTTTAGGTGAAGGCAGAGGCAACAGGGGAGCAAAAATTATTTTAAAACATTAAAAAAAAACCTACTTAAATTTGTCTCAAAATACCAAGAAAAAACCTGACAGCTGGTATTCATGACTGAAAGGCAAATAGAACAAATGAGATTACATTCATTTGTTGTCTCTGATACAAACCCAGACACATTACTACAATGAAAGTGTTGGAAGAACATTTTTCCTAGGCTTTTAGATGAACTTGTCCTAACAGCTGTTCAGTGTCATCAGTGTCTAGTTAATGATGTGTTCTAGTTTGTCAGGTACAAAATACTTTTAATGAATAATTCTGAGAATTCAGAAAAAAAGTTTTCAGAATGGAATTTCCTACTTTTTTTCAACTGCATTGGTTTAATACAGTTGAAGATATAATTACACTCAGGAAATATAATTCTATTTCTTAGGTTGACAGTTTTCCTGCTTAGCCTCCCTGAAGACCCTTGTTGATCATTGGTTTCTGAAAAAGTTGAGTATTAATTCAAAGATTCTGACCTGGTTAAAGCTTCTGGAGTGTTGCTGTTGCCTGGAGGTATTCCTCGTTTGCAGGATATTAGTGTATGACCCACAGAGCAGCTTTTTTACCAGCATTAGCTCTGTCCCTGGGATTCCCCAACCTTGCCCTTTGCCAGCCCTCTTGAGAAGTGGAACTAGAACTGACAGGCAGGACCATATGTAACAATTTCTCACAATTTCCCTCAAGGGAGTTTCTCTTCAGCTTTGCTGTAGCTGTATAGGCTAATGTGTGACTTCATCTTCAAGCACTATAAAAATATATAGTTTACATATACTTTATCTAGTTCAAATCTGGTTTTGAGTATTATATTTTCACACATTTACCCCGACAAACTGTAATTTTCTTATTCATTTCTGCATGCAGATCTGAACTTAGACTTGACAACCATCTGTTTGCTTTGCTTACTGACATTTCCCAGCAAGTACATCCCTAGAGGAACAACAGTGAGTTTTCTGTTTGGGATGCCAGTCGGTCTTTGGCCTTGAATGCCAATGGCATCATGATGCAGAAGTAAGTCATCATAGAGTCTTTAGAAACTTGCTGCTTGGACATCTACTCTGGAAACTCATCTCTAAGTTCTTCCCCTGCCTCTGGAAGTATGGTGGCAATGCAACAGATGGGCAAAGGAGTAGTACAGCAGATTTCTGTGGCACCCCAATAGCCCACTGCTTGCCCACGCTGTTGAGTGTTTTAAATCAATGTCATAATTTAAATGTGTCCATTAGGAACATTGTGTTATATGGGGTTGTTGAAGCTTCCTGACACCACAGGAATAAAGGAGAATCAAGCTCTTAATGGGTCTCAACAGATGTCTTAGTCATTAGCTACTGTTGGGAGTAACTCTGTGCTACAAAATTAACCTTTCTAGACTCCTTCTCTAGGAAATGGGGAGAGACAAAAACTTGAATCAACTCTATTGGGCTCCCAGTCTGAATTGTTCTCTGGAGAAATTCATCTCTTCTCACTAGGGGAATGGGAAGGGTACCAGGGCTCACTGGGCTGAAGTTGGCTGTCGTGCCTGCTGCTGGGCTCCTGCCCCAGCTTGGAGCTTCCCTCACTGAGCAGCCACAGAGGGTGCCCTGCTCCGTGAATGAAGCTGTAGGAAAAGGCTGTTTTGCTCTGCAAAACTGACATGGATAATTATTCTTAATTTTGTGAGAGTATACTTATTTCTCTAATAACAAATGGAAGCTTTCTGGTACATGCCAAGCAGATATACTTTTGAGTAACAAGTTGACAGCTCAGGAACAGTCTTTTCATGGTGATGCATGTTTGAGACATTATGATGGTAAATGAGCATCTAAAGTGAAAATTAGCAAGCTAGTCTAATTTATGAAACCTGTGTTTGGATTTTACACTTACACCTACTGTTGGATCAATTATTGCTAAACTCTGTTCACTGTAGTATAAATTCAGTACACTGATTAATTCCAGTCTGCTTGTTTGATGTAATATGGAGTTATTTTGTAGTACTAGAGCACAGCTAAATCAGTTGTGATTTCATGTTAGATACTGCACATCTAATATTACAATTTTACTTATAGTTTAAGAACAAACTAAGACAGGAAGGAACATTCATCTTCATTTCCAAGTAACTCTGAGAATAACCAAGTTCAAAAACCATTTCAATTACTTTGCACTGATTGCAGAAATTAATCATTTCTGTTTAGAAATACTTGATTTGTAATAGATTTCGTTTGCATGTTGTTTGTTTTTGTTTTCAGCTACACCGGTTCAGACTTCTAAGAGAAGATACTTTTTGTATCTTTTGCCAAAATTTAGTCATTGGAGTTACTCTTTGTGTAGAGTAATTTTAGTTGGCAGTCTTGTTATGCTTGCCTACTGAGATTGTGATTCCAGATTAGGTTTTCAGATTATATTTCTCTCAGAAACAAACAAATAAACAAAAAAGCAAAAAGCAAAG
Source organism: Hafferia zeledoni (assembly GCA_035583235.1). Classification (NCBI taxonomy): domain Eukaryota; kingdom Metazoa; phylum Chordata; class Aves; order Passeriformes; family Thamnophilidae; genus Hafferia; species Hafferia zeledoni. The sequence goes on along the minus strand of JAWWEV010000172.1, from coordinate 7,902,313 downwards.
CCAGGCAAAGGTTATAATAATTCTTTGATTCCTTGAGTGTATGTTGCAGAGTCTCCTCTGTTATTTTACTGAATGGTGACTATGGTTTCTGTGCATCTGCAGCAAATCAAGCTGCTTGAGTATTTCCTACTGGGGTAACATGGACTACATGTTATGTTCAAACCTGTAATCTTTCCACTGTCCCATCATGTATGGCTTTACCTAAGACCATGCAGTACAAGGAGTGGTCCTGCCTTCCTGCTGCTTTGAAAAATAATCTGTGTGTGTCTGTGCATATGTGGGTCTGCAATGCTGTGCCTCCTCTCGTGCCGGCGGAAGGGTGGGCAGAAATGCGGAAATGAGGGCGGAAGGAAGGAAGGGTGGATGGGCAGAAGGAAGTAAGTGTGGAAGGAAGGAAGGAAGGGCGGATGGTCAGAAGGGCAGAAGGAAGGAAGGGGCGGATGGTCGCAAGGGCGGAAGGAAGGAAGGCACTTTGTTTAGTACTTCCAGAGGCTGATGCAACTGAAGTACTTGATGGCTGGAACACTTGGCTGCAGGTAGAGATGTTGTAAGCGTAGTTAATAAACCTTTATGAGACTCTCTGAAACAGAAAATAACAATTTTGGAATTCACAGTGTTGTGGACTAATCTCCTTCTAAAGCCTCATATGGTGGCCAGATGACCACTTAGCAGTTTGGGCAGATTTTAGAAATATATTTTTTTGTCACTACATTGAGATCTGTCTTTGCTTGACAGATCAGCTGAAGATTTCATGACAGATGTTGGGGAAATACCTGAGCTTTCCTGTGTCATATTTAACGTCACTGCACCTTGTTTTATTACACTGCAGATAATGGGGATAAAACCTAAGCATTGCACAGAGATGTGTGCTTGTAACATGTGTTGGTAGCAGCAGCTGATTTTGCTGCATGTGTGTGCCTACCACAGTGATGTCCTTTTGGTGAGGGCACCCTGGGCATTAGTATCCCCAAAATAAAGTCGTAGTGCTGAGCAATGCTTCAGCTTGGTGTGAACTCAATACTACTTTAATTAAAAGTACCGTAAACCATAAATAAATAAATAAATAGGTGTGCTAGAAGGTCCAACAATGTTTCTGTAAAGGGATATCTGCAATATCATAATCCAGATTCTTTGAGAAAACTGTAATCTCAAGAGCAAAAATATGACTTCTTTCACTGGAATGGAAAATTCTAGCAAGGAGTTGAAGTGGTACTGAGAAAATCATAAAGTAACCATTAAATTGGACTTTACTGAATAAAGTAAATGCAGCTTCTAAGAATTAATTTTGACCACGCAAATGATTCTGTAAGAATCTGTATGTTGAGTTCAACAGGTACCTTCTCCATCATTTTAAGCATCTTCAAGCCATACAGTGATGTGAAGAGCAATGAAGGTACACCGTAGGCCTCCTGTGATGTTCAACAGTCCTGGTGCTTTACAACTAAGTAGTAAATACAGCACTTTCAATAGGACTGACAAGTCTGAAAATCAGAAAGATTTTCCTGAAGTGAGTAAATTATTTCAGCCTGAAATAACCATGATTGAAAATGCTCAGATTTCTAATTTTCCATATGTTTGACAAGGTTATTGCTGTCACTGCTGTGATAACCAGGGTACCAGGAAGTTAGCAAACATTTAAGAATTGTGCATAATTTAGAAAGACTCATTTGTTCTCCCACCGTCTGCTTTTTAGCCTCTAACTACAGCAGTGGATGAGAGCATCTGGTTGTTTCTCTGCAAATACATTTAATATATTGTCTGCATAAATATGATGGGAACTTATGGCCTTTGGAATAAAACCATGTGTTTATTCCCTCCTGGGAAATATGGGACTTTCTGTATAATTCTCTTTATTGAGTTGTAATTCAAATATATCTTTTCCTTTTGGTAATTTCTAACATTAATTTCTTCTCATTATTCTCATCCTTTCATACTTCAGTGCTATTTACAGAAGAAATTGTGCCATGTAAAAACTAGTAGCCAAGATTTCAGGGCCAGAGGAGGAGCATGTAAAAGGGATAAAACCCACTTAGTGTACGTAGCCTGCTAGTTCAAGGAAGAGATCAGGACTGCAGAGCCCCAGAAAGGATGAGAACATTTTAATCTTGGTCTCTTCTGCCTTTGGAGAGTATTCCAGACATGAGACTGCTGCAGCAAAGTAGGTTGTAGCACTTGTGGCTGCTATGGGTTCAGTCACATTTTTGGAGATCTTTCCTTACCCTGTCGGGCCCTTGGTGACTCTGTCCAAGTTTGAGATTCCAGTATTTAACTTTTATGTACCTAATTAGACCTGTCTGTGAGGGATGCTCCTGTCAGGTAGAGACTCTATGACAGAGAAACAGAGTCCTGATCTCCAAACACTCAAAACCGTGAGAGGTTATGATGTTTGGTAGAGCTGGAAGCAGATAATCTTACAAGCAACTACTTTTATTGAAATTCATTTACCATTGGAAAAAAAAAACAAACAACAAACCAAAACCAACAAGTCCACAGATTTAAATTCTTTCAGTTTTTGCTGAAACTGTCTGAACTGAATAGCAGTTTAACACTTGTGGCCTTTGCAGATCTCTCCTGACATGAATAATCATCCCATTCATAGACATGCATGCATCAGTGTCACATACACTTCAATCCAGCAATAATTTCACAAAAGCTGGAATATTATTTTATTTTAAACCCCAATTTAATGTTAGAAGGAGGATAAAATTATTAGCCTGAGGCAATGAATAGGGACATTTTGCATAAATTCTTATTCTTTAGCAAACTGAAAATAAACTTATAAATCCAGTGTCAAATTATCATTGGTGATGGTGGGAATTGATGGTTCTGCAGGACTGGCAATAACGCCCTATGCTTTTGTAGCAAGAGGTTCTCACTCATTCCCTGCTATTATTACTGCATTTCTTGTGATTTTAGCAAGACAGTTTGCCATTACAGAGCAGTGAATTCAAAAGACTTTGCTGGCATTGTCTTTCTTTTTCCCTATGGCTCCTTAGTTTCTTTTGTCTCTTAAATCGCCTCCATCATTAATCCTCTGTCTCACACATTCACATTAAAGTGTCTTTTATTCTATGCCTACACAGGGCAATGTGCACTGTGTAAAGATACTCATGGTAGCTCTGAATGAGACAACTCAAATAATGGGACACAGCATTGGACTAACTGGGTGTCATCCATTGTGTTCTGCTTCTCATTAAGACTCTGGCAGAGCCAGCTCTGCTGGTTTTGATTGATGTAGTACTGGCACAAGTAGAATTCCTCTTAGCATTGCGCAAGTAATATGCAGTAATTTGAGGATGTATAAATATATGGAAAGATACATCCCTAAGAAAATCAAAGCTTTATTTCTCATTTAAGGACAAGGTTACTTAGCAAGGAAATGTCATGAGAAATTAAAAAGGTGAAGGGTAAAGAGTAATCTGATGGCGTTTTCAAGGTGGACAAAGCTATATTTAAAACCATAATGAAATAGTGCCATAGATATGAAATATCCAGATCTGACTGAGGCTAGAAAAGATATTTAATGAGAAAGAGAACATAGCTTAAAATAGATGTGAAGTGGATGTGATCGTGAGGTGGTATGACATAAATTGAAGCAGGTTGATCTGAGTAACAGAAGTGAGTAGCTAACAGCAGATGAACATGACTTGCTGTGCTACATATGAGAGTGTCATAATGAGGACAGGAGCTGGGAAGGGAAGGGTAGTCCTTCCATTAGTTCTTTGGAAAATGTGGATCAGCTGTGAAGATTTAAACTAGGATAAATTTTCAAAGAACAAGAGATCTTTTAGATTTAAAGCAGATTATACAGTATTATAGTTTTAGCATGGTGTAATCTCTGACTTTCAGCTTTTGTCTATGGGTCTGTCCAACCAGCATGTGATTTTTTTTTTTTTTCCCACTGAATATGAAGTAGAGGAAGATGCTTCCTGTTTGGCTGTGCTATGCCAGCATTAATAGATGTTTGCATGGTTCCCAGCTGTGAGTGAGTTCAGTTACACACCACCTCAGGAGGAAAGTGCGTGTTTAACCCCAATGTTTCTGCCACATCACCTCTTCTCCGGATGTGGTACCGGCTTCTGTGTGGGTCCCCTCCCTCCACCTATGTCAGGACCATTGCTAAGCAGCAGCCAGGTAAGATATTCCCTGGTGGAGCTACACCTGGGATTTGTCACTCTCCAGTAGCTTCTGATCTGCAGTAAAACCCATATGTTGGTGTCAGTGCTGTCACAGACACCTTCTCTGCTCTCAGCTCTTGCCTGTCTTGGCCATTGGTTACGGTCTGTGACATACAGAAACTTTTCTCTTTTATTGAAGCATATTTTTAATGGCAAATGTTTCTGCATTTCCTCCTTTGCCATAAAGTTGATGTGCTTTGTTCCCACAACTAGGGAATAGATGGCAAAAAAGCAGGGCAATTTCTACTATTGTAGACAGTTATCTCCCATAGCTTGTCCCCACTCCTCTCTGTCCACCCTATCTGGTTTACTCGATGAGATTCCTATGAGGCTGGTGTGGTTGGGCAGCAAGACAGCAAAGTGTTTCTGCTGTGAACACTGAAGGATCCTGACTTCCACCAGAGGCTCCCAGAAGATTTAGTCTGAGTGAGGCCATCTCTTCCTGCACGTGTCCACCTGTGTTAGCCAGCTGATGCAGGAAAACACTCTGCATGGGATGGGGTTCTTCTGAGTGTCAGGGCATAGAAATATCACCATTGTTTAAATTGGTTTACTACAGTCAGTGCATTTTATTGTTTCACTTCTAAGGGCCAGTGATGTGCAACACATTAATTGGCACTTGTTGTCATGCATGGGGCTTCTCAAGCACTGAAAGTTTTACATACTGTTCAAAGAGTAATTCCATGACCTAAAACTTTTTTCAAGCCATCAATGAGCATTAAAAAAGTCTATTCCATGTATAAAGTAATATTGGGAGAGGAGGAGAGAAAGATGTTAATAAAAAGCGAAAATTGTTCTTCACTTCTGTTCATTGCACAGTTACCAAAATCAATGTGTCTGCAAATGTAACTTGTCTCATAAATCATTAGATCACAAACCTGCACAATGTCAATATGTTATCACCACCCTATTAAATTAAATTACTAACCAAGGTAATAGTTAACAGCATATTTCAGAGCAAACAATGTTTTATTGTATTGAGAATGCCTAATAAATATAGCAGTCAGCTTATATGATTTGAAATTTTTTAGGTGGAAGAAATACCGGTGGGAGATAAAGGAGTATGGAAAAAATGCCATCCGGTCACTAGGGATATAAAATACTGAAATTCTGGGCTGCCATAATGAGAAATGTCCTACTAAATCCCTACCCAGTAATTAGATGGGTTGAATGGGTTATGTTTGGATTTGGCAACGTCAAACAGAAGGGGAATAGTAGACATGGATAACTGTCTTTGTTGAGCTATGGGACATTCCACAACCCAAAATGTTATCTAACAATAGAATTCCCAGTGTAAGTTACATTTTTTGGTGTATTTTGAATATAATAGTGTATGCAAAATTTTTACATGTGGATAACTTCTGTTTTTACAGGAAACTATAATCTTATTCTCTAACACTTATACTGCTATATAATGCTAAAGGCTGTGATTAGGCTCTGAATCTTCCAGCTTGAGATCGTCTTTATTTTTATGAGTTATTTTATGGTAATTTAAAATTACAGCAGAAAACATTTATTGTTTCATAAATAAAAAGGAAGTGTTGATCTGAAAGACGTCAATTACATTGAAATTCAAGCTACTTCTTGTTAGGACATATTTTACAATTTTTTTTATTTTTTTTTCCAAATGTGGTGCTGATGAAGCATTTTTTTTTCAGCATCATCACCAGAAAACAAACCTATTTCATGGGTTGCCTGTTCTTTTGGTAGGAACAGGACAAAAGTCCTCAATAAAAAGGGAAGCATCAGTGTGTTTGAGTCTGCATAGTCAGGTAAAATTCTGGCTCTAGCAACATATACAAGAATTTTGTGGTAAACTTATAAAACCTGGAATATTGCTCCTCACTACAAAATATTTCCCCTGAGATTTACATGTTGAGAAATCCCAGACACCTTTAAAACTGTGCCCATGTATGAGGCAGTATTTCCAACCCTTGATTTCAAACAGAGCTGTTGGTAGGGGTTAAGTATTGATGATCTTGGCAGGCACCTGGCTCATCTTCCAGTGCTGTTGTGACAGTGGCAATTGTAGATGCAAATGTGCTATGTCTGTAACCATTTCTATGTTCCCCTTTTAACACTGGCAAGGAGCTTAGCAAACAGCAAATGGAATGGTTTGAGCTAGCTATCTAACAAAAAGCTCATCATAAGCTGACTTCTTTTATTGTGTTGGTCTCTACAGAAATTAATTAGTGACTGCTTGCTGCTTCATTCTTACAGTGAAGATTCCTGGTTCAGCCCATCTGTTTGGGGGTCCTATTTCACATTTCCCTTCCTTGTCACTTTAAAGATGGTTACATTTTTTCACATTTTCTGTCCCTCTGTTTGCCAACTGCATTGATTTTTATAGTAATGGTATATTTCCTGCTTTCTAATATATTTCTGTCTGCTGCTCCCTCCTCTAAATCAATGTTTTTAATATAATACTTCAAGAACTCATCAGTGAGAATGGTTGTAAAATTTAGTCACTTCATTGACAGTCGTCTGTTGCTGGATGTTGAAAGCTATTTGTACTCACAGTTCCAGTCATGTATTTTAAGATGTTTTGGGGTTTCTTTTTTGACTGTAATTCACTGAGATCAGTCTAAGGCAAGCAATTTCATTTCTGTAATTTCACTTGAAATAAAACTTGCAAAGCTGCTAACTAAATTAAGGGCATCCAAAGACTCATTTTGAAAGATGATGTATATTTAGTTTATATTGGAAAATACATTCATAATTTCACTTATCACAGGGTAAGAGCAATGCAATTGAACAGTGAGCAGCACTCCTGTGTGTTACCCATCTCTGTCGGCCACTGACACTATACTTCTAGCAGAGTCTATTGCGATTTCTAAAATTCAGCAATATGAAATCTGTAGGTTTAAACAGAAAACAATTTTTTTTTTGTAGAGCTTAAGGAGTTAGACATTTACATATCCTTAAGCTGTCTCAAGCACAGACCTTATTTTGAAAAGTTGGGGCCAACTGCAGTCATACCAGGGGTGAGAACTGATCTGCTGGATACCAAGTGTACCTACTGTATTCTCTTAAGATTGGGCTCAACTCCTTCTTTGAGTCCTCCTTCTTTAAATGATACAGTGCCTGAACTGTCTGTGTAGAACTGTGGCCATGCTGAGGCCACTCAAAAATTAAATGTTTACAATATTTTATTGTAAATTTTTCCATGTAGCACTTAAATTACTTATAGGTATAGATCAGTTCAGACTGGATGCTTTAATTTTCTTTTTTAATAGGTGGAGGACGGAAGAATTTCAGCATCAATCAAACAGCTGAATATATCATAGTTTTATTCATGTGCAAAGTAAACATTCATTGCTATGTCTGACATGTACATCTAGCTGTAATCATAATAAGAACAGCATGTAGCATTATAATATGCTTACATTATAATTTAATATACTTCTATTATGATGTAATTGCATATTACTCTATGTAATTTATTTACTCTTGTTAAAATTATATTGTAATTCTTTGTCTTAATCTGTATACCTTGGGGAAGCACTGGGAGGGTTGAAACAAATTGGAACTGTTGCCCTGTTCAGCAACAGCAGTAGAAAAATAGTCCTGGATCTACAGTTCTGATCAGGGGAACAAGTACATGGAGTCCAGTCTGTTGGCCTTTGCAATTGACTTCTCAGATGTCAGGAAAACCAGCTTCTGTCTTCACTGGAGTCAAAGCTGGGTAGCTGTATGGCCTCTTTTGGCATGCAACATGTGGAGGATTTCAGCTTTGGGTTGGTGGTTGTTAGCAGAATAGACCTCGAGATACAGGGGAAACTGCATTGATTTGCATGGACAAGCTGTGCCTGTCAATGGAATTGTTTGAGACTGACCACCAGTGGTTGCTGCCCCTTTGGTTGGGTCTTTGGAACTGACCATGGGATCCCTTTTTTGGTGAAGTAAAATATATCCATTATAATCACAAACCAAGGGGCCACCCCTGGTGACCTTGGGGTTTTTTTACCTTGTTTCGGTAGCCCATTATTGATAAAGGTATTTTGAGTGATTTCTAGCAGACTGTCCCACCCTACGCCTTCCAGTTGTACTGGAGATCTGTGTTGGTGACAGACCCGTGCAGCAAGTAATTTGACAGGCATTTTAAACACAGACACAAGGCTTTATGGAAGGATGATTACAATGACTGTTTATGTGCCTAAAGAAAAGCAGATTCCTTGGATGGTACACCGGAATGGTGGTCCTTTTGTTCAGCACTGAATGAAGATTTTTTCCTATATGAAGTATAGTCTTTTCCAGGAACTGTTCTGTCTCATTGGCACATTCTACTTATAAATTGTTTTAGACTGGGTGTATGAACCAATCTTTGTTCTAGACTTCATTTGCAGGCCATGGCTTCTATTATATTTAAGTGCTTCTCCTTGAAGCTCTAAATCAAGGGCAGTTTCCAAAGTGGGCAGCTTCTATTAAATGTAATTACTTTAATCTGAAGCTTATGCTAAAGGTGAGGCTTCTAAACATGGGTAGCCACTAAATTAGAGTAGCTGCAGTTAAAAGAATGAATAGTAAAAGTACCTCTACTAAATAAAGGATAGTAACTAATCAGGGAGGGATTATAAATGAAGCTATGCGAGGGTTGTGTATTATGCTATTCCCAAAACCAGAAACCACCTCTCCATATTTCCTCTCTTGTAAATGACCAATAAGATATATAATGTCTCTATCCTTGTGCACCTACGGGTTCAAAGCCTAATGAAGTTTAATGCAATACTGTTATTTGTTTATATGCCCTTACTTTTATTGAGCATGAAAAGGTTTTAAAAGAGAATGCTTAGGAATTTTCATGACAATGTTGGACTTGGGAACACAAAGCCAAGAATTACTTTTCTGCCATAGAACCATTTGTTTTCTTTATCATCATCATCATGATTCTTCTTTCTAATCATACTTTTCGACTGTCCATTCGTGGTCAGATAAATTAGCCTGTCCTCCTAGTATTCATGGGGCAACCCATAATTTTTTTTCAGAAGACCTTTTGCTCTTGGATTCTCTCAGCATCATGTCAGATTCCTAATCTACTCTATGCTGTGATGCTTTACCAAAACTCTGACAATTCACTGGCTTTCAGTCCCTACGAATGCTGCTGGGTGCTTGTTTTACCTATGGAATCGCAATATTTCTATTCTTGACTTAGGAGATGAATGGATGTAGCACTTCTTGACTCCTTTCTAGCCGATGACAGAAGTTTTCACCCAGCATTGCAGTCATCATTCAGGTGATAGTCCACCCAGATTCCAGACATGAACTAAAGATGCAGGAACCAGAGGCTGTTAATGCCTTGTCTAGTGCATCGTTGAAGAGAATTTTTTTGAAAGGGCTTGATAGCTAAACTATGGATTTTAGTGGAATGCTCGCTCATCGGTAGACATGATGGGAAGATAGAATGTGTTCTTACTGGGATAAAATACCACAAGAATATGGAGAACTCAACTCTGTTTTCTTTGTTGACAGTTAAAACTAACATTAGATAAAAAAAATAGTTGAAATAGGCTGAATTTTCTTTGTGTGGTTAAAGAAACCAGATAAGAGCAGTTTCATGCAGGGAACAGATCAGGTAAATACCATCTTTACAGCATTTATGCTTTTTGAGTAACTGGAGCAATTTACCTTTCGGTTTTTAAGGAATCATTCTCAGATGTGATACTGCCTGAATCACCTCTGTGAAACATTTTTCAGCATTCAGGAGTCATCTAAAGTGGCTTATTTTCTTCACTGTTGTTTTCCTCATCTCACACATCAGTTCCTCTTTGTCACAGGTTTTCAAAGACAGCCTGTCAGCATGCAGCCTGCTCTATCACAGGCTTGATTTCTATAACTATTGTGTGGGAGAGACTGAGCAAAGGGAGGAGAGCTTTTTGGACTCAGTATTAGAGTTCATCTTGAGAATTTTGCTTCAAAGTCCAGCATGGCATAGACAATTTATGAGCAATTCCTTACTCTCTCATTTTGTTTGCAAGTAAAATATCCTGTATAAAGTAAGCATAATAAAAGAAAGCAAAACCCCTCTTAGTAGCCACTTTTAAATTCAGCTTAAAATACAAGGACATAACCCATAGTGGTGCTCATCCACATTATTAACTTCTAATGCCTTGGAAGATGTAAGGACCATAATCTTTGTGTGTCAGTTCTAACCGCATTGTTAAAATGAAAGACAACTATTAAAACCAGAATTAACAATTTAAACTTTACAATGAAATTGCTCCTCTAAATTCTCCATGGTAGCCTAGACCCAATTCTTCAGCATAACAGATTTTCCTCTCTTTTTCTGCTTCTTATAGAAGCAGTAAAAAGTATCAGCTAACCAGTCAACTGGTCTCCTGTTTTGTTCAGTGACCATAAGGTTTATCAATCCATTATTTCAGCTTGTAGGTAGAATTAAACACCTTTATATTATGTCGTACTTTCTGTACAATACTTGCTTCCTCAATGACTATTCAGAGGATGTTGAGAAGGCTAAAGCCAGGAATTTATTCTTGCGTGTCAATTCAGGGAAGTGCAATTTGCACGGTATGCTAGAATACACTTATTTGTTGACTGGTTCCTTTGCTTTGGCAGTAAGCTGATATCATATATTCCAGCAGTTCTTCTTTCCAAGATTTATCAGTCGTCTTGGTTTTCCAATGGTTTTGCTTTGCATTGAGTAACAAAGTATCTGTTAAGCCAGAAAGACAGTGACACAGAACTAACAATAAGCAAATGAACAGCACTTAGAAAAGCTAGAAAATGGAGAGTTAAAGTTGAACATGGCTTAGCAGATCTGGAGGTGAGAGAAACATCCAGAAAGGCATAATTTACATGGAATTATGGATCTTGATCTGAGAAGGTGTTCCAAATATTCTTTTTTCCAGCAGCTGTAAAAACCTGTCAGGCATTTACATTTTGGGCAACAGTTTTTCTCAGATGTTTATGCTTCACTGCTGTGCGTGGTCACAAGAACTCTGACCTAAGCTGCTAGGAAGCTTGCTGCCATCTCTGACACGTTCCAGCTGGATCAGAGACTAATTCAAATTGGTTTGATTGGTGAATGAAAATGGATTCATTTTAGATACAAGTTTTAATACTTTTCCTTCATATGGAGTGAAAATTTAAAATCAATGCTTATAATATGATAATGAACAATATCTCTTTGGAACATGACAATGAACAGTATCTCTTTGAAACACAACAAAAAGTTAGTAAGTTTACTGTATTAAGGTCTTTGCTATCACTTGACACCTATTGCAGAGCTAATCTGGTCATAAATGCACAGATATGTGTGGTACATGCACAGGTTTGTACGGTCATTGCACTTCCAGAGTACACATGGAGATCTGGAGCCTGTGTTGCACACCTCTGGATGCACCTGCTGACATGTTTGGAGTCTTGGTCTGAAGTAGAAGCATTGCATCAGAATATTGCTAATCTCATCTACCTGAACCAATTTATGCTCTGCTTGAACTGGTTTAAGATCTTGAGCAACTGTTTTGTAAGTTCTGAAGCAATGATTTTATGTTGCCTTGAGAACATGTTGAGCCTCTTTCATTAAGTTTGCAGTGAAGAAAAGAAGCAGGTAGCAAGACAATTCTCTCTGAAATCTAGCTGATCACCAGTTGAAATCTCACATCTTCAATGGGAAAAAAATAGGTTAATAATCAGTAAGCAAGATAAAGTCAAGTCAGTCATTTAATAACATTCTTATGTTGGGATGTTGTCTCATCACAAGATGAGCCAGAGACTCCACTGCAGTTCCCAGAGTCTTCTCACCATCTACTAGTGGCTGATGGCCATCTGCAAGATTATCTGCAGCTGTCTTTACACTCTTATTTAAAAATTAATTTTATCAGGAAACAAGATCCACCAAAATGAGTAAGAGGGAAATGAATGATCCCTTCTTTGCCTTTATGCAGGTTTTCTAGATAATAGCAATAAAAGAAGTCCTTCAAATTGCATGTTCCTCAGGTCCTCCAAACACAATAGGCATCTCTTTAATTTATATGTTGCTGGCAGTTCCATGATCCACATTGGACGTGAATTGGGAGATGTTCTCAAGGCATGTCTCAGGGTAAAGACTCTGAGTCCAAGGAAAAAAGGCTGGGGCTGCATGTGAGCTTGCCTTCCTACTTGTTCTACTATTTTGCCTGCAATCAGAACAGTTCTGGATTTTGGAACAATAGGGAATCTGAAATCCAGAGCTATCGATATAATCTATTAGAAGATTTTTTATTTTATTTTATTTGAAGCTACTTTTGTGGATCTCAGTCCTTTAGGTTAGTGTATTTCTGACTTTTCTGGGCCTCAGAGCTCCTGAGCTCAGGGGCAGTACTGGGGCAGCCCCTGATGTGTTATGTGGCTTGGGATCCCACAGTGGAATGTAATGGAAGAGCAACCTCAACACAGTACTTACTGCAGTGCATTTTGAGGAAAAAGAAATCTCTCTTGAAATTAGCAACAGGTTTTGTCTACTTACTGTAGTGCTTCCTTACACAACAAATTAAATTTCTTTGGCTTTTCTGGATTATTTCTTATTAAAAGATAAAAATACACTCTTCAAATTTGCTTGTGCTCTGTTTCTTGTTCTTTAAGGACAAAAATAATTAGTATTGAAGAGGAATTCCTCAAGCTGCCATGACCCAAAGTAAATTCATTCAAGTTAACTAGCTTAGCCTCATCTAAGAAATACTTTGTAGGAATTTTTGCTTCTGTTTAGTAAGATAAGAAAAATGGCAATAAAATAACTAGTGCTAAAAAGAGTTAAGGAGAAGGATTCAGCAGATAACTCTCTGAATTAATTGAATTATTCCTCTGAGAACTGTTCCAATGTAGATCATTACAAGGGAGTGAGACTGAGGTTTCCCTCTAAAGCCCTGATGCAAGGCCAGTTGACACAAGCCTAAAATTCCTCTTTATTTTAAATAGGAGTTGACTCAGACCTGAACTTGTGCTGCAGGATGTAAAGGCTGATATCCACAAAGGCACTTTGACAGAGGAATACCCAACATTACAACACTCCAGCATTTGCAGATGGCCAGAGCTGCATCCACAAAACTGGAGGCAACCATAATGTGCATTCCTAACAAGGTCACTTTGGGACTATTAGACACAAAGCTGCACATCCAAAGACATTTGGATGCCTCAGGGGTTGTCTGTGTTCTTCTTGGTCTCCTGTTAACACTTAGGTAATTGAAAGTCATGCAGGTAGCTCTGAAGAGTTTAAGCCTCCAGCCTTAACCTGCCAACTTTAATAGAACTAATATTTTACCAGACACTAAAACAAGACTGAGATTTACCTTATGGTATTGAGGGCTATATCCTTCTGTTTGATCACTGGGATGAAACAATATCCACTGATTGACGATATGTTAATTGCCTTTGGAGCCTGCAATGATAAAGCAACATATAGTGGGAGATTTCTATTCATATGACTCTAAAGGATATGACTTGTCTATTATCAGTGGAATCCAGTAGTCATTTATTTCAAGCCATGCATGTTCTCCTCTCAATCTGCAGATGTGCGACAGTAGAATCCCCCTATCCAAGTTTTACAGAAGTACTTGTGTTTGGGAGGCCTGGAATACTTGTGAACCCAGAAATAATTCACAGATTGGTATTTTATATTGATAATATTTTAATGTTTGCATTATGTGCATTCTTATTTTACATATTTTTGGGGCACTGACTTTCTAATGAAAAGTGGGTGTTTGATTATTCAGTAGTAAGTAAAAGAAAGCCCTTGTGGTGAGTTTCGAAATTGTCAAGGCTTCATTAAAGAAACCCCCACAATGATGTTTCAAGGTAATTCTTACTGTGAGAAAGATATCTCTTACAAAGAAACTAAACGACAGGAATTGTTGGAAAGTGTATTCTGCTTCCCTTTCTGAAGTCTCATTGAATTGTTACCAGGATATGTGCCTGTCTTTGTTGCCTCATGCAACAGAGCCATTTATTTAGAATTTTTGCTTAATTGAAAAT
>JAWWEV010000172.1:7783652-7884877 GCA_035583235.1 Hafferia zeledoni | reverse complement strand
AGTTTTAATTTCCTCTTTTCTGTATAAATACATATAGTTAGTTTTCAGCATAAACCTGGGTTTTAGAGTTTTTTTCCTCTCCCTCTTCTTTCTCCTTTAGCTAGTTGGGGGGGGAAGAACCCTTTTCACTCTGTCTCGGACAGTTGGCGTTTTGCCAGCTCAACCTGAGGCAGTACCCTCTTCCCAAGGAACATGTGAAGGCTTGGGTTTGCCTTGAGCACAGCAAGATTGCTCATTGCTGCAGGTTCCTGCCAGCCATCAGGAGCAGCATTCCCTTGTTTGTCTGCATGGTTACAGATTTAGATGTTCCCCTATGTCATGTGATACAAATGTGTTCTTACTTTTTTTATCGTCTATTATTTATGAGAGATTTAACACAATACTGAACTATCAAGAAGGGGAAACGGAGAGGAAGTGTTTGATTTAACTCCTTTTAGTGACTCATAGACCTCTTGTTCTCTTCATTTTGTTTAGATTTATTCTGAAATGTGATAATTTACCATGGAACAAAGGGAGAGAATCAGCCCTAATAGTTCTGCTAAACTCCTGCCTTTCAGAAGTCTGTTGTGTCTTTATAAGAAGGATGTAGTTCAGAAGAACAAGATGGAAGGTTAAAATTTGATCTTTTTGCTGGATGTGCGGCTGCTCTCTGCAAAAATTACTCTTTCCACCTAACTTCACCAGAAAAGAGAAAAAAAAAGGTGTTTTAGCTCTACAGTACTTTGTAAAACACTGACTTTTCCAAATGACTTTCAAATAATCTGAATTCTTTATGACATTGTAAGGCTAACGCACCGGTTTTGCTACATTTGTTGAATTTTGCATCTTGAACACTAAAGCTTCACTTACTTTGATTATCTGCTGTCCCTTGGTGACTGCTTTAGGTCACCTGCAGTCTTGCACCAGCTTTGCATAATGCCAGAGGAAAAAGCTATTTCAAGAAAATATCACTCTCTATTTCCCAAATCCCACTTACTTTCCCCACGTGCCTAAAGCCTAAAAGGCACAGCAGCTTCTGTCCTTCTGGTGGGCAACAGAAAAAGCTCTGGTTATGAAACCTGAATCCCTCATGCAACATATAGAATTATGGAAAAAATAGTATCTAAAAGTAAAGCCATTCCTTTAAGTTTTAAGATAGTTTGTATGCTTTCAGGACTATTCTCCAAACACAGTAAGCTAAGTCTCTTGTCATCTAAGAGCTGGACCACATTAGCTGTTATTTTAAGCTTCCCAGCCTCAGGGATTTGCAGGTATTAGTGTGGCTACCTTGCAGCCTGTGTTAACTATCTGGTCAGCAAAGGTGTAAGTCATGATCCTGCTACACAGATGAGGTGTCTGAACTCAGGTGTTGGTCCTGGACTCTGCAGTGCTGTGGTACATGTGATGCTGAGAGAAGAGCTGCTTTGGGTAGGAGATTGCAATGTCTGATCTATCCTATAAACCTCTTTAATTTTGATTTATACTTATCTGGGGTGTAAAGAGGCTTGTGGGTTAATGAAGGCAGAGAAGCTGGGGGAAAAAAAAAAGTAAAAAATTTATAATTAGAAGAACTGTGGTGCTCATTTGAAAGTCCCTATACATAAGAGTAGCCTTTACTAAAGATTTTTGCCCTGAAATTCATTATTAGCCTAGTGCATCTTAGCCATTTGAGAGCAGACTGCATATATCCATACGTGACCCAAAGTCTTTCAGCAGTATTGTGATTTTGACCTACTTTGCTCAGATCAACTGTATCTCTGCCAAAAGTGGTATGCCATGTTTAATAGCCTCTCTTTGGAAGTCCTTTTCCCCTTTGCATAGTCAAATAAAAGCTGGCTGAATTTTGAACCCCTCTCTTCTCTTTGGACAGTCCCGTCTTCATCAACACATTATCAAGAGCTCTTGTTTGGATGATGCAGTGTCCCACTCTGTGCTGAGGTACAATTACTGCAGTGACATACAGCTCAGGCAGCACTGCCAACTGCCAGTGAGGGCTTTTGTGATTCTCACCAACTGTTACACCATTATTTAAGGGCAATGAATTATATTTTGCAAGTACCGGGTTTAGAAAGGGAAAAAAACATATCGACTCCACGCACAGCAAAGCTGCTGAGAGCAAACCCAGCCTGTATGTTTATAGTTTTAAATGACTGATGGAAAATTTCTGTCTTTATTTTCATGAGTGAACAAGCATCTGCTGTTGCAACTGCTGGTTAACAGGCTCTGTTCTCCATATGAAGTGGATCCAATTATGTGCTCTAGGCCATCCCAAGAGAAGCACAGGAAAAGCTCAAAGCAGGATGATTTAATAAAGGAAAGGCATAAGATTATTGGGAGAGTGTAATCTTTGCTGTACTTCAATAGGGTGTACTGAAAGGGAGTTTGCCTTTCTTTCTCTTCTGAAAATAGCTGTTTTGAAGGCAGAGACAACGTAAACAGGTTTTTTAATTTTCCCTTGTCTTTGCTCTTTTAATCCCTTCTGAATTTTATTTAATCGATACTAAAATATGTATAGAGCATATTTTTGCTTCATCCAAACAGTTGTGAAAAAAAGTGATGCTCTTTGAACTGACTTTGGTGACCTTTGGATCAAACTGCTAGTGCTGTTTCTATGACAGTTTTGGCAATAAATTCAAAGATCTTGTAGACAAAACAAAGTTTTCTTGACAGTTATAAAAAGTGATAAATTACCTTTAAAAATTTCTGGCATAAAAGCTGAACACTGTGAAGCCATTTCTTGATGTTCCATTTTTTTAAATTACATTTTGGTGTTGTAGTTTTGTAATCCTGGAGATCTATGTTCCCAACTGAAATTCACTTGCCAGTATTAGATAAAACTGCATTCTTTAATAGTTATTTCTCCCATGATCCCTCCCTCCCCTATCATTGTCAGCCACCTCACTTTTTTCAATTCAATGCACTTTTTCCAGCTTGAGGACAGAATGTCTACCAATGGCAACTGGAAAAATACAAGAGCTGTTTATGACAGATTGTAATTTGGTCCCTTGTGATTTTCTAACTGTTTTTCCATCAATGGCCTGACTAAATTTTTCTTCCCTATCATTCCTGCCACCTGTGAAATTTGCCCTATCTTTGTCGCTCTTGTAACAAACACTTGTTAAATCAGTCAGCTTTTGGTTATGTTCTGCAGCGCGGTTCCTTCTAGCTTCCTCAGCTGCATGTTGTTGTTTGACTTAAAACTCACAAAGAAAATATTTTTTTCACTCCCTACTACATCAGCCATGGTGTCTCTTAACTTGCCTCAGCCTTTTAGTCTTCTTTCCTCCTCATCACTGATGCCCATGTAGTGGTTTGCTCAGCACCAGGCAACGAGTGTTGCAGCAGGATAAGCAGCATGAGTGACTTCTCTGGTTGAAGGTTCAACATAAAGTTCTTTGGCAGTCAGAGATCATACATGGCTGCCTGCTAACTGGTAGAAAGAGAAAAGGCTGGGAATGCTTATGTGATAAACACTTGCATAAATGTTCCTGCTGGAAGCGTCAGAAACATTCTCTGTAGAACAGCTTGTGGTGGGTATCCACCTTTTCTATCAAAATTTTACATGTTCTGTTTCTCACTTTGGCACATTGATTTGCTTTCTAAAGGGCTCTTCTGAATCTCATCTGTTTGTAAACTCCTGGTCACTCTCCAGGACTGATTGTTTCTGGTTCCTGAATACGGAGCTGCAACTTCACCTGGACAGGAACATGAGTTGCATATTTTTTTTGTAGCATGAAGATTCTGAACGAGCATATTGGAGTAAGTACTGTGGATGTTTACAGCTTGAATATTTATGTAAATACATTTCCATGCAGAACTCAAGCATTTCCTGAGAATTGGAAATGTATGTTTGGTCTTACTTTCCTTCAAGACGTTTCCTTGTTTATCCTAAATCTTCTATGTGAGAGAATTAGCTGATGATCCTCTTCAGTTTTCCCACAGTTTTTCTCCTTATCTCTTCACTGAGGGGGCCTTTAGCTTTTCATTCATGAAAATGATTCACTCTTCATTTATTCCAGTATGTTCTTGCTGAGACTCTGCACGTCACTTTATAGCCCACTGTGCAGGCAGTTAACTGAAATTCTTTGGTCTCTTTTCCTCTTTCTAAAGCAACTATTTCCCCTAAATTGATATCGTAATCCAGTATAGTTTAAAGCCAAGTTATTTTTGAAGTTTACAGGTTCAATTTCACATGTTCAATAGCATTGTAGTGTCCTTGCTGGTAATGACCCATATTTTGGCTTCCACCTCTGTGGTCTCTCTCCCTGTATGGGATAGGGTGGCTCCGATTGTCTTAAATGAGCAAATCTTAATGTTCACCTTATTTTTCTTTGTGAAAGTAATAGAAACTGTGGGTCCTAGTACTTCACATGCAGTTATATTTAGAACTTCCTTCTGGTCCCGTTAGGAGAAGATTAAATACCAATGTGGAAATAGGGTGCATTGATCAACAGATGAAGAAGCTCCAGGGTGCCTTTCTGACAACTATCAAAAGGTCTTCATTGCCTTAGTGTGGCTTTTTTTTTTATCCTACAGTCTGGTATGCAGCCACTTCACCTCCTTCCTTCTTCGCTGTGGGTAACAAATGGAAAATTTTAAAGGCTGCTGAATACTGTGCATTTTCACAGTAGGTCAGGTGTTTAGCATAGATGCTTCTGAAATAGCATCGTGTTGGTAAAGGGTACTGTGCTTGATGGCTTTACAATTTCCACTTCTATCCATGTGAAGTAGGAGCCCTCCATAAGTAAAACAGGCTGCAATTTAAGTTTGTAAAAATGATGGTTAGCTTAAGAGTAGACAGGGTAGGTTTGGATCTTATTCACAAAGCGGAGCTTCAGCTGGTGAAGCTGCCACAGATCTGGCAGACCCAACAAAACTGTGGGTCTCAAAATGTATCCTAGTGAATTTAGCCCTTTTAGGCTTTGGAAATCAGTCACACTGAATGTCTGACTTCTCTTAATTCTAATTGTTATTCTTAAGCATTTGTATTTTTTTAAGTCAAGCATGGACTAGCAAACTATTTTTTTATTCACTATTTATTAAACAAGATGTAACTCTGTTCCATTTTTCCTGTATTTATATTCAAATTATCAAAATTTCTACAAGAAGAAAAATCTGTACAGAACAAGTACAGAAGTTCAAATTACTATTTGTGCTAAAACTCCTGAAACTTGCAAGTTAAATGAAGGTTTTTATGTGGAGTTCACATAAGACTGCAATATAATTCAGTACAACACAGAAAAAAATGAATAATACAGCTCCAGAAATAACAGCAATCAGAACTCAATGGTTTAATTTATGAATGTATTTGCACATTAATTTTGTATTTGTGTAGTAAAGGATGCATGCTTTGTTTTTCTTCAGTGTCTACTTTTCTGTTGGCAATATTTTATTGTTATTTTCATTACTATTATTATTCAGTATTGTTATTTGTTTTGGTTTGTATTATTCTAGAACTGCAGAGCCAAATAATAAATAAGGCTTTCTTGTGCAAAGTGCTTTGTTAACATATAAAAAAGAAATAGTATCCACTCTGAATATGTTATAGGATGCAAAGAAAGGAGCACAGAGTAAGGCTGGGAAAACATAGGATTAAAAGGAATAAATCTTGTATAATGACTAGTATGCCAGATTATACAGAGCCACACTGTACATCTGTGCTTAGAGCCTAAAGGAAAAGATATAAATACAACCCCATTTTTGCCTTGCCAGTGATGTAATAGGGCAGAATTTTTGATCTCATGGATTTGGCATGCTACAAGGGTGTCCTGTGCATTTTTGGTCAAGAGACAAACATACACACTGTATTCTTAGCTAGCAGGAAGGTAACAGTCTCTACTCAGATAAAACATCTTAGATTTTTTTCTCCCAAATTACCCTTAATTGTCGTGCTGGCAGAGCATGGTGCTCAATATATCAGTGATATGATTTGCAGTATCTGTTGCAATACATTCAAGTAGATGCTGGTACAATTTGCAGTGCAGATCCTGCGAATATTTACACCGTAATCAAGAATTTCATGTCTCCCTGCTTGCTTTTGACAGAGAATCTGATGCTGAAGCTGCTGCTTTGGGGCTTTTAGTTTTTCACTCTTCATGAACAAGAGTGAATTTAAAACCAGTCCTTTTTCTCCATATTCCATAGTCTCTGCCATCACCTGTAGCCCTCTTTGGATAATTTTAGATTTTCCTCTGTTTTTAACATCCAGTCTAGCATTTGAGCCAAGACCTACTTTCTTTTTGTGGCATTGTCATGCCAGTGACCTTGTGCCCATCTCTTTGTGAAAAACAAGCAATAATAAGTCACATTCAGAATGAGATCCTGATGTAGGGATCCTCTGTTGAATGTTATCTCATATTTCAGCAGCTTTGCTGGCTCTGGGGCTTGGAACCATTTACATTCCCCACTGGCTGGGATAAATCCTTTTTTTAAAGTAGTATTCTAGCTTGTTCTTAAATATGTACTTAACCAGATCATTCTGACTCACTTCCTGGGAACAAGCTTGGCAGACAAGGTACAGGGAGCAAAGCGATGCTCCTATGTGTAGAGCAGGCCTGTTAATTCCATTTTGAGGAGGTATCTTTATTTCTCAAACACAGCAAAGATACCAAACATGTGGAATGCCTTGAGGAATGCTGTATGACTCACAGCATCTTTTCATCTTGCAGTGGCAAGAGAATTGTTTTGCCACTGATATTGAGCCCTATGGAAAGGGAGCATGTTTAGGTGTAATATTGCACTGGAGAGGCAGGGCTCATGACTTTAATTTTGCTGACAGTAGTTTATAGTTTAAAAATGATCTGAGGAGTCTTAAAACATACCTAATCTACAGATAAATTCACTTTAAGTCCTGCACGCTCTCAGCATGATGTGGGAAGCTTCAAGGGGAATAAGAACCAAATCTAATATGAAAGTTCACCTCTCTTATTTGGACAAAATGTTTTGCATCACCATTTCTTTAGGAACATGAAAGGAGTTTACATAACCTATACTTCAGAAAGATGTGTTTACCTTATTCAGGGCCCAATTTCCCCGAGAAATTAAAACTTCCTGTGAAAATGAATTTTCCAAAACATTACCTTCATATGCATGAACTGCCTTAGGTTTTCCATTCCTGCAGAAAGTTTCCCTTCAATTTTGTAAACTATTTTCTCATGAAGTCACTTTAAATGAAACAAAATCAAGTGCCATGAGGAAATCACAGCAATACACATTAGTTCAGTATTGATCTGTTTAGATTATTGTGCTCTCTTCTTCTTGGAAAGGGCAATTTGGGCTGACAGATGCGTTGCCTCTGGCTGACTTGGATATGTACCTCCCCTCATGGGTTGTGCCAGATCAAGGACCAGGCTAGAAGATCTATAGGCTGGGTTTCTTTTCAGTGGAAATCAGAGCATGATGGCTATTGCATGCAAAAATCTCTCTCTGTAATGGAGTCAGGATGTTCAAGGGCACAGACCTGGATTTAACATCTTGGAAGCGTGTCTAGGTCCATTGACTTAAACATAGCTATGATCCCCCTTCATCTTCAGCTAAAATTTGTGAAAATATAGTCACAGCTAGTGACTCACTGGGACTACAATGAATCTTCGGGTTTTTAACTGTCTCATGATGTCCTTGGTAAACTTTGATTGCTCACTAGTTTTGCCTGGACCTCATCCAAAAGGTCCAGGCAAGGCCACTGAGCTTGATAATCATAACCCAAAGCGCCAGAGTTGCCTTCCTCTGTATTTCCATTTCTTCCTAGCAAAATTAAAATGAAGGATGTCACAGTTCTGATCATAGCTTCTCTTATAATTCGTTCTCAAGGGTACTTTGGGTGCAATCCTTCAAGTACAAAGTATCATGTGCTTAAAACTCTTCCAGTTCTTTTCTTAATCTTAGACAAAGTTAACATTTCAGTGTCTCACTTTTATTTCAACTTGTCTTTTTGATTTTTCCTATGAGTTTATGACTATATGTGAGTACTCTGACCCAAGGCAACCTTCAAAACATGAGCATGGTATAACTTGATAGTAGGAACATTACAAAGTAAAAGAGACCTCTTGTCCCAAATTTGCCTTTGAATTTCCTGATGAGTGTTTCATAACAACCATTTTCCCAAATATATTCTTAAGCCATAGGTTCATTTTTGTCTCCCAGGCTCCTCTTCATTTGGTCATATGCACACATAGTATATAGGACAATCTATAGTGACCAGAATCTCTGTCTCAATCAAGATATCAGCATGGACTTAGAGAGAAGGATGGAAACATGCTGATGAGAAAACCCTCATTTTCTGTGGAAGTGTAAATATTCCACAAAGTTCTGGTGTAGCAGTGAAAGGATGGAGTGAAAAGCTGTTATGCTGTCCAAAGTGAAACTTTTATAGCTCTTCTGGATTGTGGTAAGAGCTGGAGAGACTTTGGCTTTATCTTTAGAAAATGTCCTAAATACCCACTTGGCAAATATTTGTTTCCAAGCCAGAGGCAAAGCCAGTTTCAAAGTACCACAGGATGCTTTTCTTCAGTCAGGCCTGGAACACTATCAACAAGCCTGAAAACAGCTAATTCCAATATTAGCACATCATACTACTCTAATAGCTATTTTACCAGACAGTTTGGTACCTGGGATGTGTTAGCTAGGATCACTCAACCTTTCTCAGGAAAAAGTGTTTGAAAAGAAGCAAATGCATAGCTGGACTCTTGGCAAGTACCAATTGGGGTGGTACTGTTTAGGTTTAATTTTCATTTCCTGACAGTGTAAAATGTTCAGGAACCAAAGTCCACTGTTTACATTGCAGGGAAATCCTGCACTATACTACATTGTTGAAGTCCAAGAAACAATTTTTGGGGGAGCATTACCAGTCAAAGGTATAGTGGGTTCCATTCGAGACCTAAGAAACCCTAAAAAACCACATTGTTTATTCTTCCCTCAATGAGAATTAGAGCAAATAGATTTAGGTTTTTCCAATCTAACAATGAAAACTAGTGCAGAAGGTAGCTGTCAGCTGTCATTTCCAGCTGGCTGGGAGCCCTGTTTAAATTGGTAAACCCTTGCACATCACTTCAGGCACTTGTTGCTCAGCAACTCAAGTATCAGACAGTTGCAGTTACCTGAATTATGATAATTTAGACTGGTACTCTGTTTGCATATATAGATTCATATTCAAACCCTTGGACTATAACTGTAATAATTTGCTATATGGTTTTACCAGAGAGGGTATTGCTTTTCTATCTATTACTGTTCTTTGAAAAGCAGTGATACAGAACAACCCACCCAATGGCAGTATTTGTGAGCTTATCCAGAAATGGAGGGTTTAGCAATCAAAGCGTTACTTCACCAGGCATTTGATCAGCCTCTCAGTTTGATTTCAGAAGTCAGTGGACTATTTCTTTGACTTCGATGGGTTTTGAATCCAGTCCTGTAAGGCACCATGCAAAAAAAGGAGAGAGGTGACCTATTATTTTCAGTAGTGCTTCTGATTTTTTTTCTCCCTTCCTGATCCTTTTTTAAGGCTTCACCTGTTCTGACTGAACCAGTAGGCTCCTGACATTTGGATAATGGCTCAGCTGAAGCACACACATGCAGCAGGCTAAGTTTACGCTTTAGTTTCCAACTTCCCGTTCTGATATGATGTGTTGTCCTGCAGCACAGCTTCTGAAGCTGAGAGCTTCACTTGTGTGCACCTTGTGAGACTGCACAGGTGATCACAGATCAGAAGCACTCTTTCCTGCAGGACACTTCGCACTCTTAAGTGCCAAGTTAAGTATAGTGATGGAAAAGCACTTTGAAGACTTGCTTTCATTCTGTCTCTCCCTTATCTTTATCTTGCTTCACGCATTTTATCAATTGCCTTAGTGTTTGAGCATCCTTTAGCTCTCATCTACCCAGGACTGTCTTTAAAAGGCAAAAAGTATTTTGACATACCATGATCATTTCCCTCATTTTGTTCTCTTCAAAGGTGGTCAAATCACACGTTTTGTTTATGCTTTTGACATATCACCAATTCAGTCATTATCACCTACCACGGTAATGCCTCGATTATCTCGACAAGACATCATTGTGTTACCGAAGTTGTCCCGGCTGCTTTTCAGAGCAAAGACAGCAATAGCAGGGCAGAGACTGCGTGGAGAGTTTCTTCACCATTTAAGAGGCTAAAATTGAGAAAGTCTTTTGTGAAAGAATCTGAAGTTGTCTGTAATGTAAGGATGGAAAAGCAAGTTGGATCAGCGTTCAAACTTCTCTTGTGTACAATACAAGACGCACCGCCTGAGCCAGCGGGTGGCATCCCTGCTCTCGGCAGAGATTGGAATTAGGTGATCTTTAGGTCCCTTCCAATTCCTGCCTTCCTATGATTCTCTGTTATGGCTTGTTCGTGGTGCTCTAAATGGAAAGCATCCCTCGTTCCCCCTCGGATCAGTCCTGATTATTCCAATGCCTCACCATAATCAGTGTAGTGACAATTTGCTGAGCTATTTCAGGTATTAATTCCTCTCTGTAGTTGCTTAGACATGAAATGTTCTCTTAGTGTCAAAAGCTTGCCAAGTTCTATGCACAAATAATTTTTAAAATTGAAACAAAAAGGCTCAACCATTTTCCCCTGAAAGAATCATGAAATTATAATCATAATTTATCCTGATGTTTCAAAACTAAATGGATATCAGGTATTTTCACTTGTGCTTTTATGTTCCATTTTGATATTTTGTAGGTGTGTAGGGCAGTATATTGACTCCATGTGAATCTGACCCATTGTATTACTTTACAGTGACCAGCCATTGAACCTTAGACACACATTTCAAATTCTGATATCCCTAATTCAGTTAGATTTTTCTTGCTAATCTACCCACAGAAACATTAAATATTGAAAGGAATGTAGGAGCTGTCAAATATTATCTCTTTGTTTTACATATTGTCTGATTTTTAGTAAATTAATTATTCAGTGGTAACTTTGAAAACTACATAATCTCTGGTGTTTTGAGCCATGATACTGCTGGTCTTTCAAAATAATGCCCTTTAGATAGAAACTTTTTTACTTACACTGTGACAAAGCACTGACAAAGGGTCCTCATGCTGTGCTATTCCATGTCATATACACATATGGCAGTCTTGCTGTATTTCCTTTGATCTTCTGCAGTAATATAAACTTAAGAAGATATTAAACAGCAAAAGCATGTTTCATCTTCACATAATTAAGCAAAATCATGTCATTAGGAAAAATGGGTTGAGATTATGAGGCAATCTTGGGATGGAGATACGTGATTTAGATACATATCTTGTATTAAAATTAATGAGGATCCCAGTGATTCCTCTACATTATTTTGAATATCTCAGCAAAAAAATGCAACTTGAGGCTTTTCAGAAGTAAGGTATTATTGATGTACATTATCTTTCATACTGAAATTAATTTAATGGCCAGATAAATACAGTAACCAAGTTTATTTCATATGAAGTCTCATTTTGCTTTATGTTACACAAACAAAAAATACAATACAGTGAGAAAAACAGGCTAAAAATAATTCACAGCCTTGGGACCATTAATCTTCTTTCCTACCTCTTCAATAACACAACCTGAGCTTATTTTGACAGGAGGAAACACAGGCTCTCTCTATTAAATGTTCTGTCATGTGTACATGGGGCTATTATTCATAGACTATTAAACATATATATGTATTATTTTTGAAGACATGAGTTTGTTAATTTTTAATGGCTTCCTTTTAACTATGGATATTGATACAATAAACTTTTTCCCAAGGGAAGAAACAGGTTCCAAGGTTCATGTGTGTTTTAGCGAGAGTTGCATCTGTAAATTTTAGATTAAAGATATGTTTTACCTGCTGCTGGTACCAATTGTTTTGTGACTATGCTCAAGGACTTGGAAAGAAGATCACATGACAAACTCGGTGTCCTAGTTTATATTTGAACATGCTGTTTGTTTTAGACATAGAAGTATTACTGTTTTCTGCCTGTCGGTGTGATCAAGTTCCCTTTGAAGCCTGTGCCTATAGTTGTGCTGTAAGTTTTTGCTCCTGAGAGAGAGCTGCATCATTTCAGTAAGTCCTTTCCAACCCAAACTGCCATCGTTTGCTTTCAAAAAACAGTGTGACTAAAAGACATTAAAATGTCAAAGAATCATGTCATCCTACCATTTTTTGAGACCAAACTGGAGACAATAGTCCCATCTATTTTGTGTGGGCATATAGCAAGCCCTGAGCTCTTTTACCATTAAGCAAAAGTAATGTTGCAGCTTTCCCCCACCTCCCCAGCCCACACAGATAGTAACTGAATAAATTATTTAATAAAAAGATAAAAAAACATGATAAGGCTGAAGTGACCCACCCAGGTTTGAAGGTCTCAATGTGTCACTTTCCACAATGTGCTGTGTAATGATGTGGTCAGTCAGGTATCATGTGCTTCAGGCTGAGGGACTGGCTGGAGTGGTTTGTGGCAGATGTTTGCCTTTGGCTTGTAAAAAAACCCCAGCTTCATCACATTCATTAAGTTGCTTCACCTCTTTCTAGTTTGGGAGAAAAAACTTGATTTCTATGCCAGTGTCATGTCAGTAGAAAACTACTGATTTCAGGGTAATTATACCAGAGATGCTCAGAATGAAGGACACGTGAACTAAGCCTTAATTTTTGATAGATGGGCTTTGTCCTTATGTCAGTGACAGCCAAATGAAAACTAGAATTGTACTATTCTTTAAAGGACTTGCTATTAACTCCGTGCAAAGCAATGATGTGACATTTAGGGTGCAAGCAACATGATAGAGCTGACTTTTCATGTACAATGTTATAGAGGAAAATTTTTATTTTCCTCACAGACTGTGAACAATTAAAAAAACAACCAAAGAAGGTATAGAAGTATCACTGAGATCTAAGTGAAAGAACATGGGGAATATATGCATTCCATTTGTTAAAATAAAGCCATTCTAATATCTACCCCGGAGCTTCCTTGCAATACACGGTGTGATTTGCTTTAGGCAATTTAGCAGTTGTAAAAAACATTTCTATGAAACATTTCTACAAAAAATGTGCTGCTATAGACTTCCCTGGGAGTCCTATGTGGAGAAGTTAAGGGTCACATGGTGAGCTACCTACTGGAATCAAGAAAAAAAGAATTTGTACTAACTATCAAAATATTGTTTTGTGTATCTGGATGGATGAAATATTTCATGTCATCTCAAAGTATTAGCACAATATCATCACAGATTACTTTAGAAAGTAAAACATAGGAGCTAAATAGTGTATATTCCCTTGGAGGCTCAGATTTGTGACTTTATACAGCTAAATTGCAATTGTAGAAAAGGGCAGAAAGGCCATTTGGCGTTTCTATTGAAATAACTAGGGAATTTTTCTATAGTCAGATAAAAAGTGAAAAAGTCACAATTAAAATGGGACATTTGTGGGAGTCCAGTTCCTGGATGAGCCTGGAGGCTCCTGGGAAGTTTACCTGCAAAACAACCACCCACAGGTACCACCCCCTGTAAGGGGTCTCAGGACATTACCTTATATGTACAAAATGCAGCCCTGAGCCAATAGGGTCAAGGTCTTGGCCCCTAGGCGGGGTCAGATGAGAGGTCATATATTGTTGTTGTAATTTGAATAAAGTTGAGATTTGCCTGGACATCGCATCGGTGTGGTATCTCCCCCCCTTAAGCAGGCCGCGACAGACATTCAAATTGACTCAAAAAGCATTTCCCCTTCCCCCTCCCAGTTGTTCACGCGTCAACTTTTTCACTAATTTTATTTATTTATTTATTTATCTATCTATTTATTTATTTTAATATGAAAAGGAGTACACTCCTCTGTATGGTTTTGTTCATATGAATATTGATTCTGGTTCTAGTCCTATAAGTAATTTTTTTACACCTTCAGTATTCAGCACAGGAGGAAACACTTGACTAGAGAAAAAAGAGGTGTATAAAATGACCCATGGAAGTGTGATTTCAATGAGGAAAGGGACATACTATTCTGGAAAATGAGATTGCTATTGTTGGCAATTGATGATCATAGTCTCAAGTGTTACTAATTTAGCTGTACCGCTAGTTAGGGATAATGAACCCACCCCTGTGTTATCAACAGTGTCTCCCGCACAAATCCAAAACAAAGCCCCAAACCAGCTACTGTGAAGAAAATTACCTCTATTCCAGCCAAACCAAACACAGTGACAAAAGAAAAGAAAAAATAGTTTAAAATGCATATATTATTTGAGAGATAAAGAAGTTTGGTGACAGCATAAAAATTAATTTCTAAACAGAGTTCAAGCTTCTCCACATAATATAATTTCATGTGGTTGTCATTTCTGCTTTTACTGCTCAGTGAGTGGTGAGACATTGTGTGACCAGATGAGTTTTATCTTACTGAGGGATTTCTTAAGGCTCTTTTGCACAGTTTTCTGAAATGCCAGTTATTTTCCAGTTCAATCAAGTTTCCAATAAGCTTTTTTGCAAAGCTTCCACCAATCCCTTTCATTCCCTCAAAATTTCAAAGTTAGGTTCAAATCTTACTTTGAATACTCACTCAATAATTCTTTACATTTTCTTTGCTCTATGATGTTTATGGAAAAGTGAATTTGGAAACACGAAGCCTGTAGTTAGAAGGACATATGAAGGCTGAGTTAAAAACATCATCAAGGGAGGCACCTGGTGGGACACAAGCTTGCCCTTGCACTCTGATTCTCTAGCAGGCCACATTAAAAAAGAATTTAAGTAGGTATCCTGGTGTGCCTAAACCTTAGAAAAAAAAATCTTGTATAATATTTGCTTTTATGTATTCTTTTTGTCACTTAGTGATTTCTTAATGCTGTTATAGAGTGTGAGTTAGACTTTATTTTCTTTTCTTGATAGTACATAGCTTGACAGAAGTCTGTAAGTTGTGATTAGAGCATACCTTCTGAGTAAACTATATTGGCAGCCTCTGGTTCATTTTGAATTGGGAAAAATATGTCTGTGTTTTTGCTAGGAGTTACACTGTAGTTCTGTGCATTGACAGCTAAATCCACCTGTGCTACAGCACAATAAAAGGCAAAGCCATTATTTTATAGAAAAAACTTAGTTCATGGCTGTTTATAGCATTGTTTGTTTTGAGGGTGAACAACCTCTTTGTTTTGAGACTGTCATTCACGTACAGATTGAAAAAACACTTATTTTTACTTCCACTTTTGTCTTATTAACATATTTTTGTCTATTAACGTATTTGTGACATATTTTTGGGTGTTTCCAGTGATGGAAAATTCTGTCATTTTCCAATTTACTTATTTCCACATCCACAGGAGGGTCTGGATCAAGCAAAGGCTGTTGAGATGTTGTACTGCACTGCACAAAGGAGATGGGGATGAAGGATCATGTCTCTTTTGACTGTGTCCCATATGATCCTTTTGGGAGCACCTCAGTGAGACTTGGAAAACTTGAAGGAGGAATCAAGCTGTAAGGAGGTAATACTCAGCAAGAATTTAACTGGCTTTTGGATCCTGGTTTGTAAGGGGTTGTGGAATCCATCAGGCTGGAAATCGCTATAAATGTGCCTGTTTTCTGCTCTCATAGATTATGTTTCTCTGTAGCCTACTGAAATAAGCAGATACCACTGAGAATAATCAAGCATAGCATCTTCTCCTCATATTTTAATATAAACTAGCTTATCAGCTGATAAGAAAAAAGATGCATGTTGTATAATCAAGGAGAATGAGATAAATATTAGCATATTAAATCACCTCTACCCATAAACATTATTCTGAGCAGTCGGCATTTCAAGGTGAGAATGTCCTTTGTGAAGTGAAGCAAACTTCTGTGTACATAAAAGAAAATTAGCCCAACAAGTAATTGCCTGTATTCCCTTTGCAACTACCTTTGATATTGAGCAAGAATTCTCTCTTTCAAAGTCTTTTATCTACCACTCTGTCCTTGGATTAAAACGCTCTTTATGTCATCCCATTTGTTGCCATGGAAATGAATGTAATGACAGATTTGACATTGTGGTTTCTCTATTAAAAAAAAAACCAGTATGGGGGGAAGGATTTGGGGGAGGGGGAAGGCAAATATTGAGTTTGAATAAGTTTCTTTTGGAATTGTGAGAAAAATGGGTATCGACTGAAAGAAGAGAAAATCTGATGTCTGTGCACAACGTTTATCTGTAAGATTCTTTTTTCCATTAGAAAGCTGTATTTTGCAGTTTTGACCAGCTAGGACAGAGGTGTACTTTGGAAGGATGTCTCTTCACTTCTGAAGTTGTGTCCTTGAGAAGAGCTTCATCATCTCTGTGCTTAATTTTGAGGACTGGGACTGTATCAAACAGCTGTTTTCCTGCCCAGCTGCTCTGCAGAGATTGAGAGCAGTGATGGACTTGCCTTTTTATTTTTGGTATTTGGCTACAGGTGTGCATGTCACTATAGAATAGTGTCAGTCTGCTGTGTCTCCTCCCACCCAGGGTTTGGGAAGATGCCACAGGCTGACAGCTGTGTCAGGTGGAATGGTTGGGTCAGTCCTGACAGCTTCTTTGCCCGTGATTAGCTTTCACTGATTAGATATTACCAAGTCATCAGACAGCAAGGAGAAACTTCATGCTTTGTTTTCTTGTGATGACCAACTGTTTATGCCACAGAGTGCATTGAAAACAGTCCCTAAGGTTTGTGCAAAAACTCTTCAGGAGCAATGTTAGTTAACTTGCTGCTCTGGAGATGGTTAGTGCCTTAAGTCTCAGGAAACTTTCAGTTTTCCCTTCTCAGATGAGTCAAAGTTGTGGTCCATATATTTTCCCCTATTTCTCCATAAGAATATGTGATGCAGCTGTAATTGTTTCCTCTGGATGCTTTAGGATCCCATCACTGGCCAACAGGAGGGGAGATGCACTTTCTTGCGGCTATGAAGGCTGTCATTATTTCCTGTCACATAAGAATATGTTCCTTCAGTAGTAAATGATTAATAGGTAACTAATAAGGAAGGGACAGGCCACTGTCTTCTCTCTGACTGTGCTTTCTGGGAATGTTGATAACTGGAGATAGCCATGGCTCACTTTTCAGGAATGAAGTGAGATTGTCCTTCTGATGTCCATTATATGCCCACAGGGATCAGTATTATGATCAATATCTGTAAGCTGCAAAGAATGGAGATGTCCCCCTTATTACCTCACTAACAAAGACATATTTTAGCCGAAGCACAACATATTTAACATATTTAGCTATTGCTGCAAAAATTTAGTTCCATTCACTGATACCAGATGGAAGTGGCACTGAGGGTAGTGTTCCAGAGGCAAGGGTCAATCCTCTATAATTGTTTTCCCTATTTAATCAGTGGCATCCTCAAGAGTTTTTCAGTGCATGTTCAGCTACCAGTGATATATCTTTCCACAGATACTAGACTAACTTCCCCTATGAAACTTGAGGATAGAGGTTTGACACTCCTCCCAGTAACCTGTTTCAGTGCTCAGCTCCTCATAGTCGCATCATCCATGCTGGACTTTTTAACACAGACTGTTCATTTTTACTTTTTAACATCTTTTATTTTTTTTTTTTTTGTCATTTTCATTTTAGTTGGTTTTGTTTGTTTGTTGGGTTATTTTTATATTTAAGGAATATACAGCCCACACTCAACTAACTTGTCATTAGACTAACCTGTAATAGTTCTTTCACTCTTCCCTCATAGGTAATATGGTCAAGTCATAGAATGATTTTTATTGTTAGCCTTGGGATTCCCTCTGATTTGTGCATCTCTTAGATGTTGCACTGTCCTGCAATTAAATATATCTGAAATTACATGTACTCCCTCTTTGTAAAAGTAAATGTTGTCCATAAGATGTATAGTCCACAAGACTTTTACACTCTACAATTTTATGTCTACAAAAGTATGCTTTGATCAAGAGAGTGACCCACATTTTGATGGATCAGGCAGCCCTAATTAATTATTGATGATTTTCATTTAGTGTTTTATGAGAAACCAGTAAGGAAAAAGCTTTGCATGTGGATATTCAAAACATTTTTATGTGTTTTTTGGCCAGAGTTCTATCAAGAGGAATACATTATGTTGAAGACACATTATTCTAGTAAACTAGTGATATCAATTATATTTGACAATACTAGCAATAATTAAGCTTCAAGAAAATATTTTTAAGAATATCTTTTTAAGACCTAAAGTTTTTTTGTTTTTGTTTTTTTGTTTGTTTGTTTGTTTTTTACTAGTTCAACCTGTGGACAGTTTTGGTGTGAATTTGTTTTGCTTTTTTAACACAATGCAATTTCTGAGGAAGAACTCATAAACATGTCTGTCTGGTGTTTTGTCATGTATGTGTAATTTTCAATTTCTGGTGGAGTATTGTGTGAAAATCAGATATTCAGTAAGGAAAATGTCAGCAGACATAGTCAAAGACTGAGTAAAAGTTTTGAGTTAGCTTCAACTTTGTTGGTAATAAATTCCTCCCTT
Organism: Hafferia zeledoni; assembly: GCA_035583235.1. Lineage (NCBI taxonomy): Eukaryota > Metazoa > Chordata > Aves > Passeriformes > Thamnophilidae > Hafferia > Hafferia zeledoni. The sequence continues at coordinate 7,866,507 of JAWWEV010000172.1, read as the reverse complement.
TTGCACAAAGAAAACCTTCATGAGAAAATGAAAATTGACAGTTGAATGTGTTTACTTCTGACAAGATTTATATAATCACATGTAATTCCCAGTGAGATCAGGAAAACAGAGAGTTCCTTGCATTAAATATCCTGCACTAATCACCTTACATGTGATGAAATCAAATTCATGCCAGGATTGATGTGGAACACAGTATGTTCTCAAAGAGTTCTGGTTTGCTCATATTTGTTACTCATATTGATAAACCCAAGCTAGTTTTATGGCTCTATTTATCAACCAGAGGGATTTTTACACTACTACCAAGAATGCTTCTCATGGCATTTTCATTTTGGGTGCTTAATCAGGTTACAATGTGTGGCCTCCTCTTAAGGAACAAAGTAATTAGTGGTTACAACATTATTGAATTGAAACAAACTGGGGCACTTTCACGATAAGCTTTTGTAAGGATGACAAAATGGTTGTGTGACATAGAAAGAGCTACTACATATTCAGATATCACCTGGCTGAAAGCTTATGTTCTTATACAAGAGCAGGAGAAGCTGAACTTATGTGTGAGCAATTATCTTGGGTTATAGGCTGCTTTGTCTTGGGTTGGATGTTGTTTCTAGAAGCTGAAATTGAGATCTGAAAGGGGACATCTGTTGGAGCCTTGGCTGAGATGTGTCCTTGCAGTTTTGTACTCTGGGCCATAGTATATACAGATTTTGTTAGATCCTTGCACCATGTGAAATCATGGTCTGATAATTAATGTATTTTAGTGAAAAGAAGGGCTTTTTGGCTTACACTGTTGAAGCCAATGGTTTTATTGGCAGTGCTTTGCTGTGCTTTTCTTTTTCTTATTCTGGTAACAAGCTAACACTTTCCATTTTAACATCACAGAGTAACCCTTCAAAACTACTCCCATCAATGGCTAGGAGATAACTAAATGTTATTTCACCTTTAAAATAATTCTTACAATTTTATGTTTGATTGCTGATTTAAAGTCACTGAATAAAACCCAAGAAAATGTCATTACTTGTACGAGCAATGGAATCAACATATTTATTTGGCTTCTAAAGACATGAGAGCAAGGCACAGAGTTCTTCATGTGACTTTTGGAAAGCAAAGGCAGAGGCTTTCTAATTGCTGCAGTCCTTTGACTAATTACCTCTTATAACTATAGCTAAGCCACGACTGATTCTGTAATAATTGGGAGCTTCCAGGGAGGATGCATGTCAGAAAGCACATCTTTGGTAGGAAAAGATTTCCAAGTTAGGTACACTGTAATTATTCAAGGACAGACAGCTTTGAAAAACAAGCATATAAGAAGGTCAGCCTGAGCAATTATTTTGGTTTAGAATAACCCTTCTCTGGGATGTGATTATTTGCTGTACGCTGTACTCAGCTCTGATCAGTCTCAGGAAACAACCACCAAGCTCCTGCTTAAGACTCCTGTAGTGAACCAAAGAACATGTGAAGGTGTTAGAATAGGTCAACTCTTTGACACTTATATGGGAAGCTTTGAAGAGCAATTTTCAAATGTGAATTAATGAGCATGTCTCACAGAGCTCAGCGTGTTGGATTTTCAGTATTTTTTAAGATCTGGCCATTAAGTCTTGCAATGGCTGAGCTGTAAAAAAGTCTTGCTGGTGCTGGGCTAAGAGACTGCAGTCATTAAATTTTGCTAAAGAATTTGAGTCTTCAGTGTTCTCAGATCATGGTGGAACTTGAGTTCATGATGAAAAATTACAGAGGAGATGCTGGCCTACAACTGAGTTCATCTTGACTTCCATATACTGCAAGATAACAAACTATATTAAGCACTTCTATGTATTTTTTCTTTTTCTTAAGATTTACAGCAAAAATTTATAACGGAATTCTTAGAATTACTTGTTTTACAAATTTTATTTTTTTTCTTCATGAAGAGGTGAAGAAAGCACATGTGTGTATACCTTCTGACAAAATAAAAAGATATGTTACAAATTGCAAATTTGTAATTGTTTTGTTTTGTTTTTCCTTGCCAGAGTGGCACCCGAGGATGTTTCAAAAGTAAGATACTAGTTTTTCTACTCCCCCTGATTGACAGTTGGACAACTGTTTTAACAAAGAAGGTAAATATTTTATCTCAGGCATTGAATCAAAGCTTCATATGAAACTTGCTCCTAGAGGCTCCCAAACACAGAAACTGGACAGTGCATAAATATTTCTGGAGGGTGTTTCTGATCATCTGGGAAATTAAACACTGTTGTTGCAGTTGTAGGTAATTTTTTTGGTAGCTCTATTAGGTTCCTTATGACTTGACATTGAATGGCAACACCACATATCTGTTTACACAGATGCAGAACAATGCAAAACATAAGTGGGCTTTGCAGAATATATTTGTATAAAATCTTCAGCTTGTGTCCCTGAATGGTCTGGACTCAGATTAAAACACAGTGATCCCAGTGTTCTTCAGGGGCACAGATTCCCACATTTGTAAAAATGCATCCATGTAGACAGGACTCTGGAGGGAGGCAGTCAAAATAAGACAGACACCTCTAATTGACTATTGATAGAGATGCTGCTTCCTCCGAAAGTGGAATCACACTGGAACTAAGTCCTGAGGATGATGAAGCAGGTAGGGAAAAGCAAAGGAAATTTGCTTACTTTGGATAACGTTTGGTCGATTTTCTCTGTAGTTCCTGGAAAATGCAGTATTCGTGGAGAGACTTGTAGCAGCCAGAAAGAAATATCAAGGGTGTTCCAGCCGTGAAGATTTACATTGAGTTGAATAGCTATGTACTACCCTGTGACTCTCTGCATAATTAGAAGAGGAATAATAGTATTTGTTTAGAATCTCTGTGCATAAAGGAGAAGAAAGCTGTACAGATTAGCATTCCCTTATATGAGTGAATATGAATGAGGGAATGGAGTTTGAGTGTGCTTCTTGGCAATTTATTATTTATTTTATTTGGAAATGAATAATGCAAAATGGTTCTTTAAAAAATCATATCAATCACCATGTAGCAACAGCTCTGCACTAAACAAATGGCTGTTACTTGCAGAGAAACTTACTGTGAACTTAAGTCCTTCTCTACTCCAAGTAAAAATCAGAAAGTAGATGCCAGTAGAATGGGGAGCAGGCTCTGAAGACATCCTGTAAAACAGACCGGAGACAGGATGCTGTGTTAAACTAGGGATGGAAAAGGAGACAGAGCAATGGGATTCATATGCTTACAAAGATAGTGCCTCCCAAGCAGAAATGAGTCATATTGGGTGGAAGAAAAAGCAACCTCAGGACAACAGAAGAGCGACCTGATAAAATGCAATATACTGAAAGGGAGGGAAAAACTCTGGGCCAGGGGGAGAGAGGATGCTCTGAGTGGCAAACGCCGAAGCTGACAAATGAAGAGCAAACTGCAGCCAGACAAGGGGATAAACCTGCAAGTGATTAAATAGACAATTCAAAAGACATTAAGTGACTGTGGAAGACAGATGGAGTTGACATTAGGAGAAGAAAGCTGCAAATAGAAATGGGAGGAGCCACTGAACTTTGGGGTTCTCTCTAAGGAAGAATTTTATGTGGGTTGTTTGTGGCTTTGTTGGTTTGGGCTTGTTTTTTTATGTTGTTGTTCTTTATTTTTCTTTTTTTTTTTCTTTTTTTTTAACAGAATTGACAAAGCAGATGACAGACTCATGGAGGAGTGATGGCTTTCTTTTATTCACTTCCAGTAGCTCTTGTCTGTGTGCAGATCTGATCTCCACCCTCCTATGAATCATAAGTGTCTGGTGCTTAGACTGATTCATTTGTATTAAAAGTAATTTATGTGACAGCTTATGCTGAATATCACTAATAACTGTTTGGTGCAGGATTATCTAGGTTTACTCTGGAAAAAGAGCAGGCTGATTTTTATAGATTGTTGTACATTATGGCTACAGGTACATGATGAGCATTTGAAAGAGGCCTCTGATACACAACTCGAATGTGAGTCCAGAGTTTGATACTCCCCTCTAATTTGGATGTATTCAGTTTTGACTTGGCTCATTATGAATGGAGAGGCCAGCTGCAAAATTCAAATGCTGTTCTAAATTTGGAATCTGAAACTTGCCAGAGGTTAGGGACTTTCAGAGATAAAAGCAAGGTTTAGAGCTATCTCTAATAGGAAGATAATATACATTTTAAAAAGAATTACTCCAGCCTTCCTCTCATCTGTGGTTTACTAGGTATATCACACAGTGAAGGTTTTTACAAAAACTCTGTTTTTATGACCCTCAATGACAGTTCTGTGCATTGCCTGGATCAGATTCTAATCTTTTACTGTGTGAAATCAGTTGTAAATCTGTAATATTTCTATTAGGCATGAGAATGGAATAGCATAAGGGAATAGCATATATGGCATATATGAGCATAGATGCCACTTATGATTATAAAATACAACATTTGCAATTCCAGATTTCTCTTCACAAGTTCCTAGGGCTAGATCTGGAAAACAGTTCTGTGCCTAAGGCTGGACTGAGGCAGAATTTAGACATTAGATTCTAAAACTGTAAGCCAAAATACATAGTTCAGGTCTTTGTTGTCTACTGAAGCAGGTTGCTTGTGGTTTTGACATGGTGTTTTTTGTAGGTGCCTGAGCAGCTGATGTTGCATCTAATCCTCACAGGGATCCCAGCTGACTGGTGCGCCCCAAACTGCTTCACAGCTGGGAAGAATTATACTCATCAGGAACTGCAGAGGTTTATTTCTGTAGTCCAGGTCTTTCCATGTTGAACCTAAATGTCAAGAAATATTGTTGAGGTCCTGTGGAAGTAAGAGTGGCAAACCAGGAAACGTACACAGCACCACAGGGATTAACAAATTCCTCTCTCCAGTCTGAGCTGACATGCTGATTCTAGTACTGGAATATTGTATTATGCAGTGTGCTTCTGGGAAGGGGAGATATGGGGAATGGCACCCTGAAGAGATTTGCCAGGAGGAGCTGGAGAGGAGCATTGTGCTGTTTGGATGTTCCTGTCAAGCACTGCTGATCAGTTAAAACCCAGGCAGGAAAAGGAGCAAACCTCTGCCAGCATCCCTGGCTCTGAGAGATGACTCAAGAACACAGCATGGAGCTCATGCCAGGCTTGCCACATGGTACTGCTGAATTGTCTGACATCAGGCTGGAACCTGAATCACGCGGGTGTCACTCTGCATAAATTTGTCAGGTGCTTCCAATGGGCATACTCTTGATTTCATCTTGTCCATGGTCTATGGACAACATTAAGGTTTCATGCATTTAAAGTACCTTGCCTAGGGTTTTTTGTTTGTTTGGTTGGCTGGTTTGCGTTGGGTTTGTGTGGTGTTTGGTTTTTTTGTTTGTTTGTTTGTTGTTTTTGTTTTTTTTTTTGCTTTATAATAAGCCAGTGATTTTTGAATAGAGCCCATCTGGTTGTATTTTTTTCTTTAGGTAGTTCTATGGAAACACCAACACTTTCTCCTCCTTTGGAGAGGTTTTGTCCTTCCTGCTGTCCAATTGCAACCCCCTTTGCTCCTAACTTTTATTACATTCCAGAGATCAGAAAAACTGTATGCTGATTCTGTGGACATAAACAGTACAATTTCATAAAAACTAGGTTGCTTTCACTATAGAATATTTGACTGTTTTAAGCCATTCCTGATTTAAAATCTTCTGGAGGGCAGGTTTGTTGCTCTGGTGTGGAGGAGGTGGGGTCCCAAGGTCAGCACTTTCTGGAAGAAAGAAGAAACAGGGAGACACAGCAGCTGATTCTGGGTGGGAAGGGTTGAAATAAATGAGAAAAAGCTCAGAAAACATCTGAAGAAAGGTGAAATTGATGAAAGAGTCTGGAGATATGAGAGACTGAGCTATTGCAAAGTAAAACTGATATGGCAAACAGAAGTCAAAAGGTGACAGGAGGACTGATTGTCTCAAGGGAATTGTGATTGATACAGAAAATTTTATGTCTTGGTCAGTGGCTTGAATTTGCAGAGTCTTACACGTGGCCACTATTGAAAAATCGTTAAAATGTTATTTAGTTTATTTCCTTGCATTGTTACTGTGCAAATCATTATGTTACTTTTGACAGCCCCAAAGCCTGAGGCCAGATTAGCAAAGATGTGTTGGTGCTTAGCATGCATTAAGTATGTTTGCAGTTCAATTAATCACATACTTAGAATAAGTGTCTGACCTTAAATTTCAGTTGTATCTGAATAACCCTTGTCTTGTCACTCTAAGCAGGACTATCAGAACTGTGCTGTCCTAGTGAGTGTGGTTGGCTTGTGCTTCAGTGCTTGTGCCACTCCAGGTATAAACTAACCATGCACATTTATTGGTGTAAACAGGGTATGTGGGAAGCAATTGAATTCTTAATTACTTTGTAGTCTTTCATATATGAATGTGCATTTATTTATTGACTTTTTTTCCTATGAATTCTCTTTATGAGAAATACTGAGTTGAAATTTTTAGACTGTCTGGCATATCCAAGGGAGTTCATATCCAGCTGAGAGTTGCCCTGTACTAGCACTTTTCTGGATTGTCTTTGTTGGCAGCTGGGAAGTGAGGATACTCTGATTCCAGGCAGAATGTTTTATTTACCATTTTATTTGTTTGCTTTTGCTTTCTCTGCTGCGTGAGTGTGTTTGGATTTCTTTAAGAGAGTGATCACTTATGTGGGAGAAGCATATAGGGCTTTTTAGACCTTCATCCCATGCTCATGATGCAAAACCTCCACGTGTTTAAGTTGTACAGTCTGAACCAGAGGCACTGACAGCAAAGTCAGTGCAATGTCAGGAGTCCAATACACCTGACCGCTCACTCTCGAGCTGTTTGGAAGCAGCATGCACATTTTGATGGCACTCTTTAAACTTCTTGTTTTCTCTAGTGGGATAGAAAAGGTTATCCCTGCTAAATGCGTGCCACAAACCTCCAGGCAAAACACTGTTTTAGGGTGCATATTTTGGGAGACTGTCAGACAGGGGTACTTGCCTTCACTAGATGTGCCCTACTGCTCTGTTCCAAGTACCCCGTGGATACAGCCTTTGTCTTATTCCTGCTTCCATGCTGTGTTCCGAGGAGTATTGAGGTATAATTAAGCATGGGTCAAACTGGCTCAGTAGAGAAAAGGAGCTTTGTTGCACTGAAGAATTTTGTGATATCTGCATACAAATGACACAACTTACCTGTAATTTTTACCTGTTTTAGAACTAGGCCTAAGACAGAACTGACTGAACAGCTTTTTTGTGTCAGGGAAAGTGACAAGAATGTTATGCCAATTAGTTCAGCACTGAATTGCTCAAGAACTTCAAGAACTTCATGTGAAGACACCTGTAAATCTCAGAGCAGTTGTCATGCCCATCCAGTGAGAAGTTCTGCATCCAAAATGCTTCTCTAGAGAAATGGCTGAGGAGATCAAGCCTTGCAGGCATTGTGTTTAATCTGAAAAGAGGCCCTGGATGAAGTCATATGGAAAGGTTGATCCATGTATGTTAAATCAGGTGAGGTGAGATGCAATTAGCAATTGTTAGCTGAAACACTATGCAAAATTCCTCAGAGCATCTCCCAGAAAACAGAATCCACTGGGAAAAAGAACAACAATAGTTGCTGTTAGGCTTGATAAAGACATAAGGAGTAAATTTCACCCGCTTATATACAGCAGGATTTTTGTCTCCACCTCAGTAGCAACCAGCTCAGCTGGAGATGCAACATCTAAATAGCTGTTTCACTGACTTGTTTGTGATGTCAGTAATAGGAGCAGAAATCACAGAATGTTGTCACTTCAGTTGCATAAATCCAGTCAAGACTTCTCCAAATCTTGAGGGAGGGTGGAGATTAAAGGTAATTTCTTTTATTATGATGAGATGAACTATGTACTAGGAGTGCCTGTAGTCTCAATTTCCCCTAAAAAAAAAGGGTGGATGAGTAGCTCATGTAGATGTGTATTGCAGAATTGCCTGTATTTTAATCCTATAGGATAGAAAACAGGTTGAATAACAGTTTATACAGATTCCTGTGGGTATCACTACTAACTATACCTTCAAATATGCAGCTTTCAGAAGGCATGAATCAGGAACTAACCAATTTTCAGTGCTTCTCTGTTATTAATTGCCTACTATTACAGTCTCTTCACCTGTTGCATTTGTATAATGTGCAGTCCTCTCCAGCTAGGATGAGTCAGTGTGACATCAATTAAAGCTCAAAATGAAGAAATAAGTGTTATGAGAGAGGTATGATTTTTTTCTCAAAATAAGCACTTAAGAGTGTGCAGAGTGTTACCTATTGTGCTTCATTTTAGAGTGTCCTGAATCATAATCAAGGTGACTAATGGCCCTGCAATCTTCACAGGAAAGTAATGGCATGGCAGCTTGGAAAGAAGTTAACATTACACAAATTCGAAGATAAAACCAGAATCAAATTGTGACCCATGTCACCATTCCTTTCACTGATGTTTGAGCAGTCTAATAATGGAATATATTTATTTCATACATGGGACTTTAACCCACCACAGTCTGTCTCACACAAGTGAGACTGAGCCACCTGTGGTTCACAAAAAATTCTAATTTATACTCATAAATGTGTGATGAAAAGAGGAAAATCAGATGAAGTGGTTGCTTTCTGGTTTACTCCTTTCCTTATACTTGCTTTGTTTATTTGCATGTTATTTTTGGTAGGTTATATTTGTAAAAGGGAGGCAGACTTGCACAGTGCAGAATACGTTGTTTTTGTTTGAAGTTCACTTCTAGTATTTAAATCCTTTTAGTCAAAGGGCTCATGTGAGATGAATTATGTAATTAAAACCACAAACAGGATCAATGAACAATGTCCTTTTTTTTTTTTTTTTTTTTTTTTATGGTTGGGGTAACTGACTGCCTTACTCCCAGGCTGTGGAAATCCAGACTAAAGGAAATTGTAAGGTGTTACTGAGCTCATCTTCACGCTCCAGGACAGGACGAACTATACCTGCCTTATTTGTGACAAAACTCAAATCTCTAGATGTGACAACTGCCTATGGAGCTTGTAGAGTTTCTGATAGGGTTTCACAGTGGGGAAAGATGCAGGTTAGACATCCTCTCTCACTTCAACTTGAACCTGTTACTGCTTCTCTTTATCACAAACAGATTACTCCCACATTGTGGGGAAACTTTTATACGCTCGAGTACAGTTATTGTGGGCATGTTGTCTCCCCTAGCCAAGATAAATGACATTCTGGCACTTTTTTCCTATATTTGCTAACATTTCCTTAGATGCTGGTTATTCTCACTCACCTTCCCTGGCTTCCATCCAGCAAATACAGCTCGGTCTCCCCTGAACTGCAGCGTATCTTATGCCAGATACAGTAACTTCTCAAGGCTGGCCGACTGGGCAGCAGAACATTATTGCACTTCACACATCTGAGTGTATTTTTGCCTTTCTCTCAGTAGCTTCTGTGTGATGTTATTATCTACCTCCTGCTCTCTTGGCCTGCTCCTTCACCTCCCTTCCCTCACCTGGCATTTGTGCAGCTGATTATTTTTCTCTGCGAAGTGCTGCACTTGCCTTTATGAAACTGTATTTTTTTTTTTTCTTCCTGATTGTCTCTCCAATTATACAGCCTTGCTTTAAATTCCAGATCTGTCCTTCTGGCTGAGCGTGTCTGTGAATGTAAAGACTTGCTCACTACTCAGTCATCAAGGCCACTAATGAGGAACACAGCCACACTAGTTCTGCAGATTTATAGAAACCTGCAGTGATAACCTTAAAAGAAAACACTGCCTAATCTGAACATTTCGGTGAAAAAGTGTATTCCTTGCATTAAAAAACTGGTGGGAAGTAAACTACTCAGTTTTGTGAAACTACCAACTCCATTAAAATTTTATTTCCTCTGAATGGTTTACATGACAAATGACAGAATTTATAGTCTATAGAAAGAAATAGCTAAGAAGTAACTACCTTGTAATGACAAACGTAAAAAACAAAATTGCTTGGGGTAATCATTTTCCTCACAGAGCTGGCCACAACTGTAAAGAAACTTCATTCACTACTATTTATGTTGTTGATGTTGGAATGCATGTTAACCTGCCACTATGAGGATATGAACCACAAAAAGGAAGATTATCAAGGACATGGTAGGAACTTATTTTCCATTCCTAATTTTAGCTACAAAGACTGATTTCTAAACTCTACTTTCCTTTACTCTGCATAAAAAATGTCTCAGGGAACTTGTTGCAGTTAGATGTTTTGACCCTCATTTAAACACTGATTGTTGTGTTTTATAAGCATTCCTGAGGAATGGGAACCCATGGGACTCCTCAGTAGGAAACCCCTTGGTTAGTGGTGGATATCATAAGAAAATGTAGAATTACAGTATTGTACAATGATAGAACTCTGCTTGGAGAAAGGAAAGACCTTAGGCTTCAAGGCATAATGTTCTTCAACCTTTGAAAGCCTGAAAGAAACTTAAATTATAGGTCTTTTCTATCTTGAAAGACACTCTATGAAAATTTCTGTGAAATTATTGATATTGACAAGGACTTAACACAGCAAAGAGAAACTGAGAGACTACTTTTAACTAGGTCCTTACATTTCTTCAAACTCTTCTAAGCCACTTATAAGTCATGCTCAATAAATTCAAATTACTCAGCAGAAATGAAAGTGATGATTTCCAAATTACAAACCCCAAAATGTCAAGGAACTGGAGCATTTGGAACATTTCAGCTTAAGATATATTTAATTGACTAAAAATACTAACACAATAAAATGTAGGTAGCTTTTGGAATTCCCAGCACACTTGCATGCAAGGACTTATTTGATTTATTATAAATAAGAGTCCTAAAATATTCCTGATAAGGTGGGGAGGACAGCACAACTACCATCAATAATAGTATCAGACACTGACATGGCATGACCTGTGCTTCTGTCAGCTCTGTTTATAGTAAAAGCTTTCTAGGGATGGAAGGGAAATCCTCTGCCTATATTATCTATTGTGACATATCTGTATATGGTAGATCTTTTGATTTTTAAATTATTGCCATTATCACATGTGATATCCCACCATCATTTGTTACCCAATGAAGCATGCATTGTCTTGAGATTTTATTTCACAGATTTTACTAAAATAGTCAATAAAAGTTCATTGTAGTTTACTCTGATACATTTAGTCCTGTTAAAAAATAAAAAGGTACATAAAAAGCCAAACAAAGTCAAAGATCTATGAAATTTTTTTAAAAACCTACATCTTTAGATTATTCTTTAGTATTATTTTTCTATCTAAAATTTCTATGAAAGGAAGGTGTTGTTTAATAACACCTGTCCAAGGCTGTTAAAACTTCCTTGAGCAACAGCCTGTGCAGGCAGTGTTTGACTTCTGTCTACTCAAGATCCTTTAAGTCCCCAGACTATGAGGCTCCCAGCTGCACTCTGCTTACAGAGAAGTTTATGAAAACATCACCAACCAGTTTCAATATGCAGCTAATTAATTAATAAATATTTTCTTTCTTAGTGTTTCCTTAATACCAAACCATAGAATAGAATTGGCTATTGTCTTTTTTTTTTTTTTTTTTTGGGTGGGGGGGGTGGGGGTGGGTTCTACTACAACTTCCTTTAGCCCAGAAGGAAGGCATACACTTCAAAGCATCAAACTGGTTTTCAAACTATGTAGACCAGAAATCTGCAGGCTTTGGGCTTGTGTGAAGCACACACTCAAAAAAGTAAAAATTCATTGACTGAATGGGTACTTGAGCAGACAGTTGGTCTGTCCCTGTCAGCAAAGGGAAGGAATGCTTAGCACCCAGAGCAGCTGTTTAATTAAAAGTTTCCAACATAGGTAAACTATCAGACCTCCTTTGGTGGGGAAAAAACCCCCAACAAACTATTACTGATGAAAAACTACTATATTTGTTCAGTTTCAGAGTTGTTTTTAGATGTGCAGTGTGAGTTGGTTTGGAAGTGGATTGCAATGACAGTGGCAGCATGCTCTGTGCTGATCTGATCCAGCACAGTCTGAAGCCAGAGAAGCAAATTGACCTTGCTGAAATGAACCTATTTTACCCTTGATGCTTCAAAGGGATTCAACCTCTCTGAATAAAACAAAGCTTCTCTGTAAAAAGCAGCTTTAATATAAATGGCAAACACCCATAAAATCAGGATATGCATAAATTGATGTAATTGTTAAACCTGCAGAGCCAGGCTTTAATTGTGCTTTCAAAAAGATATTTTTCTACTTGAAAATATTTTCAGTACTTTAACCTCTCTCCAGCTAATTCATAGTTAATTAGCAGTTTGTAGTGGTTTAACCTCAGCCGGCAACTCAGCCTAACGCAGCTGCTCAGTCCCTTCCCCACGGTGGGATGGGGCAGAGGATGAGAAAGGCAAAAGTGAGAGAACTTGTGGGTTGAATAAAGATCAGTTCCCATGGGCAGGCAGGTGTAGCCATCCCCAGGAAATCAGCACTTTATCATGTGTTAATGGTTACTTGGGAATAAAAACTCCATCACTCAGAAAGCCCCCCCATTCCTCTGTCTCTGCCCAGCTCTACATGTTGAGCATGATGCACGGGTTGGGCTATCCCTTGGGTCACTGGGGATCAACTGTCCTGCCTTGAGCAACTTCAGCCTCCTCACTAGTGGGGTGAGAGGCAGAAAAGGCCTTGGCTCTGTGTAAGTGCTGCTCAGCAGTAAGGAAAGACCCCTGTGTTACCAACACTCCTTCCAGCACAAACCCAGAACCCAGCCCCACACCAGCTGCTGAGAACAACAACTCTACCCCAGCCAAAACCAGCACACAGTTACAGATTTCAGGCGAATAACACAGTGGCAAAGATAGCCTTGGAAATCAAGCTTTCTACCTTCAGAAATAACTGAAGCTCACACTATTCAAGGTCTCATCAGACACAAGTTTGAATCTTTGTGGATGTTCTCATAGTAGTTTACTTTTCTAAACTTTGTTTTGTCATTCAGTACATAAAAAGCCTCTGTTATGAGCACTGCAGTGAGCAATGTTTGGAGGGGAAGAATGGGAGTTAAAGTATCTTCTTCGTTTTCTTTGCACCTGTAATAACTCAAAATAATAACTATGCCTCTTCAATGAAAAAAGAATAGATGCAGCATAGCTCTTGAAAAACACTTGGTGACTCATGGGCAGTAAACAACAAAAAAAAGTGATTTAACATGGTTATTTGTTGACATAAAGAAGTGTGTAATTGAAGTCCAGCCCCTAGAAGTGCCTATGCATAACTATTTGGCACTGATCAACTATAAAAATACTTATATGGCTGTGTTAAATTAAGTTTTATAATGACACAAGTAAGCCTTGTTTTTATTTATAGTGCCTTTTGGTAACACATCCCCTAAAATGTGGTGTTTTGAATTATATGCAGCTCATGTTTACATCTGTTTCTGCAGTATATTTGTCCAAAATCTCTTGGAAACTCTGCGGGGAAGATTTGTGAAACAGACATGGAGAGGTATTATTTGTGAATTGTCTTTCCTCTTCAACTTTTTCAAAATATAGAGGAAATGTTAAAGACCTACTGGATATTACTGTTTGTGCCACTGGTGAGCAAATATTGGTTAGCTTTTCCAACGATCTGTGGTTTGTATTCTCATTAATGTTCATCACAAGATGAATGAGCTGCATTTTCAGACAAATTCTGGGGATTATGTTGCTTTCTACTCTGTATAAGAATTTTAGCAGAGAGCCAACTTTTTCCTCCAACTCTCCTTCACTCACAGCTTTCAGAAACATTTACACTGAAAGTTCAGAGCAATTTCTGCTTTCTTAGCTGGCTGTTTCTTGTGTGCAAGAAGTAATAAACCACAGGACCTATCAAATGTATATACTTTTGCAAGTTAGACTGTGTAGGGTATAATATTATGGCATTGTAGAAAGGCTTTGATGCAAGATGTTATAGAAGAGGAAGATGATTTCATTTTAGGACAAATATAACCTCACATTCATCCTCTCACATCCATATTCCTTTAGGCACAAAGACATGCATGTATGAGTAGTTCAAGTACCAGGATGTGTATTCAGGCGGCCTGAACAAGGTTTTGCAATGAAAGAAAGGACAAAGGATATTGCTCAGCAAATCTGTGCTGTATCTCCTGGGTTCTTGGATTGATGACCATGTGTCTGTTTTGAACACGTTTCTCCACCTGTTGGAAGCTGACAGCAGTTGTGACCCGTCTCCCCATCCTCTCCCACCTCCATGAGTCATCAGGATTTGCTCACAGTCCTTTGCCTCCTGGTTCACATGTCATAGGAAGCTGCACATCCTCCAGAATTCCGGATTCTGGATAGCAGGTTAATCCAGCAGCCACCAGCACCTGCTCCTCTCATTCTGCTATTGCTCTCATTTCTTCTTCATTTGTATCAAGCTTTGTATTTCTATTAAAAGTCTGTAATGAGCAGTATCACTGATATTCTGTTATCATATACAGAAATGTAGTTCCAGACCTGCTTACCCACCTGAGGCACACAACTCCTCACTGCCTGGATATTCACCCTGCGTGGCCTATTTGCACCAAAGCTGGAGGATCCGGATACTATTTTAACTTTTCTTCCACTAACTAAGCCTGTCTTAGAAGAGAGTTTTCAGATTACTCATAACAAAATCAAATCTCCAAAGTTCTTGAAATGTTCTGCCTGTCTGTTTAAAAAGATTAAAGCACAGTTTTTAGTTATCATAAATAATAACACCTGAAATAGTCCACTCAACCTAGGTGAAAATACATCCTTTTGACATGGATTAAAAAATAAAAATTATATGAAGTGAGGATAAAATTTTAGAACTGGAGTTTGGAAAAACTGACAAGTTTTCTGGAATAAACAGTTTTCTCTAAATATTTCAGGCTCTATAATAAGCAGTATTGTTATATATTTGGAAATAGTGTAATTAGATACCAAAGCTGATAAAAAAAATGGTTTTTATAGATCAACTTAAAAAACTCTTTCACTCCCCTCCCACTATGCTAAACTAAAAGAAGTGATTCCTTTATAGAACTGAGTTCTACTGTTTCACTGATATAAAAATCTAATTTTCAGTTAAGTATGCAGAGAAGCAACATTACTGGAAATAACATGTGAAACTCTTCCACAGCTGTGCATCTCAAAAGCCCTATACAGGGACATGCTCTGCTACCTCTCTTTCTTGTGCTTGGGTAAGTTTATTGCCTCATTTCTGGAGGAGCAGGAGAACATCCATAGTTCTGAAGGTCCACTGCACCCCTGATGTTTCTCTGTCTGCTTGTATTGTACTAGTGCCTTAAAGCTGTTCTTTTGTTGTTTGGATGGCGTTTAACAAGGAGGGAAAAAGTAGCTGTTGCAACGTGTTTGAGTCAAAGAAGGTTTTCCTGTTTCTCTGACCCCTTTCCAGTCCCTGGTATTTTTGTGCCATTTGGAGAAATGGAGCTTTAAATAGGCCATTTGGACATTGTTACATACAAGGCACCTGAAGTCAGTGCTGTTCTTTATCTTTTCCATGCATCTGGTAGCAAGTCCAGTTGCCACAGAGTGGGGCTGCCCAGCTTCTGTGTCAGAGTTATCTGTATGTTCAGTCCTGTTGGAGCAAAGCAAAGGCATGTTGTGTCATTACCTCATTTACTGCCAGTTAAATCTTATGATAATTTACTGACATCTCACAAATGTCCTTTCATTTAAATGGTTTTAAGTACTGATATAATATAAATGTATGAAAAAGGTATGAACATCACTCACATATCCTTACCATTGAGGCACAAGGGTAGAATAATTCCCACTCCCACTGCAAACAGGGAGGTGAGAAGAGATGAAGTTCATCAGTAAGACTTTGGACTGCTATTATGATCAAAAGATATTTAATGTATTTCAGATTTTATCTTCCTTTCTTGTCTGTGAGCCTTCAAAATACCTAGTACAGAAATGTTGTTGTCTTGATGCATGAAGTGACAGCATCTTAATCTAGTTGATCAATTATCCTCAAGGCAAAGGAGGGCAAATATTGGAGTTTTCTTATCTGTACTTGTTTAAAGAAAGAAACCAGCTCTTGGATAATTAAAAGGTACTTTCATTAAATGAATCTGAGAAATCATTCAGATTCTTACTTCTAGTTACAAAAGCAGACTATGTCTCTAGGCATTTGGCCAACTTCAAGACAATGAAATTCAGCCCAGTATAAAGAGTTCTTTGACCTGTGGTATCTTTTTCTCTTATAGTTTTGGGGGTGCGAGGTGGGGGAAGGAATCTTTTCTTCAACAAAATGAGAGCATCATTTTCTAAATGCTCTACAAGACAAAATGTGTTTCTTGGCATGGGTTTACATAATCTTCCTTGCTTTCACAAATGATCCAGACTGAGAAAAATGCCATTAATTTCATGAGCCACAGATGATTATTTCATTACAAGCATCAGCCTCTGAACTTCTCATCTCAATAGTATCCCTGGGATTAGGAATGTTCTTGCTGGTATTTCTACAATTCTTTTTGAATTAAGGAGCAAATTAAAAAAAAAAAAAAAAAAAGAAAAAGGAGAGAAGACAAATTAAATTGAAAGCCTTAGGGAAAAAATCTACTCTAGAGGGGGTATGTTCTCTTTTCATATGATCTTCTATCTGATTATCCTTACAATCTTAACCCCAAGGAAGTTCCTGTTCTGAGTGCTACATAGAGGGCAGCAAATATTAGTAAACACATATCAGGATAGCAGCATGAGAAAGGGATGCATGAACTGAACTCTTACACTATTTATGGTCAGCTTAGCATCCAGGATTCCAGGTGTAGCTCTGAAGATGTGGAGATAGCTGTATGTTACTTTTATTTCTTTAAGCTTAATCCTTTTAGCTACCACAAGCAAGTTTCTGTTTTCCAGGTCACTTTACATTTCAGCACCACTGTTTACTGATTCAGTTTTCCTCAACTTGGGACAAAAATATTTAAGTGCAAGTGAATGTAACTGCACAAAACCTGTGTGTTCTGGCCCTTATTGTACCTTTCAGTGTTGTAAAGGAACGGTTATGCTCACAATGTGGCTCATAGACAGAGAAAATACACCTTACATATATAGACAAGGATTAATCATAAGGAAAACTGAAAATGCAACAGTTCAAAACTAGAATTATGGTAATTTTGGTGTATCTTCTTCCTCATGTTTGGATCCAGTTGGGATAATTTTAATGTTTGCTATTACACTTGATGTTTTTCCTGCTTCACTGATCTGCACCTTTATGTAATTTCCAAATGGACTTACTGTGTATGGTTCTTCATACAAGTCTTAGGTATTTCTCTGTTTTCTTTGACCATCAAAATCTCTTTTGTGAGCTCCAAGTCTGCAGGACTTTAACCACCAATAAGTTGTTCATAGACATGATGTCACCAGTGCCAGCCCATGCTTCCTCTCCTCTGCCCTGCATCAATGGGATTCATTTTTTTTCTTGTGAAAAAGTGAAATATTTTCCTCAACACTTGATTTGTCTTTCTAATCTCTGTTGAAAACACTTGTCTTGATGGTTTGTCCAAGTAATTACTTATTGTTCAGGAAGCTTAATTATGAAACAACCTACTTTAGTCAGTGAAGAAAGAAAGCACAAAATTTGAGTTACTAATACAAGTCTCCTGAAAAGTTGCATCAATTAATTGATTTTTTCCACTCTCCCAAGTTTCCTTTTAGGTTTGGACCATTTATTTTCTCAGTGACCCAGTGCCCATCTGTGGAGCACAAACAAAAACAATAAGAAAACCCAGAGCATTGTAAGACTGGGAGGTGCTAATGATAATGGGGTTTTTCTTTCCACCTACACTTAGGGTAGGAGGTGCATGAGCATATACAGGAGTTCTGAAAATAGCTCACAATGCATCCTCTGCTTGTTTTATACTACTCTAAAATACCATAAAGTAGCAGCAGCTATTTCAAGGAACCCATAATGTACAAAAGAAGCATGGGGATAAGGCATAGATGGCTGACTACAAACATTAGTGAGCAGGATGTGAGCAGAATGTCTCCTGTTTTCCAGCTCTGTTTGTTCTGGTTTATGGCAGATACCCAGATGATCCTGAGAGACATCTTGGGGGCACACATTGGCTCTCCAACAGGTGATGCTTTGAAACCTCTGCAAATGTCCTACCCTTCATCCAGCACTGGGCAGGTTACCACAATGGGATGAGGATCAAATGAAGGTGTTCAGGTGAGAAACACGGTGGAA
Source organism: Hafferia zeledoni (assembly GCA_035583235.1). NCBI lineage: Eukaryota > Metazoa > Chordata > Aves > Passeriformes > Thamnophilidae > Hafferia > Hafferia zeledoni. The sequence continues at coordinate 7,848,405 of JAWWEV010000172.1, read as the reverse complement.
GCCTTCTGTTTATCAGTCTCCTAGCTAGGTGTGCTCAGAAATGCCACAGGATGAATTCTGGTTATATCAGTCCCTTCCCTCTGACAGGAAAAAGCTGGAATAGAGCTCATTTCATAAAATGACACACTATAAAACTGATGACTGTAAAAGGCAGATTTTGATAACTATTAATAGAAAGGCCAGAGTTGAAAATGCAATAGCTAATACATCATTTTCTCAGAAACGAAGTAGCTGCTATAGGTTACTGTGGGCATATGTAATAGCTGCAGCCTAGAATCTGTGGATAGATTAAAGGCAGGCTCTTGCCATTTAGGTTTTTCTGTGATCTATTTACTCATCCCTCTGGTAGAGCAATAAAAATTCTTCTTCTCCAGAAGTTGTATAGAAAATAACAAATTTGAGATTAATGGTGTGACAGTCATAGCCTGTCATTAGGTAGGTAACCTTTTTGTGGACTGTTTTAGGAAGTCTATATTAAATACATGTATTTGCAAAAAGATGCTTTACTGTCCCTAAATGGTTTTTCAACAAATTAGATGCAGTCTTTGTACTTTGTGTACAGAAAGTTTTCCTTGAATAGTGATGTTCCATGTCATTTATAACCATCCTGCAAAGTTATTCTAGAAACTGAAGTTAACTCAACTCTGGGTGATAGTGACAAAGATACCTAGAATGTATATTTTGGTCATTACAAATACATCATCACAGAAGGTGAGTAATTAACAATACATCCTGTACTGTGAGTATCTGGAGAAGCAGTTCTCCATTTTTGTGACAAAAACTTTGCAGATGCTGACAATTACACTTAAGCAGGGGTTTACCTAAGGATATGGAGAAAATTTAAGGCTAACCTCTCAAGATTCCTGAGAGGGCTTTGACCAAAATTATTCTCCTTAGCAGAGAAAACTTGAGTTCAGTGAGACTGATACAGCACTGTTGTTTGGACTACATGAAGACAGAACTCTTTTACTTTTGTCTGCATTTGAAGATGTCAGAGTATGACAATGTCCTTGAAGTGCTTTCCTTCTGTAATGGACAGGGAGTTATGAAACATCTTATGAAATGCCTTTCAATCATAACTTCTTCATATTACACTGTGCAGATATCTTCTGGGTATTTCATGCAAGCTTAAAGGACTTTTTCCCCATAAAAATCTATGGTTACTTTTAATTTTTGATATTTATAATTTAGAGATATAGAGATATTTCATCATGGGTTGTACCCTCCTCTGTCTTCCTTGCTGCACAAAATCTGAAAGGAAAGCTGAAGCCTTTCGTAGCACAACGTCTCCTGAATCACCAGTTTAGACTTACAGTAGAGGCTTTGTCTTGGGATAAGTTACACCATGTCATTATAACAATGTCATAAAATCATAACAAAATAGGAGAAGTGTTGATTTGAGGAGGACTGGGGAAGCAGAGGCTGATACCTCAGTGCCTTTAAAGTAGCTTTGTTTCAGAAACAGAGTCCAGCATTTTCCAAACTTTTTTGTCAAGTTGGCCACCAGGAACAGAGGAATCTCAAATGACCACTTATTTTGTTATTAATACAACCTTGTGCAGTTTAATCAAAATCTAATATTTCTTTATATTGCTACAAAATACTTACTGTGTTTATTTTTCAGTCTACTGAATTTTCTGTTTTCTACAGCTTTGATTGTTTTATTTGTCTGAAATGAGGAAGCATAGTTTCAATTTTATAACAGATAGCAATAGGCAGAGAATTGGGGTTAGAGTTGATGGCAAGAGTATTTGAAAAGGAACTCTGAAATTGCTGATGTATCAGAATGCCCCTTGAATATATTTGAGAATGTAAAACATTATACCAGACTTTTATCAAATGTAGATCTGATTAGAAAAAATATAAATTTTATCCCACGGGAAACCTCTTGGAACAGATGTCGAATTGTTGTGAAACTAAGGATTTATTCTGTCTGCTCTTCCTCACCAGCATACTCAGTCCTTGTGATGAGGGCAAAGAGGGAGAATAACAACCTGAGGGTTATTCAGGTGTGAAGCTCTCCCTCAATGGGGTTTTGTGGGAAACTCCATATTAGTGTGCACTGTCAGGCTCAAGAACAGCACTGGGGAAATGACTCACCTCCAGGAGTCTATATCTGTCACTGAGGAAGATGGAAGAGTCGAACTGCTCTGACTGAAGAGATAACAAACTGCAGAAGGGCTGGTGGCCAGCTGCCAGCAGCTGCCAGGAATACAGCCAGCCTGGGAAACCTGAGAGGTTACAGCTTCCAGCTGGGCAGCTTGGAAAGCTAAATGTGCATCCAAGGTGTTAAGGTCTGCTTTCTTTTAAATGTTTTGGTGGTGAATGAATGTTCCTTGTTTTTTTTTAGGTTGTCTGGTCATTAGTCATCATTATCTGTAGTCTCAGGAGAGGACAATCACAGAGATAGAAAAAGTCAGGACACCTGAGGTAATCGTGGCTGTCTGCAGCAGAGGGGGGGTCAGAGCCCTGCTGTTGGATGGAAAATTATGTCAATTAGCCTCAGGAAAATTAAGTGCAAGGTTCAAGGTCTGTAATGGATTATCTCAAGGACAGCAGAAAGGAAGAGAAGGGCCATTGGCCTGGAGATGGTGGCACAGGATTTCTGGCACACAGCTTTGCCCTCACAGGCACAAAAGTTGGCATAGTTGGTGTAAAGATGTTCCCTTTGCTACCTCCAAAAGCTGCAACACTTCAGGTTGCCTAAACTGTCCACTCCATATGTCCAAGTCACTGCTGATTTTGTGATCTCTTCCCCTCTAAGTTAGACTTACCTGCCAAAAAGATGAATTGTGGCATATTGGTACATCCCTGGGAAGGTGCCTGTAAGCCCAGGCCATGTAGAGAAAATGCTGTGATGCATCTGGATTAGCAAACAAAATTACCCAGAAGAACTAAGAAATATTTTTTTTTCTTTTTTTTGCATATCCTGTCTTTATTATGCTTGAATAGCTGTGTAAAGGCTTCCTTGCCTCTGCAAACAAGATTGTTCTGTAAATATCCACTTTACATGCACAGAGACAATATAGTTATCTCCAATTTTCCAGGAGAACTTCAGAGAAACACCAGAAAACCAAAACACCTTTTTAAACAGTGGATTCTTTTTCAAAATTTTCAGCAAAGAATAATAAAGACAATATTCTGTAATTTTCTGTTCAGTAATTTACTGTTCAGATTTTACATCTCTGGAGGAATATAGTTTTAAAAAATGCCAGTATATTATCTCACATTTTATTTTGATTGTTTGTATGAATGATGTCTTAAGAAAGAAATAAACAAGAAATAAGATACTTCTCAAAATCCTTTTTTTTTTTTTTTTTTTTTGGACCACGTTTAGTATTGCTTTTGGATTGAAACATATTTTAATAATATTTGAATATGCCTCACCATTTAAAAAAATTGATATTAAGTGTTATAGCCACTCTTGGTTCTATAAAGAAAAATTTTTAGTTTTAGCCTTTAGATGGGTCTGTGCAAACTTAATCTTTAGGTACAAGCACAAAGAATTTGCGTATCTACTCACTTTAGGGGGTCATTTGTGCAATATTGCAACAGGTTATTTAAAAAAATTATACTTTATGCTGCCTACTCTTGCATTCTCCAGGGGCAGCAAGATGTCAATTCCCATTAGCAGGATCTTGACCTTGGAGTCTCCCAAATGGTTATAGCACTGCAGCTAATTGCCTGTGTCTTAAACACAGTAACTCTGTAATAAAAACAAAAAAGGTATAGCAATTTCAGCAAATTGCTCAGTGTTCACTAGAGTTTTTCTCTGGTTCAGTCAAGATACTTCATAGCTCAAGAAAAGGTCTTATCCAGTAATAATTTGGTTGTGTTTCTGGCCCAAATTTTGGCTACAATGACCAAAAATCAATCAGTCTTCTAGACCTGTTCTGAACTGACTGACACAGCAAAGCTTCAAGATTTTTACTGGTATATTGTGAACAGATGCTTTGTGATGCCTTTTTTTTTTTTCTTGTTTACTGGTTCACTTTTTCCCTCAAGAATTGATTTAATGAGGTGCTGGGGTACATGACTGATAAACAGTAGGAAAGATTCTGCAAAGAGCTTTGAATCAGACATATATTTAGCAAATAATAGATGTATAGAAACGACAAATGTAGTCTATACAAATTTAAATCCATTAGGACAACACTAAAGAGAATGCCTTGAAAAATGACAACTTTAAGATCTTAAAGATAAAGCACAAGATTTTTGGAATGCGAAGAGATTTTCAAAGGCAATTAAAAAGAAATCTTATGAAGACCATCTCCTTTTCCCCAAAGGCTAGAACAGAGGGTTTGACCCAAGGTTAAGGCAATTAATGGAAATTATTTTCAATGTCTATAATGAGATGTCTCACAAAAGTCAAATTGGCAAATGCTGAGCCTGGTACCCGTTCCCTTGATCAGAATTGGGGTTACTAAGGAAAAGGCACCAGTAGATGGTGCTCAAGAATATGCAAAACTGTTTCTGGTTCTGTAGGACTAACTCATCCCTGCACACGGTTCTATGGGAGCAGCTTTCTGTGTGATGTGCAGAGTGCCTTGTGAAAAAAAGGCCAGATCTTAAGAGAAATCTTATACATCCTCTGCATCCTGTGTGTCCTAAATACTGTTTGGAACCTTTGGGTCATGATCACCCCAAAGGAAGGGTCAGTGCAATTCTCTCTTTTTCTGTCAGGTCTAAGATGAATCAGTGGCAAGTCATGATTGGTGTTGTCAAGCAATGCTGACAAATCTGACAGTGAGGACACTACTGATTTCCCTCAAACCATATTTTTTCAAAAAAATTGATATTGCTTGGCTTATTCATATTATTCCTTTCACAGAGACCTGTCAGTACCAGTGAGAGGTCTTCTAGGTTTTGTAGGAAGTGATGCCTGTGCTGAAATTCAACTGCTTTCTGGATTTGATACCAGTGATCTCTTTGTAAAACTCTTCTCAATGTTACACTCAGGTTTAAAATTATGTAGGAAAAAAATAGTTAAATCTCATAGGTTTTTTTAAGGTATTTTAGTGTTCTGCAGCTTACTTCAGAGTGGTTTATGTGTTTCAGCAGAAATGGAGGGCATCATAGGTGTATTTTGAGGTCACAGCTGGACAGAAAACATTGCAGGATCATGTAGAGACTGCAGAGCTGCAGTTTGGGTCACAGTGAACAAATTCAGCTGGCAAGCTTACTGGAGAAGTGCATCTATCTTAATGATGCTCTAGTTTTCCACCATAATTACTGGTGTGGTGCGAGGTTTGATATCTGTTATAATGAAGAAATTGCCTGAAGTCCAATGTATTATCACAGGACTGTGCAAAACGACTTACAAAGACATTGGGGAGGTGAAGTTTTTTTAAAAGAAACCCACTTTATCATGCAAGTCACAGGAACATTTGTGGGCTTTTAGAAGACTTAATGGACTGCTATTTGAAAATATGTATTTCCAGGCATTCTCTGTCCAAACATCTAATATGAAAATTGGTGCCTGTAACATTTGCATAAGCCATTTTAAAAGAAAATTTATCACAGTTCTTGTTGCCACGCCATGTACAAGATATTGTCTGAAACACGTCCCTAGGCTTGCCATCAGGATGCCTTTTCCTTGCTTCACCATGAAGAATTTTCTTTGAATGTCTCTGTGAATTTAAAAATGGATAATAGAAAGATCGTGTAACCCTTGGATACCTTCTGAATGATAATAGAAATAAAGAGAGTGGTAATGGAAATTATCACTGGAAATAATTATTTAGAGCAAGACTAGGAAAGACTAATCCTTTGCAATCTCAGACAGTCCTGTAAAAGTGTTTTGGAGATCAGGTATGTCATAGTCTCTCTTCTGATTCCATGAAACAAGAGCCATGTTTAGGCCACATAACATTTCTTTATTTCCCTGTAATAGGTGGCAATCAGTGGTTCAAGTTCCATTAGGCTAACTATTGAAACAAAGGAGCAGTTCACCAGGAAACCTTTCATTTATTTTGTGAGTTCTCTTAAGGCAACAATGAGAAATAGCTTCTTTTTTAATAGTTTCTGATTCTTAATGGAATTAATTCTGTGGTAATTCTGTGGTGATTCTGTCTGAATACCTGAGAAAACACATGTAAACAGTATATAGCTGTGTAATAGAGTTTGACTGGGGAATTATCTTTTTCAAATTTTTATTAATTCTAGAATAATCTGTAATTTTTTGTCTTTCACCACACATTTGCAAAAACCTCAGTGAAACATGTTTTAGTGCAAACTGAAACCTGGAAGATGCATTTCTAGTCATCGGTTTAATTTCACAGTATTATTGAATTTTGAATAGATGGCACTTCTCATCTGTGAAAGATAATTCATATTAAATGTTTGTCATAGTTTCACTGCTAGGCTACTAGAAAGAAAATTAACTCTATCCCAGCTGAAACCAGGACAATGATGCATAATTATTATGATACTCAGAGGTATAAACAGATCTCATTTTTAAAGGTACATACGTAGTAATGATTCTTTGTCCCTGAAGTTTAAGAACAGCAGTGGATGGAAGGAATTCAGCTGGATGTAAAGGCTGACCCTGCTAACAGCCCATTAAATGCATATGATAATTTTGATTTTCGTAGGTGCTAATATATACAAGATCACTATATCACACACTGATCAGGGCAAGGCTTACCAGAAGCCAAGCACACAGGAACACAAGGCTAAAAGCTGTTGCCCTGTCAACTCCATACCTCTGTTTTCTGACTCTTTTCCCACTGAAGAGTCACGTTTTTCTGTCTGAATCTTTTCACTGTTGGAACACCTGATTATGTGCAACATTTTTGGCAGTCATAATACTCTTGTGAGAATCCAAGATCATGAAGAGTAAGTGGCATAATGCAGGTTTTGTGTTTGTTGTGGTGTTTGGGTTGTTTGTTTGTTTGTTTGTTTTGGGTTTTTTTGGTATTTGAGATCAGTTTAAAATCCTTAAGTCTCAGCACCAAGAGATATTCTATGAACTGGAGTATCTCGGTCTCAATCTTTTTACTTTACATTTCTCTCTATATGTCATTTCATAGCTCTCTAGTTATTTTCCTAATATACTAGTAAGACATCTCTCAGAGCAGTTTGGTGTTGTATGATTGTCTTTGCCCAAAGGACTTGCTCTTTCAAAAAAGCAGGACAGAAGAATTTTTAAAGTATCCATAAAACAGAAATCTTGCTATTTTATCCATATTTTAACCATAACATCCAATATATTCCATCAAGTTCATGAAACATGGCTCTCTGGAAATTCATGTTATACCACTGACAAGTGATATCCTGAACTTGCCTCTCAAGTTTTAGAGCTTTGGTTCAGACTGACATTTAATTAACACTCCTGAAGTCTTTTCAAAAATTCTTTTAATTTCCACCCCCCTCACCACACCCCCCCATCAGTTAAAGTAGGAAATACAGCAGGAATTTATTTGACTCAGGGGGTTTTCCCCCCCTTTTGTACAAGTTCAATTATATCCCCATCTGCAATGCTTTTTTAGGTTGGATCATGATATTAACTATTCAAGCTAATCCTCTAGTCCCATAGAAACTGGAAGCAAAGAAAAAAATAAGAATAAACTGAAAAGAAATTCTCTTTATTTCATAGAAAACTTGACATTTTAGATGAAAGTTTTATCTGACTTCTTTTGGTTATAACATCGTGTTCTGCTATGATAAGGAGCTTTATTCTCCTCGTTTAAAAAGTAAAATTGAGTCAGACCTTCCACTCTAAAACTAACAGATCCAGAACCAGGTTGATTAGAAGATGAGCTTGAGAGAACAGGTAGGGCTTCAGAGAGTCCTTCCAGGGGAAGAAATATTAATCACCTACCCTTGTTCTGAAAGCAACAGGCATTGGAGCCCCAGGATGTGATTGCTCATTACCATCCCGAACCATCTCTCTCTGCTTACCATGGGGCACAAGTATGGAAAAAAATGAATTTAGATGTAAAGCTTCTTCCCTAAACTGAAACCAGGTGCATCTTGAAGTCATTTGAATAAAATATGTTGAACTTGAGCCACTGAGAGTCTGACCCAAGGCATGTGGAAGGCAGCAGGAGCCTTTCAGCTCATGTTATTAGATTTTGCACTGGAAGCTACTTGGTTGATACTGAAGGTAGCAAAGGCAACAACATGAGAGGAACAAGGGACCAATTCTTCTTTTTTCTCTTTTCCAAAGTGGGGAAAATTGCCTAATTCTAACTGTCAAAACCAAAGTTTGTTGAAATCAATAGTAGTCTGTCTAAGTGAGAGCAAGTGAACAGCACAACAGCGACAAATAGAGCTGTGTTATGTACCTTGCTCCAGGTCCTTCTGGAATGAAAGCCACTAAAAATAGAAACAGCACCGTGATAAAAGTCACCCCAGTGAGCATACCCCAGTTTGATCATGCTAAAATTGCTTTCCTATCAGTGGGGGAATTTGATTCCCTGTCTGTGCCAGAGGGATCAAAACAAACAAACTCCTTTATAATTCCTGGGCTCTCTTGTATTTTTGTACTTGAGCCAAAGAACAGCCGGAAACAGAGCAGGTTTTGTATTTCTTAAAAAAAACAAACAACCTGATGCAACAGAAAAATTACCATATCCAGCCAAAAAATTTTGGAGAAAAAAATTACATGGCAAGATAGCCATGCTCTTTTCCCCCCTCTTTTTGTTTATATCACAGTATCAGCTGACACCAGCAGGTACCTGAAAGACATCCTAAAGCTTCAATACCTTGAATAAAACCTAAGCTGTGCAGAGGAAATCATGCATTATTTGACTTCATTAAGTTGGCTCCACCAAGTTAGTCTACTAAACAAAGCTCAGAGAAACAAACAAAAGAAACATTTTAATTCTGAAAATATAAACAGAGATTTATTGTCTTTGATAATACAGCCAATTTGCAGAAACTCCTATTGATTCTTATGCAGATGAGGAAATTTTAAAAAATGTGTTTCAGCAATTTATGGTTCTCATAGTTAATATAAAGTTATTTTATTAATGGAAAAAATTCTCCGTGCTGGACTTCAGAACCTATTGATTTTATTTGAGTAGCTTAGTGGCAGATTTCTAAAAGTATGAGTTCAGGAGAGCTGATGCAGCAAAAAGAAAGATAGTATCTCTTACAAAAATTTAATTATCTTGACAGTAAAACTGCATCTTATTTTAAAAATTAATCTCCATTAAAAAAAATAGGCAATGTCTGAGAGTGAAATGCCTGTCATGTGCTATTGGCAAATCTGAAATGAAACTGCAGGCAAGAATGATTGATTATACCTAAAGTAAAGAGCCACAATCTGATAATAAAACTGGTTAGACAGAAAAATATGTGACTGAGCAACCTAAGTTGGGTCTCCAGAAGTAAATGTTCTCATAAAAATACAAACAGAAGTGTGAAGCTCACATAAAACCTGAAGATATTATATTCTCTGTCTTCTGTTTGTTGGTAAAACCAAAGCTTAGCAGAAGAAATAAAGGTGAAACCAGCCTGGATCATTAGCAGAATCATCAGTGCTTTCTAACATCTTTATTTTCCCAGTATGGAAAGGGAGGAGAGCCTTCAGTCAACAGATTCATTTCTCAGCCATGAGAAGATGCTTTCTGGTTTTCCCAGGTGGGATTCTTGGTTTAAGTTGTACTGGAATATATTCTCTGCTCTCTACTACAGTTTTGTATTGATGTGTAGAGGGTGCTTACTATGTGTTACTATAGTGTGCTATAACATAGAGGGATTCCATGTGTGTGTGCATGGCTTATATAGTCATGGGTATGGATTGTTGTATTGATTAATATATCACTTATAAACACATACACTCACAACTCTGTCTACAGAAACACAATTTTTATTAATAAAACTACTGTATTTACAGTAAAATATGCAGAGTGCATTTGATATTCTCCTTTTCCCTGGGTAGTTTAAGGATTTGAGACTGTAATGATGGTTCCTGCTTCTGCAGGATGTGCTGAAGGATGCCCTGGCATGATGTCACTGTGCTGCCAGTGTGTAGGGATCAAACTCTCCCTGGGCACGGATGTGTTCGGAAGTGCAGCCAGATCTACAATGCCATTTACACACCATGTGTTTTCTGCAGATCAGCCTTGACTTGGAGATTTCAGAGGTAGAATTCAGCAGCAAAGCATATGACTAAGAGACTTGGGATGAAAGAGTGACTTGCCCAGAATCATGTGACTGTCTTAAAGTAACAGCCTCTTATTAAATATTATTAGCAACCGTTTGTTTTCTTCTAGCCCGTTATCATAAAACATCACCTCTTTTAAGTGTGTTACTGTCACGTTCCCACCAAAAAATGTCAGAGCTTAGTTAATGTTCTGTCTGTGAAGTGTAACCCCTGCCCTCCTATTGGTCAGAATGCCACCTAGGCATGGCCCCACTCCTGGCCTCCCATTGGTCAGAATGCCATCTAGGGGCATGGCCCAACTTCTGGCCTCCTGATTGGTTGGAATGCCAGCTGCTTGGCCTCTGCTGGAGCGGAACACAGCAGTGTTAGATTTTTCTCCAGTTCACCCATGACTTTGAAAACCCTCAAAAATATCAAAGGATATAGGAAAAACTGAATCTGATGAGCTTTGCAAATCAGTAAATGTGAATAATAATAACCCTCTCCCACCCCCTCAATAAACCCTCTGCAGAGCTCTTGTTAAATTAAATCTTCAAAAATGGTTCCATGTGACTGCAGGGATGGCAGGGATAATCTACAGAGAGCAGTCCTATGGATAGAATAACAAAGTGTTTATTCTGTGTCCATGTAGGAGATACAGAAGCTGGACAGTCTCTGAACAGTGATGATGAAAATATTTTCCTTATCAGCTTTAAGTTCACTGACATAGTAATGTTCTCTGACAGCAATGACAACAGAATTCTTTGTTTATATTGACTATAAGCCCCCTTCACAAATAATGTTCTTTAGGTGCTTCCTGGTCCATCCAGCACTTGGGCTGGAGCATCTGTGTCAGGGAAAGGGCAAAGCACATCAGCTTCACCTGAGTCTTCCTGGGCTGGGAGAAGAAACACTGACTTTGTGAGTTTCTTAATTTTTGCCTGCTTTTTGGAAGTCTTTCTCAGGGTGGAGAACTATGTGCAGGTGCTTATAGAGACTTTCCGACATTTTTGTTCAAGGAAAGATCTTGACCTTGGATATTGAAAAACTTTTCCCTGTGGGCAGCTAGGATAATTAGAAACATTTGGTCTGATGGGGCAAAGAAGTGAACTTGGCTGTAAAAATCCCTTCCAGCATTTCAGGTATTTCATTTTCTTTGAGAATATGGACTAAATGGGCCTGAAGCAAGAGACCCTCTTACTTTGTACTCAGTGACATTGACAAGGCACAGTGTTTTGTGTTTGCATTGTTGTCTTAAAGACCTTGGAGAAAAAACTCCAGGCCAGTTTAGTAGGAGATAAGATAAAAGAGCAGAAGCTTTAACCAACCTCCAGGCTCCAGGAATACATATCCACATGTGCACCTTTTTACCCTGGTTCTATGATTTTTATAATAATGTCCATCCAAATCCTTGTTCTGCCCTGTTCTGCCCCCTGGCACACCCCGTTGGGAATTGAGTCTGGGGGAGTTCGAACCCCTCTTTCATCATCTTTGTTTTCCTCGCAGCACATAGGCTCCTTGGAGGCCTTCCAAAGTTCTACACTTGGAGGTCACTCTGCCTGTGTTTGTATCTTCTGGTGCCGGCCTTAAGGTGTTTTTTTGCAATTCTACCTTGAAAAGAAGACTAAACAGCTAACAGAATTTTGAGAGATCGATATAGGATGGGGTTGGTCTGTGTAAACATTGTACTACTAGGGTTACTTTTACTGATACATTAAAATCTATTCACTATAATTACTTCTAAAATCTATAAAAATTAAAAAATAAAAAAAACCTCTGAGGTATCACCATTAATAAAATAGCTATAAATTAAATAGGTCTCTACATTATTTTTTCTCTGTGCATCTCGTGAACAAGATAGTGGCTAAACTGTCTGTCATTTGTGGTTAGGCATATTTGTAGACCAAGAGAAGGTCAAGAGATAGAGATCTGTTATAAGAGATAGTCTGTCTTATTTAAGAGGAAGGGAAAACTTTCCCAGTATTTGCCAGGTTCACACGTCTGGAGTGCAATAAAAGCAGAGTAGGAGATAAATCTTAGATGTAACAGACCTAGATTTGGATGAAATCTGTGGATCACATCTTGCTGTTGAAGTTCTTCGCCATGTATAGTTATAATATGAAAGCAGAATTTTCTGAGCTATAATATGGCAATTAAAATTGATTTATGGACAGTAAGCCTTAGGACTGATATTCCACTGCAATTTCAGAGCCAAAGGTCTTGCCACCAACAAACAGCCAAGTGCTTCTGGGATGTTAATGACAGAGAAATGTAAATCAGCCACCAAAATATGATAGCAAGTTTTGTTGTTAAGTTTGAATGTATCACCCTTCCCCACAAATAAAGCCCTGCAGATATCACTAGCACAGAATCCAAAGTAGGATATAATTATTCGGGGAAAAGGTATTTATTAGGGCATCTGTGACTCAAATTTATCATAATGTCTACCATATAAAAGTCTGAAAGAACCTTGCTTTTCACCATGAAGGTCATTCAGAAGTTCTGTGTGTCTTTAGTGTGCAATCAGGTAAGCATCGTCACTCACACAATCACGCATCCATTCAGCAATTTTATAGCACTGAGAATTTCTACAGGCAGGATCAAATTAATACATTCTTTTTGAAATGAGAGACATTGCATCTAAATTACTAAAATTGTTTTTAAAAATACTTCAGGAACAATTATCCCTCTAAATCTCTATTGCAGAGCTGAAAATCCAGGTCTACTCTTATTTGATTTTTTCCTAGGTCAATTCTTAATACCCGAAGTTTCCACTGAGACTTGTAGGCCCTCAGCATGTTTTAAAATTGAGAAAGATTTATTTACACACAATATTTGAATTTAAGGACCGTGGTACATGAATGATGTTTATAATCTGAGGCCAAGGATTCAACCTGCTAAAGGACATTGATTCCTAGGCTTCCTATGCTTTGCCACCAAGGAGAATCCACACCACCTCAAATGTCTGGATAGTGTATTCTTCATATGGAAGCCCACCTAAGCTATTTATTATGAAGCACCTGGATGAGAGTTGAATATCTGCCAAATCTAGAGATGTCTTCCACCTGTCATTTAGAATCAGATAATATGCAAAAATTATGTTAACTTTACAAACTACATCTAGTAGTGGTTCTATATCTTTCTTTTCCTACATCCATTTTGAGTTACAGAAACATATCTAGGATTCTATCGGAGATCCCATCTCTTGGTTTTCACATAAAATAGGTGAACTGGTGGTCTACCAGCACTTGGGATGTCTCAAATACTCTTTTAGGCTTTTCCAGCCAGGAGGGATTGAATTCCTGTGGATCTGGTTAACATAGTGATTAAAATAGTGGTTAAGAAATTCCACAGAAATAGAAAGGAAGAAGCAAGGGAAAAAGGAACATTTCAGTTTGTTTATCTGAATGTTATATTCTGTACAAGGTGAAATAGCTTACAGCCTTATAATTTAAGAGATGGAAAAAGTCTAAGACATCTGATGTGCCTGAATAATTTCATTGTATTCACATGATATTTAGAAAATAGCATCTGTTTGGTAAGAGTTTGGATGCTATTTTCTGTAATTTGTGTTTGCTTGTTTCCCTGCATAAGATCACAAAAGGTTCCTGTTCCTGTATTTACAACATGCATTTTATTGTAATTTGCTGACAAACTACTGACAGGTGAAAGAAAAGTGGACGCTCTGTCACTGTGTCATTCACCTTTTTCTTTCTTGATTTGTTTTTTCTTCTCCTTTCCCCTCCATGGCAGAGTACAGTGATGGCTGGAAGCCAAGGAACACGTAGAGTGGTTTCTTTTTTAAAATATCTTTATTTGTTCTGTATCTTCTATTTATAAAATTACACTTAAAGATCTGACTCAAGATTTCTCTCATAACATACCCAGGAACCACAGCAGGCATTTTTCTAGCAAGAGTTTTGAGGAAATGTGAAGAAAAGGAGAGGAGAGAAATGTCAGTAATATTGGTTGTTGCCTCAAGTAATTCTGTGGACGATAGGGGGTAATTAAGGAAATCAACCATGTGTTTTATGCATTTTTAAGTAAACAGAGAATATTAGTTACACAGGAAATAGCTCCGTCATTGTTAACCATGTGGGAAGGACCACAGGGTTTACACCAGAGATCCATTTAGCTGAGAGCACTCTTCCTTCACTTGGCAACATAAGGTGCTAAAGAGAAATCAGAAGTGGAGACTTCATGTTTTCCTCCCAGCATGCTGTCCTGGCTTGTAGAAGAGTGTGTAAGCTCAGGAAGAGAAAAAAAAAAAAAAGAGTTAGAACTCTGTCCCATGCTTAACATGTCAATTTAATAGACTCAGGATCAACTTCCAGCTCCCTAATTTATTTTTTTTTTTTCACCCTTTTGGCTTCCACTTCTCCCAACTGTTATATTGTAAATGTAAGCCCCTAAATATAGGCTTATGTCTCTGCTTTTGAGTTCTCTACTGGACATAGCTCCCCATCTTTAAATCATAGCTCACAAGGTTTAGGTCTGTGATGAGAGTAATACTTCTCTATTTGTCTTCTATTTTTTCTGTTGGTTGCTATTACAAAAAAGCATATTCTTCTCTGACATGTAATTTAAATTACACAATTTGGTTTTCTTGTCCTATATTATTTCCTCAAGCATTGAACAGAATAGGAGTTCTATCCCCTTCCACCATCTCTTATTTCATTGCCAAGATGTAGGACGAAAGTATTTCAAGCTAACAGTGAGTGCAGAACATTGGGAAATCACAAGCATTTTGAAGTCTTGGTCCCAAATACTGCTCACAGATGTTAAATGGTCATTTATTATTGGATTTCTTTAAAAAAAACAACATTAGAAGTATTGTATGAGGGCATGGCTGGAAACTGCTTAGTGAATATTTAATTTTTTTCCTCCTCTCTCTGTGGTTCCTGATGACAATTAAATGGTAGCAGTCATCATCTTCAGTCATCATCTTCCCACCTCACTCTGCAGGTACCACACATCCTCCTCCAGTGCCTGCATTGATTTTACTGCCCTTATGCATGTAATTCCAGTTTCTCATTATCTCTGACAGAGATTTATTTTGGGTCATAGTATGAATTCTGCTTAATTTTCAAAGTATTACATAAGGGGATGGGGCAGCATTTTGGAGCTGAGCAAGAACACACCTGTCTCCCCAGAGGCTGTATCTGGCTGCACAGTTATTTTTTTCCTCTGGGGTAGCTGAGAGTCTAATATCACTGATTGATTTTCCTGAGAACTTAGCACAGAATCCTGCTCTGTTCCTTGTGATATGATGAATTTGGTGCATTCAGTATAAGTCAGAAAGGTAAAGCCAAGAACATGTATGGGATACTTGCTTTTAACAGCAATACACTGTTGCTTTGATGACAGTCTATCGAGTCCTGGGTCAGCTGTTGAATTTTGCAAATTCAGTGCACTAATATTTTTTTGGGGCAGGCCGGGGAAACGGCAAAGGTGAAATACAAATTTTCACAAGGGCAGCGTGTTGCATTTGGGGTTGGTTTTTACTATGAGGTTGGTACAAATTTGGAAATATTTTAAGCATTACAAAGCATAGTAGTTCTAATAATTTGCCTTCCTTTTTCTACAAATCCTCAAACCAAATTGTTTAGATCCAGATTTAATTTTTTTATGCTAAGTTTCCCCGGGGTTGAGATGCAGAGAAATTAAAACTCTAAACTGCTACTGATGCTTTTCAGAGATGCAACCTCTTTGGACCCTGATGCAGAAGCAGGATAGTACCAACTATCACTTTCTGTGAAATGACAAGCCCATGCTGGTGTCTTTCTGCTGCTGCATCCTTGTCCTACCCAGCCCAGGAGGGTGGGGAGTTTGTGTACACATTCTTCACAATGTTCTGATTTTCCTGTAGTGGAATGCAACATGCAGAGAATTAAAAAATATTGGTTTTTAAATACAGGGTGATCTAATGATGCTGGTGGATAGTCTTGTTATTTTCCCCTTGGAGATATTTTGCTTGTTTGAAGCCTGTGATGTGTGAAGTATGATGCCCTCCTTTTTCCTTCTATAGCTCAAACAGTGTGCAGGATAGAACCCTCACACAGACTCACAGGTCTCACAAGAATGAGCAGCTGTGCTTGCACCATCATGCTATGTGAAAACGGCTATTCAGCAGGTGAAATGCAGCTTTGTGGGAAAATGTCAGAAGCCACTGCACAGGGCACAAACCAACAGCTGGCTGAGAAAAGACCTAGTGATAACTGCTGCACCTGAACAGCCTGGGCTGTTCAAATAAGAGAGAAGTTATTTCCCCCTGATTATTCTCATCACCTGCCTTTTCAGAAGGTTCCTGACAGAAGGAGCACAGTGGCATGGCAAAGCTATAAGGTCAGATCCTCTTCTTCCCTCTCAGGCACCAGAGCTTTGCAAAAGTCAGAGGTTCCCAGAGTTAGAGATCTGAGCTTTTTTACACTTATATAGACCTCTACACACCCACTTCAGAGTGAATGGGGAGCTGCGGCTGAAACTAATAAGGCACCAAGTAAGAAATCAGGCAGGAACAGGATCTTGGCGATAGATGGAGTCCTGGAGCTCTCTGCAGGACTCTCTCTGGAGAGAGGTGCCCTTTGCTGTCAGTATTTCCTCCTCCATCTTCAGTGTGCTGGGAGGCAGAGCCTGAAAACTATGAAATAAAGAAGAAGCCACCAGTTCGGGTTGAATTCTGAGCAAACCTGTAATAAATTTGGCTGTCACCTATTTGGAAGACCTATGAAAATGTGCTGTACAGTACAGACTGATGCATGCAAAGAAAATCCAGGCTTTCTCTTGCTACAGTTTTTGTTAAAGCCTTACCTTTCTTTTTTTTTTTTTTTAAATGTGGAAATATGAATTTTAAAATGCTCTGCAGAAGGTTGCTTTGATTTGGTTTACTCTAAAAGAAAGCAGAAAAGCTTAGATGTTATTTGAATGAGTAATTTCAGGGCTCAGAATCAGGAGGCAACGCAACATGAGGTCCTTATGTTACATGTCTCCCTGCAAAATAAATAAATACATATACAAAAATAAATTAAATTAGTTATCTCTGGAGATATAGGAAGGAGTACAGTATATGGATTTAGGAGATTATTTTTACCTGATTGTCCAGCATTGCTGAGACAGATGAAGCAATACTTTATACATTTTTAGTATGAATGTATATTGTAAGCTGCTGAACCTCTTACATTGGTACAGAAAGAACCACAGGAGCTGAAAAAATATGCTGCTGTGAAAGACTTAAAGAATTCAAATCTATTTAGCATCTTAGGAAGAGACGATGATTTGATTGCAGTTTGCAACTATTTTCATGTGGAGAAGATAGTGGATACAAAAAGAACCTTTAATCTTGCTGAGATGAGCAGGTGAGAATCATGCCTGAAAGCTGATCTAGAGAAATTCAAATGACACCTTGTGCGAGTAGTTTTAAGTGTGAAGACTATTAGCCTTCAGATTATAAAGAAACAGCAAGGAAAAGATTAGATAGTCTATCTCTTGATACCTCAAATGAAGATTGGTGCTTTAGGAGAAAGACGGTTATGCTTTATTGAGCTCAATAGATGAGTAACTGGATGTAATAGCCTGTGGTATACTGGAGATTGAGTGTGATGATCTAGTGGTTCTCCTGGCCTTAAAGTTTATGAATCCCTTGAAAACCCATGCAGACAGAACCACTTTAGCCTCTGAATGCTGTGACTGGTAAAATGTGCTCAGCTCTGTTCCCTGCACAAATCGGGTGGCAAACACCAAGTCAAACTGGCTGGATAGCAGAAACACTCACACCCCAACATTCTGGTCACCCTTATCTGTGAAACCCATCATGATTAGAAAACTCATTTCAAGAGCAAGGGCCTGTTAGGCTTATTTGTTGATGAAAATGCTCATATGGCATTTCTTTCTGGAAAAATGTAGTCTGGTAACTGTGTAAAATAAAATGTACTGTGTCTCTGATGGCCCTGGTTCTGACCAGCACAGCTTGGGCAGGAGCATTCAGTTTGAACCTGGAATTTATCATCATATCAGCCCCACACCTGTGCATTTATATACAATACTGGGGCATCATCATTAGGGTTTTAGGTCTAGGGTTGAGCATGGAGCTGATGCCAAGTCTGTTGATTAGTCCATTTCAAATCCTTCCATGACAGAGACTTCTTTAGTATGACCCAGAGGGGGCCAATGGCTATTATCTGTTGCTGTATTATAAAACATGCTTTACTTCATATAATTTCATTGTCAATTAGGCAGGTTTTAAAGCTTTCACATGTTTTGTGTGATTGTATCCTTCTGAAGTATAAAAAACCCCTCACCTAATTGATTTTACTTCTAAAAATTCAGTACTTTATTTATAATTATTTTGGGGAAAGAAACAGCAAGACTGACCAATAGAGGAATATTTCAACCTTCAGAGTGATTCCAGAGATGGACTAGAAGTTAGAAGAATTTACCCAGCCAAATCTTTACGTATTCAATTCACCAGATGATCAGCTGAGGGTAGCCAATCTCATCCTTCACAGTTCATAGTTTCTTAAACTTTTGTGACGCCTTTAGCATTTTAAGGGTCTGCTGAATTTTTTAAGCTTCAGTGCCAGCTCTTGAACTCCACATTGATTTTCCTTAAGTATCCTCAAATAAAACATATAAAGTAGGCCTGTGTCTGAAATTCATGTTCCTGCCAGACACTGTTCTTATGATATATTGCAACAATACATCAGAGAAAAGCAGCTCTGGTGATCTATTGCAGTAATACTGTACATTCTTGTAGAAGGAATGCACAGGACCTCTAAACCGAGAACTTGAACAGCTTTTTGAAGTTACCTTCTGGCGAAGGTACTGACACCAATTGTGCTTGTGAAAAGATCAAATGTTGAATTTAACCTTGTGTGTGCCACTGGTACATTGTTTGATGATTGCTAAATATGATTCTATTTTCCATCTGAGGGAAAAAAGCACAAATATTTATTTTTTTACAGAAGTATCTTCTGTAATTAAGGACTAAATGCACATTGAAATTGAAAATAGGGCTAAATACACATTGATATTAAAAATAGGATTTGCATTAGGAAAGAGAGAAGTAATTTTTTTTAACTTCATTCTTTCAGATGCCATTTGAGTCAGAAAAGACCAATAAGTGTTACACATCAAGGGTATAATCAAAACCTGGCCATGAAATTTGTAGTAAAAAGATTCTGTACCATATTCTATTTTTCTAGAGGAAAGGGACGATTGTTTTAATTTACCTCTTTTATACCATTTCACATTTTATGACATAACTTCATTTGTTGATGGAAGCAAATGTTGTATGACATTCTTTTAGTGTCTGCTCCCTCTCTTGGTTTTATTTTTTTTTGTTTGTTTGTTTTGTTTGTTTGTTTGTTGGGGGTTTTTTTGTTTCTGGAAAACAAAGCTCCCAACCAACTTTCAACTACTTAAAAATATTTTTTTTAATTCTTGTTATATCTTTGGTTGTTGTGGGTTTTGTTTAGTTGGACAGACACAATCATTTTATATCTTTTCAGCTGGTGAGAAATAAGCAGACTTAACTTATTATGTTTGGAAGATACATACTTGATTAAGTTTCAAAGTTTATCTGAATCGGTGAATTCATTGTACTTTGTTTTGGTAGAAATGTTCTTGAACTGCCACTATCCCATTTCAGAAACTTCCTGGTAATATTTTCATATTATTTCTATTGAGAGAAGAATGTGTACCTCTTTATTTAGCTTGTGTAATGCACACATATGTATCAGTATGTAAACAATGCACAAAGCTGCTGAGAAATAACTGAATATAACTGCCACAAGAATACAGATATCTGGAGATGTGGAAATTATCTAAGATGCTCACTACTGTTACAGCTAGAAATTTTAAAACTGATGACAGTTATTTTCTTTGAGACAGCCTATCTACCAGCTTGAAATTAACTTCAAGATTTTAATATACCTAGAATAGTGAGGTCAGGCAGGTGCCAGAGCTTTGCCACTTCATGAGGGCAGACTAGTTGGCATCTGCTGGCAGAAGACTTGACTTCAGTTTATCACCTAGTTTCCTACCTATTACATTTCTCTGATGTGTAGAGGATGTTCTGATATTCTCTGATGAACCATAGCAGGTTCCTCTTAGGAAAAATGTAGTGTGTATTCTGTGTTGCCTTGGCCTCTGTTGGTTGATCTTGAAATATGAGGAGACATATTTGTTTGTAGGAATTGTCTGATTTGATTTGAATTGTGCTTGCTCTTCAAAACAGGAAACTGTTCAACCCCATGCTCGGTTTTGCATTACATGAAATATCAGGTCTGCTGTCAGCAGCAGTGATCACTGGAGCTAGACCTACTTTCAGAAGAGGGATGATCGTACAGCTGCCTGTGAGCAGGAGCAAAGCGCAGCAAGAAATCTCATGAGGAACCTGTCTGTCTTTAATCTTTGTTTCCTGTGTTTTTTCTGGCTTGGTTCCTGGATGTGGCCCTGAGCTACCCTGCTAGGTCCAATCAGTGAATGTGAATCAATCTTACTTACCCACACTTGGCTTTCTCTGGGCTAATTACTTACATGATTCTTAGTAGGAGATACTTTTGTGAAATTCATTTTTCAGTGGCACCTCTGCTGAAGTTCTTACTTTGCATGGGTAAAAAGCACAGAGGTAAGCAAACACACATGCAGAAACCTATTTAAAATATTAGATATTTCTTACATCTGTCTGCTCTAAACTAGTTGTGTGAACTTGCTTGAGCCATAGGTTGAATGGGGACTGCTGGGCACAGACCTCTGGGAAGAAGCAATTGTGTTTGAGCTCTTGCTTTGTGAGAGACCTTCTGGGTCAAAGGCTGACATACCATGGCCTAAGGGGTAACACCTGAAATTGTAATAGAAAGGCTCCAAAGGACACAGGGATCATGTGGCTTCACAGCAGTCTGGGGAATGACTGAGCAAACTGCACCCTGAACTCATGGCTCTTCACTGTTCCTAACAATACTAATGAAATGGGATTTGTGTTTCCTCATCAGCTCTTGGAGCACATACCCACTTTCTTTTTGTACAGTCATTTCCACTGATTTGTGATTTTGCCTTTTCAGTCATATCTTTATTGTTTGGAAGTACTTCAAAATTAGTATATTTAGAAAAGTATCTCAGATCAGAAATATTTGAGATTAAAGCCTACAGGCAAAATCTTTGTTCGTTTTTGCTTCAGGCCCAAGGTAAAAATGAAGCCTCACCATAATAGCAATAATGGGTGGTTATTACTCTTGATTAAAATTAAATTAAGCTGCAGTTGTCAACTAAAAAAATTTAATTATCACATAAAAACTGTCAGCCTTTCATTTTAAACATCTGCTAGATAAGCGTGCCAGTAGCAGTGATGTGGAGTATTTGCCAGATACCTCATCAACAACCACCTTTGTATCATCAGATAATTGAGACAATATGGTCTGAAATGAATCATATTTCAAATATGACTGTGTCTCACATACTACACTAAGCTTAGAAATCTTCCTTCAGGTCAGATGTAAACCAATCCAATAGTCTAGGATTGTTTAATTCTTCAGATATAGCATTCTCTGGTGATAAATCAAAAATATTTTTGGGTTGTACCAGTATCCAGTGTATTAATGTTTGGGATCTAAAGGATTTATCTGGGTGTTCTTTTCTTTTCCTGGCCCAGGTTTTCAATGTCTGTAAATCTCTACAATCCTACTGATATCAGTTCCCTAGACCAGTTTTTCATGCTGATATTTGCAAGGGTATTTAGGTGTTTACATATCCCTGAGCACCTCAGACTAACATGAGCCACTACCAGAACTTCTGCCTGTGCGTCCTCTGTGCTAGAGAGGAGGGTTATATTCTGGTACCATGTGTAAAAGGGTCAAGTCAGCATATCCAGATACCTGCCTGGAGCAACCAATAGGTACAAAGACCTCCTCTGTGTGATGTGCTGTAAGAAAATGCAGTTCTCAAACTATGAGTGTGCTCAGGAGAACTCAGTCTTATGCGAGGAAAAATTCTAATTCTAAACTATTATAATATTTAGATGTTGATTTTGGTCCCTTGAAGCTACTTTTAAAGAAGGTCAAGATTTAGAGGCTTTTTGGTGTACAAAAATGGAGATAAAAATTATCCCAGTTTTAACTGACACACTTTGACATTTTAAGAAAGAAAATTAGCATTTCGATAAAATAGATTTAAAAACTTAATACAGCACTGGCTTCTTTGTTTATTTCCAACATGCAAAGAAAGCACAAAGGAAAATAATTAAAGACATTGAAGAGTCGTTAGAAGTTACTGCACTTCAGCATTGAGTTCCATTGTAAGGCTCAGCGAGAACTGACTGTTCTCAGCCAGCAAGATGGTGGTGAAGTGGAAAGGGCACTTTCGAATGTTTTTTGAAAGTAATTTGCTATTCCTACTGGTCTCAAAGTTTCACATTCTGTCTGCTATGCTTCCTTTAAGAAATCAAACCTATAACATACAATATTTTATATTAAAATTTTGGAAAAACAAATCCAGGGCAGCAAAAAGAATAATACTATTTAATTATTTTATTTGTTAAAATTTCATAGGAAAATCTTGGCCCATCTCTTGCAACTCTATTACTAATTTTAATGTGGAAATCTAGTTATCAATACTTCTGTGGGAATCTGACACAAAGATACTTACAGATTTGAAGAAATCTGCCATCAAACAAACCTCTTTATTTTAGTGCTTGACAGTCAAGTTAATTCCTTTGTTTAAGTCAGAAATGTTCAGACGGAATGTGTAATGTGATATGTAATGTGATTATTTATTGATGTACAGAGTGTTTAGTCCAACTTCATGGTGTATTATTACTTTTGGTATTATTATATTTTATTGACTGTTTTCAGTATGGCTGACATTTAAAGACTTACGAATCTCTTCACTAAAAGAGTTAACCTACAACTAGCCCATACAGTCTGTCAGTGGTCTACCACCTCTCAGGGGAGACCAAACCTCAGCAGTGAGGTGACTCAGACATCCAGCTCAGCAAGAAAAAGTAACGTCTGTCTGTGGTTTGTACTTTTTCAATCAACAGAAATTTCTTAGGATGTTGGATTTTTAGGATTTTCTTCCATAATCTGCGGGGGAAAGTAGATATAACTGATGTTTCTGTGCTCTTTCTTGAACTGGAAAACAGAAGGAGTAAAAAGTGGGAGGGTGCAGGTGAGATGATTTTTTCCTGGGAAACTAATCTTTCAGATGATGAGTACTCACCCTTTCATGTTTTATCTGACATGGGGTGATCATCCTGTCTGATCTTGAGCTTCCCCTGAAAATTTCAGGGCTACTCCCATCCTAGATTTCCATCTCTTGCTTTGGATTCTGGTTTTACAAGTTACCCACAGTTGTTATCTCATCCTTTCTATATTGGAAAAAAACCCCCCACTAACAACCAAAAAAACAAAACCAAAAAAACTTCCAGTGGACTAGAAATCCAGTGTACTTCCAGAGACCTACTCTCATCTTTTCCCTGTCAACTTCTGCTCTCTAGACTATTGTGTCTCATGTCTCTTGGTTGAGTGAAGAATGTGATATGTATTGTCTACATGAAGGAAGGTTCATCACTCCTTATTTCACGCACAGCTCCATGAAACCTAAATTACTTCATCTTAAGAACTCAGAATTCAGCTTTATAGGTTAATTTGCAGCTGAAACTCTCATATCTCAATTTTCAACCAAGGCAGACATTGCTTTGTATTATTTATGTTTTATAGCAGCTTTCAAAAGAGAAAATTAAAATCATTATTCTTTTGTCTTTAAAAGAAAATGTAGAGTGAAGCACTGCCTTCTGCATTAACCCAAAATGCACAATTCTGTATCATCAGGTGGGGTTTTTCAGTTCAGTTCAAAGGTTAATATTTTTTTTAATCTCTCTTCCAATTGGCTCTATTAGATTACCTGTTGCAGATCCATACACTTGGGAAGGGGGGGTTGGGGGGGAGAGGAGGTGGGGAAGTCCTGAACAAAGAGCACAAGGATTGCCTCCATTTCTACAAATTCTGTCTTATGGAAAAGAACCTTTCTTGCACTTATGCACCTAGAGGTGCGATGTAGAAAACTCCATACGTTTAATCACGACTCTCAGTTCTTCTTGCCATAGATGTTGCATGAATTTTGTTGCTGCTTTCCAAGGAAAGAGAGCATCTTGCTGAATATGTTTTGCCACATTCTAGGACTCTCCTGTCTGTCATCCCAGTGATATTCAATTAAATAAACTTGAATAAACTTATGAGCTTCACCAGAGTAAGGCCAATGTGTCTATTAAATTGTTCTTTGCAAATGAGAGCTAAAGAAATGCAGTTAGTTCCAATATAAAATTATGATTACTGCTGGGGTGGAAGTGAAAAGTACTTTCAAAGCAGGGAGAAAATAACCAGAAGAGATGCAATCTCTTAAACTGTTTAAAATTAACATATTGTGCTAAATCAAAATTAGGCATAATTGTAGCACTTAATATAGCCTGTCAAGAGAAGTTTTAATGAGCTGAGTTCACATACTCCTGTCAAAGAATGAGATTTTTTTCTGTTCTACTTCAAAATGTAATTTCAAGCCTTGAAATATTACTTTTGAATGCTAGTAATATAATATGTCATTAAAGTTTATTTTTTTAAGGACAATAGTCATCCTGTTTTGGCCTCATATGGTTACTTTTTCACATATTTCTGTGCATGGGGACAGATTCAAGCCCAACCAAATAAGACATATTTTGTACAACAGAAAAAGTGTTTTAATTTTTCTTATCTTTTGCTGTAAAAAAATCCCTAAATAAT
The DNA here is from genome assembly GCA_035583235.1 of Hafferia zeledoni. Taxonomy (NCBI): domain Eukaryota; kingdom Metazoa; phylum Chordata; class Aves; order Passeriformes; family Thamnophilidae; genus Hafferia; species Hafferia zeledoni. Next base: position 7,823,544 of record JAWWEV010000172.1, on the reverse strand, counting down.
TCATCATACTTCAGGTAATAAAAGCAATAGATTTTGAAATACTAATTACTTAATAGCTTCTCTTTTGACAGGGTAGTAGGCACATAAAATTCTTTTAAAATCTGTATGAAAATGCCTGGAAAAGTAGTCTATTGATCTATTTTTATTATGAAACCTTAATTAGTGCAAAAAGTAAGCCAACATAATAAATTACTTTAAATATATTTTTCAGTTTGTAACTAAAATTAATTTGATTAATATAGATTATGGTTTTCTTTTCTACTGTGTCTGACTTCTTTTTCACTGAATATTTACAGTTAGTTCCCTGCTGGATCTATAGATACCACTGTATGCCTTGTTCCTCTGCTGGTCTGTGTGTAAGTACTCCTGGTCAAACCACTTAGTTTAATTTTGTAATTCAAATGTATTTTTAAAATCATTGTACAAGGGGTTCTTTACTGCTGAGTAATTTGTGCAGTCCAAATTTTTAGTCTGTTTTTTCATCATGAGAGTAACCCGAGATGGTATTTGTCTTGAGCACCAACTTGGTCTTGGGAAAAATGGAAAAGAACCATAGTGAGGCCTTTGTGAGGATGAAATGTGATTTCTGGCTTTTCTGTAGCAAGCTCCATACCTGTACAAATAAATCTACAATACAGTGGAAAGAAAACAGATGTTATTGTGCAAATAGCAGCACTCCTTAGAAAAGCATTATAGCAGAATAGAACTATATGAGATTCGAATTGAGTGGACTCGTGGTGAACTCCCTTGTGCAAACAAAGTCTATGAAACTGCATAAGGTCAAACAGAAGAATCCATTTAGGAGGTTATTTAATTAAAGTTTCATCACTGAGGTCCAGAAGTTTCGGTAAATAATAAGTAAAGTTATGCACCCTCAGGAGTGCAACACACACCTTCAGCAGTCAACTTTCCAGTGGAAATAATCTCCACACAAATTGCTTTCTAGATATCATTAGTAGAATATTGGATGGTACATTTATTATTCTGTGGGAGTCTGCATATCTCCAAGGAAAGGAGCTAAACAGCGGATATTTATGTGGAAACAATCCAATATATTAAATAGTCAAGAGATTTTGTGCCATAGTTAGTGAAAATTTCTCTTTTGTAAAGGCCAAGCTAATGCAGAAACACGTTGGTAGGTTTGTGTCTCAAATAAAGGTATTGCCAACAAATAATAAAGCTACTTCTGGGCTTTAATATTTATATGTTTATTACAAAGATGAAGTTGAGAAATTATTAAAGAAATTTTTCTATTTTCAGTGGTTGACACTTTCCATCAAAAACCAGCCTGACGGATTTCCAAAGACCTTTTGCTTTCATTACACTTCTGCAGATGGATAGTCCTGCAGAAATTTGCTCAAAATACATTATGACCACAGTCAGTATCTTAATGTATTTGTGATTCAGAATCCTCTGATTTTCAGCTGTTCAGGTCATTACAGTTATTGTCTACACAACTACCTGAAAACATGGAGAAGGGCTTTTGTTATTTGTATAGTTTTTAATATTTAAACATGGAAGTTCAGAGTTTGCAGAGTAATTAATTAGCTTTGTATGGTAGTCTCCTAATTTATTTTTTTTCTGAAGTGTCAAAAAATGTCAGATTTCAAAATTTTCAGTAGTGAGAAACTTGATGGCTACCACAGGAGAGCTCAGGGGCCCCATGCCAAGGTCTAACAGGTATCTATAAAGGGCAGACAAACAGGTGTCCCATCTCACCAGGCTGTTCTGCTTGATGGTGAGTGTGGAGTTCATTGTCATGCAGCTGGGTGTGCATGTGCACACCTATTACATGGCCAGATGTGTGCCACTTGCCTAATGGACTTCTGTCCATCATGAACTAGAGAAAGTTTTCTGGCAAGCTATAGTCAAATGTGTGAAAGGCTGGAATACTAAATGATTAGCTGAATCAGAGTTAACAAAAATGAAGAAAAACATACCAGACTTCTTCCCAGTTCCACGGAAATTATCATCAGTTTTAGAGTTAATATTTAGAAAGGTGGATCAGAATAAAATGAGGTAAAGTAATAGCACATTCAGTGTTGCATTTAGACATCAGCTATTAGACTCCTTAATAACCTTGAGAAGAGCTCTGGGGATTACTAAAATAAACATTTAAAATATGCTTCCAGAAAGTGAAAATGTGTTAACTGGTGATGAGAAGAATTTGCTGGTCTAATATCCTTACAGAAGAAGTGGCATGAGTTCTAAGAATCTGAAAGTGTGAGCTAGGAAGTGTGAATTTCAAAAACATTCTAAAATTATCACTGGTTTTAGAATGAAGTGATCATGTGTTTGAAATATCACATTAAGAATGCAGGAAGAAAAAGCAGAAATGTCATAAATTCATGTAAGAAAGCATTACTGAGTTTAAGGTTGATGTGCATGATTTGTGCACCTAAAACTTCTGTGGTTTAATTCTTTAAATTCACCCCCAATAGTCAACAGGAAGCAAAGCCAAGGAACTTGTGAGGCTCTGTCTAAGCTGTTTGGGAAAGAGAAAACATAGAAGAGAATCATTATTATAGAATCATTTAGGTTGGAAAAGATCTTTAAGGTCATCATTCCAGCTGTTAATGTACCACTGCCAAGTCCACCATTAAATCATGTCCCCAAGTGCCACATCTACATGTCTTTTAAATACCTGCAGGGTTGGTGACTTCACCCCTTCCCTAGGCAGGTTGTTCCAATACTTGGCAGTTTCAGTGGAGATTTTTTTCCTTATGTCTAATCTGACCATCCTCTGGTGCAGCTTGAGGCCACTTCCTCTTGCCCTATCACCTGTTACTTGAGAGAAAAAGGTTGATGCCCACCTGGCTACAACCTCCTGTCAGTAGTTGTAGAGCAATGAAATAAGTCTGAGCCCCCTTTTCTCCACGCTAAACACTCCCACCTCACTCAGCTGCTCCTCACAGGACTTGTGCTCCGGATCCTTCACCAGCTCCATTGCCCTTTTCTGGACTCACTTCAGCACCTCGATATCTTTCCTGCAGTGAGGGGCCCAGAACTGAACAGAGAGCAGGAACAGAGAGCAGGAGGGTGTTGTGCTCCTACCCAACCTGCAGGAACTGAGAATTGGCAAAAGTGTGGGATTTCTTCAAGGAAAATATGAACTGATGGCATGGTTCCTTCCCATCTTCCCAGCATAATACTATCATGTGCTTCAGCAATCATGATGCATCAATATGGGATAGTACACAGGATGCTTGATGCTCTATTTTAGAAAAAAATCTTATCATAAATCATGCTTTTGCTTGGATATAAAATCAATTTTTAACTTAAAAGCATGGGAATGTTACTAAAGAGAATTGCTGGGGTTAGTCTGCTGATACAGACAGGTTAAGCCAATCCAAAATTATCTCACTGCAATACAGCAAATGGTGAAATGCCAATGTCCTACTCTTTGTTTACCCTGTCTGCCTCTGTTAATATCACAGTTATACTCAATAGAATTATTTTTGAGTGAATCAAAATCCATTTCACTTTCTACTCAAGCCAGCCAAGGAGAAAACAGGGAGACTTTCACTGTAATTCTATACATAAACCTGAACTCTATTTTGTATTTCATATGAGGAGTATTTACATGACACCTGGCCCCAGCTGGAGGACACTGTTCTTTATCCTTTCATACAAAAATGTAGATTCTGATATTCAAAACCTGTATATCCTACCAGCCCATAGCACCACAGTTTCACAAATAGACTGAAAAATACACCATAAAAGCATTTTATTGCTAGAACTGAGTAGGCCAAAGAGCTGGGTTATTCTTTTTCTGTCGTGAGAAGAATAAGGTGATGGAACTTGAGAGAAGATCCAAATTTGACCTGGTGCTCTGCTGCAGAAATCTCTGCCAAGGAAAATGTGTAAATGCATAGGGGAAATTATAGCTAAGTGTTTTTCCACATATGTTCCAGGGAATGAGCTAGAGGGGAAGGATTTTCTCATGTCAAGAGATCTGAGATCAGTATTACACTGATTGTGTTGGAACTATGGGAACTTAAAAATGTGTGGCAATTTGTCTAATTCTATAAAGAATAGATTGAATACAGAGTCCAACCCCCAAATACTGACCAAGTTCTATTTATCTGACTTTCAGGTTACTTCTGCCTACATTTTTCTAAAAACCTCTATTTACCCTGAAAGCCTCACTATGACCTATGTTTCAACTATGTTTATAGAACATAGATTTGAATAGAAAATGTCTTGAAAACCCAGGGTTTTAAGGAAGGCATGAATATAAACACTTCCTAAACCTGGCAGCTTCTTCTGAATCAGTTATATATTGATACAGGTGTATCATGCTTATGATGTTTCCTATTCCCTGGATGCTGCCATGGATAAGATTGTCTTCCTTGGTGCTAGTGCTGTTTTATACTTCATAGTGCAGAAGTATCCTAAAAATATTAGTAGAAAATCTGGGCTAAGTGCAGAAGAGATATCACTTTCTTTCCTTCAAAACTTCTGATAAAAATCCTCTAATATGCTTTCCTTGATGCTGTATGTTATCACAGCACTAATCACTACCTCCCTAAATTTCATTACTGAGTGTTGGCATTGGGAGGAAGTGAAAATTCTTGTTAAAGTAGGTTGAAAGATTACAACTTAATAAACTCTGAAGAGTTTATAGCTTAAAGATGAGAAACAAAGCCCAGGGAAAAACAAACTGTCTGAATGTTCCATGACTTCTATGTCTTTAGCTGAAATATTTTTCCTTTTTCTTTGCTGGGTCTGGTGTGTGAAGACAAAAGTACAAGAGGAGAGACAAAGATGGAAAGCTAAAGACAAAATGGAGAAGAAGGGTAGTATTGCAGGCAATGAGAGGAACATTACAGAAGACTTTACAGAAAGGATGAAAAAGTTGCCTTCCTTCAGGTAGGTGGAATATAAGGTGTGGCTTCTAGTAAGTGTGATCTCAAACTGAGTGTGGTTACACTCAGGTTTAGGTGTAAATGAGAGAGAAAGAGTTCAGATAAATTCAGAATTCCATTCATGTCTCTTACATTACTGCCACTGTTAAATAAGCTGTTCTATAACAGCTGAGGTTTTATATGTATCCTTAATAACAAGATACTGAAATATGTCTTAGAAAATGGAGTTTAGGAATTAAGAAAAATATATTTGACTGTTTTCACTTTGTTTTTACTAATTTGACTTGAACTTTTTTAAAAGGTGAGGCAAATAGGAGTTATCTTATCTGTTATCTTACCTCAGCTGTAATTTGTACCTGCACAGGCAACTTGGGGAGTTTGTTCTTCAGGCAGAGTGCCTCTCTACCTTCCTTTAAAGATGGAGATATTAAAATTTGAGCTTCCTTTAGGTTTTTCCTTTTTATTCTTTGTGAATAAACAATAGCTTGGTTCTTCTTTCATCCTGTTTAACTTAAAAGCTTCTGAAATCCTCAAGAAAAAATGCCATGCAGAACGAGACAATGAAAGAAAGGAAAATAATATCAAGACAAATATTCAGACTTCAGCTTATTCTTTTACTGGGGCAAAAATATGAAAAACTATTTCAAAAGTAAAATGGATTTAAATTGACATGCAGTTGTAAAATATACTAGTTAAGTAATGGAAGATATCTTTCTTTTTCATACAACTACTGAACCCAATGTATAGTTACTTTTCTGGGACAAGGACTACTCTGATCTGAGCCAGTTTTTTATCACAACTAACGTGTTGCTGTTCCAAAGTTTGATCTCAGTGAGTCAAATATTTCTGTTCTACCTTCTGGCATGTAGAGGCTTTTTTTCCTCCCTACTTCAGTGAGACTGCAGCCCTAGCACAAAAACATATAGTTTTCAGAGGAAGGTATGAATTACTGTCACTGTTGTCCATATGCACAGACAGGATACAAATTCTCCTTAGTACTTCACAGATTCCTGAAAGAGGAAGGGGAACATCAAAGTGGGTATTTTAAATAGATGTCTTTGCCTTGATTTAGATTCAGACTTGCATACTTGTATCGAGCCATGTTGTTCCACATGAGGAGTACAAACAGCACGGCATAATTTGGAGTGCAGGGTGCTGCTCTACTTTTTCTAGCTATATCTGAAGATGGCTGATGAAAAGGAAAAATGGTTTGTGGCTAATTATGCCTTCGGTTTCAGCAGGATGGCCCTTTTAGGAAGCGTTGTTCAGGGAGTACAGTCCCTGAGGATGCCCCTGTCCCAGCACAGGTCACCCACAGCCACTGACCCCCCCAGCACAGGTCACTTTATCCTTATATAGATGAATCTAGTTCCAAACTCCAGGGAGTGCTGATGATAAAACTGCTCTTTATGTCCTCCCCAAAGGCATTATTTGTTGAAAAGAAATTAGGAGATGCAGTATTCTGCTGCTTTATGTTCATTTTGTGATAAAGCTGCTGATAAAGATTAGATACCACCATATCACGCTTCAGTCAAAATAAAACAATTCTTAATTTGAACATCAGATCTCCACAGGCTGTCCCTGCTGACCCTTCCAGCTATGCATCTGCAATATTTTGTAGCTCTTGAGTTGAACCTTATAAAAATAACATTGCTGGTACAAAAATGCTTTCCTCCCTTTAGATGCCCTCAAGATATGTTTCAGCTTTCTTTGTAATCTTTGATTTTTTTTTTTTTTTTTTTTTTTTTTTTTAAATATTGTTGAAGAAGGAATACATGAGAGGGAGCATAGTAGTGGACAAAGAGCAGAAAAAAACCCAACCAGTCAATACTTTTAAATACAAGAAACATATTTGCCTCAGATTTTCCAAGATATTTTTCTTTGGTCTTGTTGAAAATAATGATAGCAACTCCAGTATACAGAATGGGATCAGAGTTAATTTCAGTGTTGAGTGCTTTTGAAACTCCTTTTCCATTGCTACTTAGCAGTGTTCTTCATTTTCCTCTCCCTGAGTTAGTAAACAGCTTTGGAAATACTTGTTAAAAACAGAACACAAACTTCCAGCTGGAGAGTGTAGAAAGAGGCAGCCAGACCACCTGCCATTGCCTAAATCACTGTGACTATTAGGTTAATTTTAGTTCACTGAAGTTCAGTACGTGTCTGTTTTTCTTTTTCCATCCAGATAAGCAGAGGAAGCAGGTAGAGACTTTTATTACTATAATTGGATGTATCTTAGCAATGTGTGAAGCAGAGCACACTGTGGAGGAGGAGGGCATCACATGCTGGGGTAAGTAGGTACAAGTTCATTGCCCTTGTATAATGTGATGATTTTAATGATGCTAACACTGATCAAACTCTGAACTATATAGAAGGGGGATGGTTTTATTGTTGTGAATGTTCAAATGCAAGCTTTATAGTAGTAAATGCTCACATTGGCTAATGAGAGACAACTTTTTCTCCAGGAACATTTGTAAAGCTTTGAAGCTAGTCTGAAACCTTGGTCTCTTTGAAGTCCAGCAGTGTTTTGGCAGGGTCCTCAATGTCAATAAGTTTCTTGGTGGGCTTGCCCTGCAGAGATGCCAGGAAACACCTTCATTTTTTTTGCCACCCAAGTGTCTCACTGAAACTGCCACGAAAACCTAACCAATGTGTCTGTTGTTGTTTTGCATTAAGTTTTGTAGGTCAAGAAAAAGGAGTGTAACACATTTGTAAAGGCATTCATTTTCTTTGTCTTCTCTGTGGTTTCCATCACTGTGCTCTTCTGGAGGAGGTCCTGCTTGTGCAGTATTTGTTGTCTTGTATCACTGTTGTCAAGGTTTGATAAATTATGCAGACTATTAGTAGATTTGTAGGATTTTAAAATTGAATAAGATCATTTTCACAGGAATTTTTAAGAGTATGATGGATACCTTTAGTAATTTTATTTTTGAAGTTAAGTCTGCTGTGTTTATTCACTCTTCTGGTTTTGTCTGTTTGTACACAATAGAGAGAAGGATATCATATTTTTTAAATCCTACTGAGCTTACAGTTATTCAAAGGAAATCTTTAAAAGTCATAGACATTAATTCAGTGGCTTTAAAAAGTGTTTCATTAAATTAATATTTAGACACAATAAAGTTAATGCTACTGTACATCAATGAAAGCTATGTGGACTCAGTAAGTTACTAATCAACATATCAGATAGGACTGTAGAAATAGTATGGGCCTGGAAATTGAAGGGCATAGTGTCTATTTATTGAATAATAAGTTGATTTAACTACTCATTTCCCCTTATATTTAAGTACTTTCAGTGCTCTGAAATTTGCAGTCAGAATGTTGACTGCATCTTTAGTTGTCACCAAGTAAAACAGAAAACAGGAGTTAGACTGTCACAGATCCTTTTGACACAACTAAAAAATCTCTATCCTTTCTCATTACCTATATGAAATGAACTTTTTCTCCTGTAGAAGGAAAATCCAAGTATTTAGGTTAAAGGGAAGAGAATAGTTACTAAATAATAGTCACAACCTCATGTGTGTACCCTGAAAAATTCCTCCCTTTTCCTAAGAGACCATAACTCATGTGCTTGTGTTTGAAATGCCATTCCTCACACCCACTAACATTTCTAAGCCCAGGATGAATCGCATCAATGAATGTAAATCAGCAGCGGGAGAGAATCAGCACAACTTCATTGACTCAAAGGAACTACACCCTGGAGTCACTGAGGGTCTGTCCCATTACTCTTCATGGCAACAGCAGAGACACAAAGTTATACTGGGCTGGATTTGATCCCATGGGACTTGCTTAACACAGATCTCTGTTCCCTCTTCCCATATAACAAACTCTCAGAATTTATTGATATTATTACAGGACACTAGAAAAAGCACAAGTGCAAAATGTTATTCTGTGGGCATTGTAACCCCCCCCTCCCCAAATATAGGAACCCTATTAAATTATATACTTTTCTCAGCTGAAAATTCTACTACTTGTTTTTTTTTTAAATTTTTTTCTAACCATATTGGAGAATGAGATAGTTTTCCTCTAGTAACTGTGTTATAACCTTAAAACAGTAAGTTTTTGTTGTAAGGCTAACATTTTAAAGTTTCATGTGTTCTACCTATTTTGATAGATAGTGTTTGCCATGTTAAATTGGAGGGAAAAAAAGTGCAGTGCTTATGTTGATTTTACAGACATAAATTATTTTATTAATTTTTTAAAAAATATTTTCATTAGTCCCTTTCTATCATACCAGGGAACCTTAGCTCAGAAAAATTCAAACTGATCTATGGATAAGTAAGTAATAATGACTGCTTAAAAAAACCAAAACCAGTATTTTATCTTATAAATAAAGTCATAGACAATATATTTGCATTATCTGAATATAAATCAGTAAAACATTTCACTTTTCATAACTTTAAAGTTGGGATAAATGTTTTCAGCAGAAATCAGTCCTTTAGGAAAAGGCAACCATAAACTTCATCCTGCCCACCCAACCCTCATGCTGATCTCAGCTCTGAAATAGTTGGCCAGGAGAAGCATGTGTAATGATCTCTGATTTGGAGACTTGGGATATTATTCCTTCTTTCCCAGAGGTTTTAGATCATCTTACTGAGGGGTGAACCACAAGCATGTATTTAGGTGCAACACTTCACCAGAGCTTTTGAAGGCCTTGTATGAAGCTGTAAGTGCTTGGAGCTTTTCTCTGAAACATTAGTGAATCTCATTTTTATCATTTAGCAATAAAAGGAAATTCCTTAAGAAAACATTTGAAAAGCCATTAGTTATAAACTCAAACCAGGATATGAAACAAAGGAAACATGATAATGTTATTGACTTAGCATGCCTAAATTGTTTCTTTCCCATGTATTTTCCACAGGTCCAATAGTTATCTTTTTAAAAATTGTATTTCTGTGTGCCTAGAATTAGTCTTAATATTTTAATCTGTTAATTCTGTAACTTTCCCCTCCACACCTTCCTCTTGCCTTTCAGGCTATGCTGTAAAATTCATAAAGCTGGTAAATTAAAAATAGATTCATATGTTTTGTAGTCAAGCCTAAGACTTTAGATATGACAATTCACTTAAAATGAAAGATGTTAAATACTTTATCAACCAGTTTCATATTCCTCCCTTGCTCACTTGGCCTCTTTCAGCCAAGTGAAACAAGAACACTGTTTTCTTCCTTTCAGTTTAAATATGTGACACCAATATTTCTGTGCACACATGCACATTATTTGACAAACACCCTCTAGTGCATTGCCTTTCCATAAAGGAAAGAAATTAATGTAAGATTCATAAAGAACTCTCTATTTCAAACTTTGTCTCGAGGTTTTGCTGTCAGTGGATTAATGTCCTGACCACCCTACACTCCCACACCCTTCTAAGACCTGACCTTAATCCCAATTTTGACAACTATCAAAGTTTATAATGGTTCCAGCTGAGTTCCCACATTTGTAGCCTTCATAAAAGTGCCTATCAATTAGGAATAGCCAGATCTTTATCTCTCAGCAAAGCCCTCCTCTGAGCTGAACTGTGCTGAGAAACATGAAATCAGCTTGGTCTGCCCCTGGCATCTTGCCTCATCCACTGCGCTTCTTTTCTGGGAGAATTTCCAGGACTTTAACTTGTTGGTGGGCAAACAAAAGTAATACCCCTATTTATGTGAATGCTGAATGACTTGCACAATGTTGAAGCAAACATCAAAAGCTTAGAAAGAGATATTGTGAGAGAGCTTTTGAGAAACATTATGTCTAATAAAAATACTTTGTTTTCACCACTGTCTTTTTCTAACTACTGACTTGGTCCATCTGGAAGGCAGACAGCACAGGCCCTGCACAGATGAAGGGTTTTACAGGACATATCAGTATGACCTGGGGTACATACTAGAATATGCCTCACCTTCCCTATTATATGGATATATCTCCTGGCCACTGTGTTTATGATTGCAGTGATAAATTACCTATTTTTATAACCACATTTTTTAATGAATATTTCATTTTATGCAAAGCACTTGTCCTGCTGAAAGCAAAAGTAACTCTTCCATATTTTTAGCTTTGGTTACTAAAAGATAAGTTCTGTTGTTTCAGATAATTGCCACAAGAATGATGATTTATACCAGTCTTTTAGCCATGAGATTGATCTGCAAACTCATTTCTTCATAAACCTTTACCATGTCTTTAGATGTCAGAAATATTTTCCATGCTTCTGACATAATTCTGCATTTTAATGAGTAACTTCAGCAATTATTGTGGGGTTTCTACATCACTTTGGTACATATAGAAGTTGGAGATATAAAGGATGAACAGGGTTAGAAATACCTAGGTGGTCTTTTTGGGATTTTAATTACCTAAATTATGTTTGTTGTGGTTTTGTCACTTTTTATATTTTTTTAAAATTTTTTATTTTCCTGATACAGTGACATATCAAATTACAGAAACTAATTAATGGATTACTGCAGTAATTTGCAGGAAATCAAAATCAGTTTTAAAACTAATGGTTATCACAAACTGTTATTAAAATCTGTCATGTTGTGGTGGTGAGTAATGTCCTTTGATGGACAAATTGAGGATAGATTAGTTTTCAGTATGGAAATGTAAGAGAGTGAGTCCTACAAGCTCCATCTGTGAAAGAAATCAGTTGGTGCTGGATCTTAAAATCAAAGTTGGCCTCATATGGCACAATACTTTTCTATTATATGGGATACTGTAGTAACGAATTGAAACTAGCTGGTAATTCCCCAGTTTAAAGGTCCATAACACTTGGATTTGTGGTATTTCTATGAGGAAAAAAACCCTGAGAATGAACAATTTGAATCTGCACATCTCTGTCCTGCTGCAAATTATTTGGTAACAGCCAACTCTGGCAGCTGAAACTGGTGCCAGTCAGCTGGCCCATTCTTCCCTGTATTTTCAAAGCTCCACAACACAAACAGGTGAGGGCAGACATTGGTAGCAATTTCATGTACACAATGGTTTGATGGTTCTTGGCATACATAAGTAGCATCCCCTACTCAGGGTTATTGATCCAAGCACATTAATCCATGCATGAGGCTTCACAGGGCCTTATTCCCAGTAGTGAGAATCCTTGACAGATTCAATGAGGTGCTCAGAACAGAACCCAGCCTGGTTTCCACTGTTATATGTCAGGACCTACTTACAGCTCTTTTCCTTTGTACATCAGTCATCAGGTCTCAACTCTGCAACTTCTGGTCCCCCCATGTCTGTTGGGCTTCTGAGTTATGGTGTCCATAAAGAAAAGCCAACTCTCTTTATGGGTCATTTGGAATCAGTATTCACTTGAGATTATATCTGCCTTTACATTTTCTAACTGAGGGACATATACAGACATACAAGGGCAAGAAAAATAGGGATCATAAATATGGCTTGTTTGCTTTTTGGCCCTTTGATAAACCAGAAGTACACCAAACAAAAAATAGAGTTCCCCATCTCCCATTCACCCTTTATGATCAAAGTCTGGAGTCTGCATTGTCCACACACATTAAAAATGTGCCTACCAAACTCCCAGATTGGACTCAGATTTGCAGTGCAGGTTCTAAGTATGGTACTGCATAAATCATTGCAGTTATTTTTGAAATAGTACCAAGAGCAGAGTTCTTTATTCTTCCCAAAAATGAGTTGTCTCTTTGTCTCTTGTGAAAGTTATAACTCAGAGCTGGAAAGATAAAAAGACATTAAAGAAATGGTGTAAATGTGGTGTGCTCAGTATGGTCAATCTCCGTGTTATGGGATTATTTCAGAGGTAGGAGGAAGGTTTGGGTGTGAATTTACTCGAGTCCATATTAGCAGAGATAAAACCAGGTTCTTTTTCTTTGGGATTTCAAAATGTTTCAGAGGTTGTTTTGCCAGTGGTAATTTCTGACTCATATTCACTAAGGGAAGGAGAGAAAAGATAAGAAGAGTAAAGATGAGAGTAAAGATGATTTCTATTTCTGTCAAACGCCGACAGTGGGGGTCTTTTTTTTTTTTTTTTAACAATTCTATCTGTATAAATTAGCTAGGATGTCTTAAGCAATGAACCTTTTTTTTCTTTTTATCTCACTCTTTTAATTCACTCCTTGCACTGTCAACATTTAAATTGTAATTTGGGTTAAATATTGAACAGAAAGGAAGGATCCAAATCCTTTTCTTAACTATGTTTCATGATTTCTGCTACGTTTATCAAAGGCAGTCCTATAAACCTACCCATTTCGGCAACAGATAAAGTCCTTTTAAGTTTTCTTTTGTTGGAAGTATTTCTGTTGAATACTGAAAAGGATCAATAAATGTATTTTTAATGCACAGGAGGTTTCTTTTTATTTAAGCAGCAGATTCTTAAAATATTTAGCAACCTTTCCATTCTCTGGTGAAATGCTCTTCTGTTTCTTAGCAGTACACATTGACCTTGCTGTTATTGCAGACAGTATTTCTCTTTTATTTCATAGCAGGAGTACTGAAAAGAGATGGCTGCTTATTAAACCTATCTGTTGTGGAAGCATAAAATAATAATGTTAATATACAGCTGGTTCTACAGGTCAGATCTTTACAGGGAAGACCTTAGAGAATAGCTAATATCAACAGCACTGTTTTGAATTGAATCAGGGAGTGTTTGACCCTTCCTCTTAAGTGAAGTTACACAGCACTTCCGAAAAGCCTCTCTCTGGAGATTTCCCTGAAGACTTCCAGGGAACACCACATGGGAGGGCTACTTAAGCTCTTGTTCTGCAAACCCACCTTTATGGAAATAATCCCATCAAAGCAGATCACTTTTATTATTGAGTTTAGGCCTGAGTGTCTGATCACATGAATGAAGCAGCCAGGATTGTACTTTTCAATCTGAAGAGTGAAGAATTATCACAGGATAAGGTCTGGAGTAGAAAGTCTAATCTTTCCTCTACCCTTCCAGTGAAAGTTTAATTTAGCAGGATATGGGGGATTTTAGACTGTTCTGCAACTGGCTTTTCTTTGTTGGTGAGTAGAAAGCATCTGATCTCATTCATGGTTAGAGCTATATGGAAGGAACATTGCAGTTTCCTCCATTATTTTCCTCCATCTGCTAGTTCATAGTATCAACTGATATTCACGTGACTAAAAGCTGTGTTTATTATTTCTCTCAGATAATAAATCTGAAAGAATAAGTAGTAGAAGTAGCCAAGTATATTTGTTGCTCTTAAATGCAGCAAAACAGTTGCTAACTGCCAAGGTTTTCAGACATGATCAGCAGAAGTCTGTAGCCAGAGGGTCTGAATGAATTTTAGAATCTCATGGAAATGTCTGCACAATGTTAAAAAAAAAACACACAAAAAACCAAAAAAAAACAAGAAATGTTTCTGACTCTGAACATGTCTACTGTATCCATACAGCCTGGAGTCCAAAAATTCACCTCATGCCAGAAATTATACTTCAAAATTGTCTTAGGTGCTCCTCTGCAAAAAGCTACAATTGACTTCTTCTAAATATTATAACAAATAACTAACATGGCACTGCAGTCCTCCTGGGACTTGACCCAAGACCTGCCTAACTGCACTGACATTTTTCAGAGACTCCAAAGCCAGAAGGAAACATTGCATTGCCTAAACTTCCTGTGCAGACTGGTCAGACTGGAACTATTGAGGTGCATTTGTACTGAAAAACAGCTTTTGCAGAGAAGTTATTCCTCTCTTTGTTTCTGTCTCTCAATCAGCTTCAGTGTTCATGGCAGATGTGGACTAGGTGATACTGTACTACTGCTTTGTACTTTTATAAAGCAATGCTGGCTACAGCAATCATGTATTTGAGTGAATTCCTTATTTATGCTTGCTGTAATGATTATACTACCTTCAGTGGGACCTCCATACAGCTGGTGTCATTCTGAAGGAGTCTTTTGGCCTCAGCACTACAGTGATTTTTATTAATCAGTATTTGGACTGTCCTAGTGTTATGGTTTTAGCCAGGTGGGCCTAACACTCTAATAGCAGAGTTCCAATATTTCAAGTATCACTTGAGAAAACATCATGAAAGAAGGGTCCCCCCCCCCTTCCCCTCCCCCCTTTTTATTGTTATTGTTGCCTGCCATTTGTAAAGCTTAAACAAAGCAATCTTAAATCTCTTTCATGCTCTGATATTGCTGTATAGTAATCTCTGGAATTTTTTTAACACTACAATAAGCAGTACATCAATTTTCCTGATGATAAGGATGACTATGACTGTGTGTTGTAGTAAAAACGGAATTACATATGGCGTAGCTAGATTTACAGTGGGATAGACATTGCACTTTAGTCTGTTTAGGTGGATACTAAGTTACGAGCCTGAAGGTCAATGGATCCCAGAAAAGGATTGTGAAGTCTGAATGCCAGAATGATCCCTTCCAGCTCTGTTCTGAAGTGTCTTTTTTAAAGATGTCCAGGTACTAATGAGCTGAACCTGAGACAATGAAAAATTATCCTTGTAATCCTACAAGAGCTCCCAGCCTACCCTCTCAGCATTTATCTGTGTTGTTGTTGCTTAATATTTATGCCGAAACCTGGTATATATTGATTGTGTTTGGATTTGACTCAAAGTTTCAGCAGATTTAGTCCCGATGTACACCAATGCTGATGACAATGGAACCAAAACACAAGGATTCCCACAGATTTGCCAGTTTTACTTTTAGAACTGAAGGCGCCCGCTCCTACACACAGGCTGTGCCCATGGGGTATCTGTACTTGCTTCTGAGCATCCCTGTGTATGCACACACCTTTTCCCTAGCCCTGGAAGTGTTCAAAGTCAGGTTGGATGAGATTTTGAGCAACCTGGTCTAGTGGAAGGTGTCCCTTGCAAAGCAGGGGTTTGGAACTAGGTGGTCTTTAAGGTCGCTTCCAACCCAAAGCATTCAATGATTCTGTGACCATTTCAGACTACATATATCTACTCATGTGCATTGGCACAGTGAAAAATGTTAAAAATAACTGGTGTGATAGATTTTTAAAAATTACTGCATACAACATTAAAAAACCCAAACCCTTATCAACAAGGTAACCAAGCTGTTGTGCTTTGTGTTCCTTGCACTGTCTCTTAGTTTAAAAGAGTTTTCCAGAACCAGATTCAAAGATCACTATGTCATGGGCATACACAACTGTGTTTCTCATGAGGATCAATAAATGTAAATCTCTGTCCACCAAAAGAAGCTCCACATTGAAAGAAAGGAAAAATAACAATTTGTAATACAGCATTTAAAACTTGAGGTGGTTTCTTTTGTTAAATGATGTATTTTGTCGCTGCTTTCTCTCTGGGCAGTGCCAGCAGATGTCAGTGCCAGCCCCACTGATGTCCATTGTGCTTGAGCCGTGCAGAGGAAATTGCTTGCCCTTACAAAAGAAACTCACTGTCAAGTTGCTATTATGTTAAACAATAGATGTAGGTGAAGCTTTTGAGCCACCACTTTAAATTCTGCCTCGGTGCCAAGAATACTGTGAAGTGTTTCAAAGAGACACTCCAAAAATAAGTATAATCACCTTAAACACACACAGAGTATCTTTCTTTTCAGGCAGCATTCCTAGGAATCAGGACAGGACACTTCTCTTTCTTCAACAGCTCATAAAAATATCTGCCAGAAATGTGAATGTGCTTCTCCCATGTGGGGTGGGGAAGGTGCCTTTTAGCCTGTGCAGTGGGTGAAATTGGCTCCACTTCAAAATCTTCTGTTGGTGTCCAGCCTTCAGATCTCAAATTCAAGCTTGAATTTCATGAGTTCTCTCTAAAATGGGGACAATGTTTCAGGCTTGAATAATCATACATTGTGAGCATGAGTCATATGTTCTTTTGGTATAAGGTTGGACTTGATAGTCTTGGAGGTAATTTTTTTTTCCCTATGATTTTATATTACTTATCTTGCACATCTGAAAATATGCCTCAATATTCAGATATTGGTCCTAATCATGGAGTGTTTAAAATTTGAATAGTCTGCTTCAAAAATCATACCAGGAATAGTTCATCTTCTATATTGTTTTAACATCCATTAAAACCTCAATTTGTTAATGTGACTGGCTACTGCTCACTGCTGCAAAGAAACATTTGAGCAGAAATACGCTCTACCCCTACAACACTATTGCTTATTTCTTATTTATGTTCCTGCCAGCTGCTTTCTGTTAGTCTGAAACTTATCTGATCAGGGCTGCAAAAATGTGCATTTATTGCTGTCCTTATCCTGGTCTGTCCTCTTTTCAAATCCTTTCCTATCAAAGATATCAAATTTGCTGGAGGTTATTCCTGCTGCTGAGATTTCCTCCCATGCCCGAACCAAATGGATTTCTACATATTCTTCTCTGTTCATGTTTTCTCCTGAGTGTGGAAGTTTTCCATTTGTTAAAGTTCATTTTTTTCATTAGGATCATTAAATTGTTACTGTAATTAGCCTTTTTGGCCTATTTTTATTGAAAATGATCATAAATTACACAGAACATAACATTCTTGAAATCTTGTAATGTCTCCTATTTCACTTTGTTGAATGAAACTGAATATTTTCAGATGTTGAGTTTCATCTGACTTCACATCTCATGCTGTTGACTTTCCTCCCAGACCTTCCTTTGTTTACCAGTGCTTTCTGGAGATTTCTTTCCATGTCCAAACCAGTGGATCTACATAAGGTAGAGAAGGTCTCCAGAACTGTGTCAAAAATCTCTCCCTTCAGGGAAGTTTGGCTGTTCCTCAACATACTTGTTCTAGAAAGTTCAACTGTGCCATAACTTCTAGGCAGAGAAATGAGGACAGTTCTTCATAAATTTTTATTGAGTTTGTTCCTTGATGTTTGTCGGAGTTATACTAAATAATAATTAGTGGCTTGTCATCTGATTTCTCCAGAGCTCCAGCAGATACTCCAATATATTCTCATCATTGTTAGCATATTTTATATATCAAGTTATGATTCATTTCTACATGCATACAGTCTAAAAATTTTCAGAATGCTATCAAAGGGCTTCATATTTATATATATATATAAACACATGGTAATAGGAATGCTTAAAATAAATGAAAAAATTCAGCTGGTTTAAAATGTTTGGAATTCCTGGAAAGGGTGTGATCAAAATCTTGAAAATAGGACTGGTAAAGGGAAATTACATGCATGGGGTTGCTTGTGAGCAGAGGCCCATTTTGGAGTCATACCTCCTGCCTCTGAACTTCTGTTTACATGCAAGTTTTTCTTACCTTGGCTGTTGTGACTTTCTCTTCTCCCACAGTCTGAGGCATCTGAGCTGCTTACTAATGCAGTTAAGAGTTGCAGATGAAAGTGAAATGATAATTTACCCAGGTTTATATTTACAAAAAACAAAACAAAACAAACAAAAAAACCCAAACCACAAAATACCCAAAGCCTCAAAGGATGGTCTTCACCTTCAATTTAGAGTATTTTGATTCACTAGATATCTAAAGGGGTTTTGATCCCTGCAAATTTGGTCTAGTATCCAAGGAGGGACTTCACTTATTCATACAGTCATTTTCACAATAAATAAACTATTGCACAGAGGGGTAAAAAAATCCTTCAGAGGAGAGAAGTTGCCCCAATGGAAGGAAGTCGATTGATACTCTTCCACTGTGCTGTACCATACCTTTAACAGTCTTTGTTAGTAGAGCTGTCACCCTAGAACAGGGAAAGGGGTTTAATAGCTGTCAGTGCATAAAAGGAATTCTCTGAATATCAGTATTTCATTTTCATTTCTAGAATTCAGAAACGTGGGGATTTATAATGACACATCTGCAGTTGCACAATATTTTACTTGTTTTGTAATGGTTTGAGGATAACACAATAGAAAACATTCAATATGAGCGTGCTACAGTGTCTAAAAAAATATACTGATAGCTTGGGTTTCTTTTGTCATTCAGTATTGCAAGGCTGCTCAAAAGAACCAAACCTAACCTTAGGATCGGGTAATTTGATGTTGGCAGTGCTTTCAGCCAAAAAGTTCTCTGTAGAATGATGAAAAAAGTAATGAATCTTCAAGTATCGTGCTGATATGTTCCCTCTTTGGAAATTCACAGGTTACTGCTAACACTTTAGGAAATTAAAATGCAGGAAAAGATACCTCCCACCATGTGCTATTTCTAATTGGTTCCTATACTGGAGAGCTACTTTCTGAGCTGTGACAGTTTGACATGGATGAAGAACAGTAAATATCTGTCTGATATTTGAAACACTGTAAACTGAAATAATGAGATACTACATTGCAAAAGGGGGCAATTTTAATAACCCTCTTTGACCTTTTCTGTTTTCCCAAAACTGTAGTCACCAGAAGCAGAATAAAATCCATTAAAACCCACAGTTTAGGGATGTAAGGTAATAGCATGCTGTGTTGTTTCACTTTGTTAAATGACTCCTGCAAAGTAGCAAATGTCAAACAAAAATGCCAGGTCTAGTTGCAAAATAATAAGAAAAAATAGAGCATGAGACAGGAGAGCACTTCAGTAGGTGCTCTTGGGACAGGGCAGCTCAGCTCTGAGTGCTGCTTTTGGCATTGCAGCTCTCGATTGGAGCAGGGCATGTATGCTTTATTCAGGAAGCATTTAACATCTAAGAGGAGGGGGATTTGGTTTGTTTTTTTTCTCATTCAGGAACAAAGTATAAATTAAGATTCTGAGACCATACATTCACACCACTGTCCAAGTTCTGTTTCACTGAAGGTGTGAGTATTAGAACAGATCATGTCTGTTTGTTTCTCCCAAAGCTTTAACCTGAAGCTTCTCTTTTGGTATGGGGAAAAATTACCTCTTTTTTCCACTTTTTTCCTCTATCCCAAAATCAACCTGGCATGATAAGATCAGAATATTTTTAGGCAAAAATCTGGGGCTTGCTATTTACTGGTTGTAGACTCATTTTGGCAAATAGGTCTTGTTCCTAATGCAGCCAGCTCATCTCTCATTGTGCCAGTCTATACTATTGTATGCAAAGCAAAACTCAGTGTGATGGTTCACATGTGGTAGAACAGTGATTGTTCCAGAAAACATCCAGCAAAGGGACAGGGCAAGTCTGTAGGACTTGAATGAAATATGATTACTGAAATGTGCAGCTGAAGGTTTCTCAGCTGAAGTCTTCTACTTTGATTTACTAAAGCCATCACCAGACCTATTTCCAAATATAGTATTAGTAATGTAGCTGGCAGATACTGGTATGACAAAGGCTGTGTGGGGGTGAGCAGCGGAAAAAAATTAATCTCATTAGAGGTTTCTGGGTTTCCTATATTTTGTTTGGGGGAAAAAATAGTTTTATGGATCTCTGCCCCAGAACAGAGAAAACTGAGCATCAAAGATGAATTCTGAGATGGGGGTAAGTGATTCAAATACAAGTTGCTGAGTGCACACAAGACTTGAACCAAATTGCTTCTTGATAACAAGTGCAACTATTTCTAACATTGAAAACAGGTGAGGAAACCTGGGCATCTGCAGTCTCTTCCTAGCTTTGTTACAGACTTTCAACAAGGAATGTTTCTAAAATGTTAATTAAGATCTATTTTTGATTAACTCCTTTATTAAGTCTGGTCCTTAGGTGCCTTTTGTAGAAATTGAGATCTGCGATGAAATATTTTCAGACATCCACAAGTAAAAAGACTGTACACTGACAGAACTCGAATATGTTTGGATGTAGTAACACCACATTCACAATCAGCATGAGAACACCCAGATTTACAAAGCATATGGCTGCTGGCATCAAGCCAATGGAAACAGCTTTGGGTTTTTCTAGAATTCAAGTTCAGCAGAAGGAGGTGGTCCTTCACACTACACATAGACAAGACACACACCTGGCTACAGGAGGCTGGAAATGCTGCAAGTTTTTCAAAAAAGCAAGTGGACCAATCCATATAAGGGAAATCCACCCAGCATTCTGAGTCTTGCCTGAGATCCCTGAACCACAATTTGCTGGAGCTTGAAGGTACTCTGGTGAGTTGTCAGTGCAGTCTTCCCTTGCTCCTACACTTCTCCCTGGGCACCAGCTGTTTGCCATTGCCAGAATTTGATGCTGGCCTGAAGCGACCTTTAGTCTGACTTGGTGTAAATGTTGTTAGATGCCAGGTGCTCCATTTGCTTGGAAAAGTATTTCTTGAAAGGAGCAATGTGCACCAAATTTCCTATTCCCAACTGGAGCAATATAACACTGCGAATCTCTTCACCTTTTTGGAAAGAACTAGTCTGCATGTACAACTGCAGAGTAACCATGAAACACAATGAGGAGGAGTGCTAATACAGACATGAAACCACTCCTGGACAGCCTGCAGCTGCCCCAAGTCCAGCCTCTCCAGAGCTGGAGGCAGGCACATCTCATAGTTTGTCATCTTTCCATGAAATGCTGTGAGGCAGAGAAATGTGAGTTATGAATCTGAGACATGAGAGCACAGGGAGTCACTCACAACTTGAAAAACAAATATTTTATGGGACTGAGGAGACATATAAAGAAGCAAGATGTTAGGACTTAGTCCTACAGTAATACAGGAGGCCTCGTGGACAGCAGAGTTTGTTACTTTTTCTCAAGAGCATGAATGAGAAGACTAAACTAGACATTGAGCATGTGTGTGTAGGGAGGCACTGAGTATTCCCCCCCCGCCATTACTCTCCACTGATTCTTAATGGCCTTTAATTTACTATCTCAAAACTTTTTATTTGGTGACATCATGTGCTGTCAGTTCCATTTATTCAAAAAGCTTCTAGTAATTGCCAGCTGATTGTGTAGTAGCCTGCAAATTGACTGTGTGGGAGGAGGGCAGTCTCACTTGAGCCATAGTGTCTGCCTTTTTGAGAAGAAGATCTTATTTATCATTGTATGACCTTCTTGTTCTGGTTTGATTGGGTGTTATTGTACTCAGGTGGACACCTGGCAAGGATAAAATGCAGGAATGAGATCTGTTTAGAGGGAAGAGCTTCCGTTTCTAATATACTTGTTAGAGGAACTGACAGGTCAGAAACTGCCTTGGGGGCCAGATATAAAGACCTTGTAGAATCTTGTTCTTTCCCAGAAGAAGAAAATATGCCTACTCTAAATTTCACTGTTATACACAATATTAAAATTATCACAAAAATAATTAGTATTTGTAGATTTTAAATTACAACAGCAGTTGGATTTCAAATAAAATACATCAAATTTCACACCCCAGACATGATAAGAGACCACAGTCTGAGACTTCCTTTCACCATTCCTGGGTTTATTTTGAGCAATAAGGAATTTAACATATATATATATTGTCTGTATCAACCTGACATAGCACACTCTACTTTAGAGAGTTTTGGTAAATAACATTAGAGCAAAGCATGTTGAAAGTTTGTTTACTGACAACCCCTTACTGAGCAAGGAGTTCTGAGATCTTGTATTTAAGCCAAAGTAATGTGCTCTCAGTTTTGAAGAGTTGCTCTCCATTTTGAAAAAATTATCTGAATATCTGTTTTATCTTCCTAAGCCCATCAAAATCCTGTCTGAACACCACTCAGTAAGGTATCCATGTAGGTGGATATTGGACAACTGCTGAGGTCTGCCAGTAAGACTGATATTTTAAGAGTGGATTGCAACAAATCCTGCCCCATCATCTGACTACTACTTCTAATGCCACTGTCACTTCTAGCTGTCACGTTGACAAGACAAGTTGGGTGCAAAGCCTGAACCACAGGTTTGGGGTTGATTATAACACCTGATGGTTGATTATAATACCTGATAGGTGAAGGGAATGCTCTTGCTGACCTCAGATTCTCTAAATGAAGCATCAGTTCACTTTATCACAAACACAATCCTTAAAATTACTGGCATTGATTTCCATGCTCCCAAAGAGACACAGTGTTGTCTATGCAGCATTAAAATAGGATGTTCTGAGGGATTTTACTTTAAAAGCATATTCTGTAAACATTGCTTTTAATTCTGCACTGATTTGATTGTGCTAATTCATGTGAGACTATTCTAAGTGTATGGTAGATGAACTCTGACTCCTCATCAGGGTAATTTTTGACCTGTGATTTTGAGTGTTGTCAAGTTTTAGCATAAATTTGCAACCAGAAGCTAAGCCTCTTATGTTTCACTGAGGTTTTTACAAGCCTCCTTCCTACTCGTGTGTTATTAATAACCTGCTAATGAACTGACAGCTACTGCACTTATGTAAATGAGGTGGTTGTTAAACTGGGAGCCTTCCTCAAAAAACCCCAACCAAATGAAATTAGCCTTTCCAATCTTATAACTCATTGCACTCCTTATCTGGTTTATAGAGAATATGCATCTTTATCCATGGTGTATATAGCAACTCATGATGGTGCATGTAATAAGTATGACCCTTTAAGTGTTTTGTGTTTTCAAATACATAAAGAACACGGCCTAAATTGACATAGACCCTGTAAGGTGCATGCAATTCCTTAGCCAGTTTTCCAAGCTTTATTCTTGTTTAGGATATACTCTTTATATATTACATATATATATACATATATACACACACACACACATATATGTAATATATACACATGTATATGTGTGTGTAATATATATACACAGACATATATTTCATATATACATATACATATATACTCTTTGTATATGTAAGTATATACGCACATACATATACACATTTAGACTTCAGTGTAAGAATATGTTGTAGAGGTCAAAATTAAGTTTTGGAAATGTCTGTTGAAACTTCTGCATTCATTTTTTAGCACCTCAGTTCAAATAAAATGTGGACTCGCTATAGAGTAGGCAACAGAAATCAAAATGACGGACATGTTAGAAAACACAACCTAAAAATGCATAGTAGAAAGATAAATATGAACTGTGGCTGGTTAGCTTAATGATGAGAAAATATCAGGGGATGTGAAAATATCCTTCAAGGACTTACAAGGTTATTGGAAAATGAGGAAAATTACCATCTGCAACAGCGACAGACTCAAATTCGTGCCTGAAAGTCTTAAACACTGGGAAAAACTCCAGTAATAAGAACACTGAAGCACAGCAGTGAAGGAAAGTTATGGAGCACCCAGTGTTGGAGGTCTTTAAGACCTATTTAGGCATCATATATAAGATATGACACAGTTATGGCTTAACTCACTAGTGGTCTGGAATAGATGAGATAGACTTATGCATTTTGTCTGATACTGCATTATGAAGATTTATTTCTTAATGAAGATTTATATTAGGTATTAATTTCTGAAGTTTATTGGGACTAGTGGATGGAAAACGTTGCTACAGTTTCAAAATAGGGCTTGAACACTCAGGTTTTTATCTTTCCTTTGTGTATTTTTCCCATCAGTATTAGCTGATACACCCATTTTTGTGCATTTTACTTGTTTGTTCTTGCAGATTTCTATTCTACCAGTCTCTCTTCTCCCTGATGGCAAACTATTTCACTGTGGAACAGACAGCCCACCCTTTTAGACATCAGAGCACATTGTCTTTATTGTCACAAGAGTTTGTTAACCTTTGTGCCACAGTGGGAATTATCAAGAGAAATGTCAAAAAAAAAAAAAAAAAAAATTAGTCTTCTCAGCTCCTCAGAGGTAGTTTTCTTTATTGTGGATGTCTTTATTCCTCTCTTTTGTGAGCTGGAGATGGTAATGGCCTTCTGTCCACAGCTGACCATGGGGATGGAGAAACCCTGGAGGAGTTCACACAGCTCCTCTGAGGGTTGTTCATGCCCTCCATCACCTGAACTCCACAAAAACTTCTGTCAGACACACAACAGCAGAGCACCTAATTATGAGATCAAATGGGACGAGCTGAAGACATTTTTTTTTCTTTTTACAATAGTGCCTGATAATTCTGGCTCAGCCCCCGGTGAGCTTTGTCTCTTATTCCCTCTAATCATATCCTGAGTAAGGAATAATGACAGTGACAGGGAATTAATGGTAACAAGCACCATTGATGTGTTACTGTGAATGAAACGTTTGTCTCTAGTTTATCTCCACCACCAGGGCACATATTTGTATATTTGTAATGTCTCATCTCCAGACAATTTGACCTATTTATATTCAGCCAGAGTATCTGTGATTTGAATTTGTGTTATTAATCACTTCACTCAACTAGAATCTGCTGTGATTTGTCCTTTTAGATATATAATGAGATCAACATTTATTATTCATCACTCATTTCTCTTTTATCTTAGCTCATATTTTGCTGTGTTGCTTTTTTAATTTTCATTATCTTTCCTGTTCTTACTTTATTTTTCTTTCCTATTAAGATGTTAATAGATAACCTTTTCTCATTTCTTATTGTTCATGACAAATGAACTACATTAAAATTGAACAAGTTTTGATATATAATATTTAGTCACTATATTGTACAGAAGACAGGTTTTTATTTCAATTATGCTCATGGAAGTTTTTATTCACATTTAGATTATTTAATATTTAACTTTATGTGATAATTATGCATTTTATAGAATACATTTTTTTTTCTATTTGTACATTCATTTTAATTTTGACTTCCATATAGCTCACTGATATGAAACTTTGCTCACTTTTTTCCCCTTATTATTAACATTTTTTGATTGGGCACATGCTGTCTTATGGAAAATAGTCCAAATATTAATTTCTTTTTTGTCAGCATATGTGCATATAATAGCATTTTTTTAACCAAAATTTTTTGCACATCTGAGGCAAGATACAGAACTCATTAATGTCTCACCTGACTGCAGGGACTTTGAATTCAACTAATAGCAGAAGAGATTATTTCAAGATCTGGTCATGATACCTCCTGTCATCCACACAACTAAAAACTGCTTCTTACTCTATAAAGAAAATAGAAATGATATTTTCATTCTTGCTCAAGCAAAGAATTGGAGTTGAAGTTCATCACTGCTTATAAAACTTATTTCAGAACTAACAAAGAATTATCAATTAAAAAATTGTAACAGCCATGGTAGAAAATCAACCAGAGAAGCTGTACTCTGTGAAAGACAGAGACATTATTGAAACTCTACTTCAAGGCAGATAATGGCTAATTATCAGATTCTGATTTAACTGAATATTTTGTACTTGCAAACTGTACAGTTTTTTTTCAAGGAATGCTATAAGATGATGCCTTTCAACTTTGCAAAAGCAGTTTAGGCTGCTGAGCTATGCAGATTTTTCATGTTATTTTGTCCTTTCAGATAGTCACCACCTTCATACAATCTGTCAAAAATGCTACGCTGCAATCCTGAAATTCAGTAGAGGAAGAGAAACTCTAAATAAATTTAAATTTTTCATCCACAAATCTTGATCTGAAGTCATTGGTTAAAGGGCAGGAAGCAGAATACACAGATGCATTACCAAGCCTTGATTGGTTCACTGTTAACTTTTGCTATACTGAATATTTGTTCCTAGTAACCAGTCTCGATCTCTCATCTTATTTTTCATCTCCAGTTGGAATTAAACTGCTTTCCGTGAACTCTTTTGTTATGAGGTCTCCATAATAGTCTTTTATGGCTCCTAGAACATATTCCATCTTTCTCCTTTACTGTCCCAAGGTTGTCTGTGAACTCCCACCAAGTTCTATGTCTACAGCTAGTTTTGCCCCTTACTCTAAACCCTCTGACCACCCCTTGCAGAAAGGCAGTTCTGCTCCTCACTTGCAGGCTGGGATGCACAAGCTGTCTGTTCCTGCCCTTCCTAACTCCACGGTGTGGTTTTATCTCAGAGTGCCAACCTGAACTTCTCCTGTCTGCTCAGCTGTAGATTGCATAAAATTTCTCAGGGTATGATACCCTTAGGGCTTCAAGCCATTCCATGTGAAGTTGAGATTGATTCAGAACTTGATCACGTTACATAATTGCATAAATCTCATTTATGTAGGACTTGTGTTAGATTTGTTAAAAAGAAAAAAAAATCAAATCTTTAAAAATGCATTACTGCATTGACTACTTGTGTTACTTGCAGTCATAACTTCTGTCTGTCTGCACAGTGCAGCGCCAAGCAGATTCTAAAGTACAAACTGCCTTTGTACATGATGTTAAAAAACCCACTTTTTAGTGGGAAACTACTTTAAATTTAAGAGAGAAAGAGAGCTCTCTAAGGTGAGGCTTGGAGATGTGAATCATCTTGCTAGCTCAGAGGTCGTAACTAAGCCCAGGCTGTAAATATGGAAAACTACCTCATGACTGTGGAGAAGAGTAGGGAGAGGTAACACACAAAAAGAGATTAAATTCAGGAGGAAATGGAAGAGAAAGGTTGGAAATGTCTTACACAACATGCAGGAAAATAAATGGCGAGGACTGAATATACTGAAATGTCATGAGAAGATGAAATATACTCCTAACTGCATCCAGCTTTTCCAGTTTGTAGCCTGTAGTCATGATTTCAGCCTAAAAAAAAAAAATTAAGAAACTTTCTATGTATTTATTTATGAAAATAACCCTCCCAACCTTTCACATCATCCCAACTTGCAGGACCCTTATTTCACACATGCACTAATTGGACAGGCATGGCTTTAAGGTCACCTCTCATGTCCAGACCCTTTCCATCCTGGGGGCAGTCCATGCTTGGCTACTCAATTCTTTCAGGTTTTGAATGAACCCATGAAGCTGAGATACCAGTAAGGGACACAGAAGACTTGCTAAGGAAAATTGTGCAACTTCCTATTTATTCTTGGATAGCTGTTCACATATCACAATGTATATTCCCAGCATTTATGCTGTAAAGCAGAGCTTTACCTGAAATTTATTCAGGTCATTGATTTAGACTCTTACCTCTACTAAGCCATCACCTTTCAGGAAATCTATAAAAATGAATTATCTTTGGCACCTTTATTGTTTTCTATATATGCGCTACAACTTACAAATGTTTTGGAATTTTTTTGAAGGACAGGACTGGCAAACAGACAGGTAGATTAGTAGACATCACAATCACAGAAACTGTATTCTCTTACAAAATCAAGCCAGGTAAGAACTTGTTGGAAAAGTGGATATCTTATTTCTATGCATGCCTGTAAATGGGTTTAAGTGAGTCAGTGTTTTAATGAATATTTTCACAGTTTAAGATAAGACTTCTAATTTCTTTTAACCAATTGTACAGCTGGTTGCCTGCATTACCTAAGCACATTTCCACAGTGTTTGGAAAGCTACAGCTGAGCTACATGAACACTAGTTCATTAAGAGCAAAATAAGTTTTTCATGGTTAGTGTGTACCAATGACTATGTTAAAAGAAGCAAAACAAAAATTGCCTTTAAAAAAGCGTGAAGGTGACAAAGTCAAACACGTAAAAGTTAGGAAACGTTACACTGATAGCTCTGTGCAAGTTTAATTTGGCTTCCTTGTGTGCATGCATTATGATACAGTCTTTAATTACCTGATCCCACACTGTTTTCTCCGTGGGACTCCTACCTCATTCAGTGCACTGGTTGAATGTGTCTCACCAAATGAGTAGCTATTCAGTGTTTCCTTTTATTCTCATTATTCAATGTGTATCACCATGACTTATTTACTGATCTTCTAATTCTCTTTGTAAATTCACACTTTTTTATTTCCTCATGGCCGTTTCAGTGCTATGCTTCAATAAATTACCCATGTGCTTCTCATATATCAATGCCTTTATCTTCTCAAGGCAGCTGTAAGGTGACATGAAGTTGATAAAGTCTTTGAGGGGAAATAGAGGCTGCTAATTGTACCAGTATTCATTAATTTTGAGGTCATGCTTTAAAACTTAAAATCTGCATTTTCCTTTAAACTTTTATATGAGTGGGATCTCTTCTTCATTTTGGGTAATCCTCAATATTTCATTTTGTATGATACTTTATACCAAGGAGTAAATTAGCAACCCGTTTTTAACTTAAGGTTTTAATCACCAGAAGTTATGTAAGTACTGAGAACATTTTTGATCTGGGAATTTGTGCTTGTCCTCTTGCCCTCTTATCATTGAAAGCAATGAGTGCAATCTTTGTACATACCACCACCCAGGTGTGGTTTGGTGTGTGCATCAGCAGCATCACTGGAGTGTTTCATGCCATCAGAGTATCCTAAGGGGAAATTGAAGCGCAGAATTTGGCCTTTGATCATCATTTGCATCCTCACAGGTCCCTGCTTCCAACAGGGAGCTCTGTCTGGTCTGGTAAAGAGCATCTCTTGGCATGACCTTAATATGCTTGTTCCCCTTTAAAGCATGTATGCAGTCTTGCCTTACTCTTCCTGAGATGCCAAAACTCTAGCTGAACATTATTCCCTTCATAGCAACATTAGTTTGATTAGTTTTGTATTGCAAATAATGTATTTTAGCTGGTACACATTTCTTTTACCTTATAAATGCCTATAGGAAATAGGACTCCTGTGGGTAGTTACAGGAAAAGACAACCAAGTTAAACCAAAATATGTAAACTCTTCTTCACTTGAAGAGAATTTAGAGAGATGTCATTAGCACAACATGCACGTTATTTTATATATTTAATATTTATAATATACTGTATAAGTAAAATCTGCAGTGAACTGTACATGATTTTAAATGTCAGAGAATAACAAAGTACAGGAGCCTTAGTCATTCCAAGTTTATGCAGAAATGGAGATATGCAGGTTTTGTCTCTGAAAAAATCTCAACTTTGAAATTATTCAGTGCAGTGCAGTCTTATTGAGTAGGTTGATTTAATGCACTATTTTATTTAAACTAAATTTATCGCTGTCTTCATTTTTGTATAAGTGTGAAATTGACTTATTTTGGTACATCCCATAATACCTGAATCCCTCCCTAAAGCAGCTGTGAATGGCAATATTCAGGAGCAGTTTTCTGTGTGACTTCCCAAGCTGCTCTGCGGGCACTCTTCTACAGTACTGGGGTTTGTGCTGTGTGCATTTTAAGTACAGTAGCCTCCCATACAGGCACTCCTGTTTTCCTTCCATTCTCTCCTTCTATTTGCTCAAATACTTTAGAATACAGGAGAGTCCCAGGCACAGTTTCTTTCTTGAAACAAAGAGAGGTAACACCTGGTCTAGTGAAAGGTGTCCCTGTCTGTGGCAGGAGAGTTGGAACTAGATGATCCTTAAAGTTCCTTCCAACTCAAACTACTCTGTGATTCTATGAATTTTAAACCTTTGTTTGGAAAAGCAAAATGATGATCCTTGTATTAATGGTTGGTTTTAATTAATAGTCCCATTAAATCGCTCAGATTCTGCAGTCTAGAGTTAAAGTCTTAAACCTTGAAGAGTCTTTTACCTGGAGCTTTACTGGAGGCCTGGAGGGTGTGTCACCACATTTGTGTGTGGCACTGTAAAGTCATTTCATTATTATCTGTTTCCTATCTGCAGAGTGAAATAATATAATATTAGTTGTAGGAGGTGCTCCCCTTGTGACAAGGCGACAAGACCTTATGACACTTTGAAATTATTTCCAAAGCAAATCAAAGTTAAAAATACTTTTTTTTTTTTTTTTTTTTTTTTTTTTTTTTTTTTTTTTTTAATATATTTCCATGCTCTAGAGCTAGGGAAAATCTTCAGATCTGGAAAAACCTAAGCACATTTTAGCATTTGTGAAGTAACTTTTAATCTTTTTTTTCTTTATTTTTGTTTGGTTGGTTCGTTTTTGGTTTAGAATTTAACACCTAAAATGTATTTGAATATTTTAAACAAAAATTATTTCAAACAAAAATGAGTGTGGTTATTTTGATGAAGAGAGCCGTGATTGCAATCCTGTAGCAGGAGAGGGAGAGAAGTACAAAAGTGAAGTAAACATTTCTGTTCTCCCTCCAGTTCAGTGTTTATATAGTAGCCCATCAGTAAGTGAATCTCCACTGTGGGGACTAAAGGTGAGAAAAGCTTCTGCCAAGGTATTCCAGCTGCTATAAATTATCAGCTGTGTCAGCAAGACTAGGTTCTTTGTCAGGCAATAAACAAGAAACCTTATAAAGGATAAATGACTTGCCTGGAGAGAACGCCAGGGACATTAAGCCTGAAGGATCAACTTTGAAATTAGCTCCTATGCATTTCTGAAATGATCAGAATAACTGAGCAGTACAGCTACTGGGACAGTTGTGAGACAAAGAAAGACAAGCTGAAGTTTGCCATAACCCAGGTTATAAAAAAAATTAAATTATACAAAAAGACAAAGACCCTGTGATCTTCTCTGGCCCCTCTATTCGCTTAGCAACTGCAGGATTTGGGCAGTAACAACAGTGACTGACACACTGATCCTTGGGATTGGCAATGCTTGAGTTTGTAAAGCAGGACTGTGGCACCGTGCTGGAACACCTTCAGGGCATGGCAATTCTGGGTTCATCTGCAGACTGGATAATACAATATATAAAGTACAAATACCTTCCTTTTTTTTTGCCAACAACTTTCCAAATCTTTAAAAGACTTCCTTTTATTTTTTCTTTTAAAGACCCTCTAAAACATTTTCCACCTTAAATTAGGTGTGCTGTAGTAAACTTATCTGAAGTAGTCTCAGTAGAATGAGATCAACAGCATAAGATTAATGCCAGCTTCAATGATCTGCTAATAGTTCTGTGGATATGTTGTATCCCTGTATCTCCAAGTGTCTGATATAGTTATAGTGAGTATGATCTCGCAACCAGTGTCCCATCTAATCCCCATTATTAAGAAGTCTCATGATGTTTCTGAGCATCTCCTGGGAGGAATTCAGATTATCTTCTATGCCTGCTGAAAGCCCTGGGAGATGGTAACATTTTAGCAATATCTGACATCAAAGCTGCTAAGTATTGGCTGTCAAGTGCTTATAATTTTTCACTGATCTAAATTTATCTTTACTTACTTTGCTTAAAGGGCACATTTCAATGCAAATTCCTTTCTAAGAACAGAACTTAAGAGGATGTTTAATGTTTAGAAGATGTGCCAGTTCAAAGTTTGTCAATGAGGAAGGAAGACATCCAAGAAGAAATACTGGAAGACTTCTGTCCAGAGTGGAAAGGCTTTCAGTGGTGCCAAATGACTGAAGAAGAGGCAATGGACACAGGCTGAAGTACAGAAAATTCTGTGCAAACATAGTGAAAAACTTTACCATGAGGGTGTTAAAACACTAGCACAGCTTTCCCAGAGAGATTGTGGAGTCTCCATCTTTTGAGACACTCAAAAACTAACTTAGCATGGTCATGAGGAACCTGCTGGAGCTGCCCCTGCTCTGAGCAAAAGTTTAGACTGGACAGTCTCCAGGGCCTTCTTCCAGCCTCAGCAAGGCAAAACAATTATTTCTTCTGAATTTCATGAATTCTTAATCTCACTCCTTGCTTATCCCACTCCTTAATGATACCCTCAGAAATTACATGTCTGTCATGTTCTTTGGTAATTAGTCACTAGCACAACATAGCATCTGGTGGCTGCTGCATTTTTTTCTTGGTTAAATGGTCTGGATCTAATGCTGAAACAGAAAAATGCATCTCAGTAAATAAAGCTCTACAAGCACCTTGCAGGCACTATTAACTGTTCATCACTGCTGAACTTCCTGAGCAGGCTCAGGTAGAACGAAGCTGCGATAATGGAGTGGAGCAGCACAGCAGCCACAGAGAAGATCAGGACCCAGCAGGATATTGAAAGGAGACTGAGATTTAATGGCATCCCTATGTTTTCATGTAAAAGATAGACAGAGGCCACTTGAAAGGTAATTGAAACAACAGCATTCTCTGCAGCACCTTTGTGAGTTTAAGATTTGAATTCTGGCACCATATTGCCACCTTTTACCTACTTCATGGTTTGCATTTGCTGAAGTTTGCTTAATCTCATTAGGCTTCTTCCACTAGAAGGGCAGAGCTCCTCTCTAAGCAGGTCTGTTTTCAAAGCTGAGTCTGTTCAGCTTGCTGTGGAAGAGTAAGCTCTGGAAAAATAATTTTCTGAACCAAGTTCAGAGATGACACTAGTTGTGATATTGTAGCAAGTTGACATAAATGGTCATAAAATGTTGCTACTTTTATGTCCAGAATATTATGTTGCAGGTCTTTTCTGTGGAGAATGAATATCAGGAAAGCACAGAGTAGTTTAAATTTCCTAAAAGATGATTTCTTTGTTATCTCTAACCTTCCAGTCAGAAAATTTATGGTGAGAATACACCTCGTTATGAATGTGTTGTTATCATTGCTCTATAAAGCAGCAGCACCTCTTTCGAAATCCTGCCTTGTCTCTTGCTGACCTCTGAAGTTATGAAGATGAGTCTTGTGTCATTTAGTGCAGGAGATCTCTTATCTTTATAACCAGCACCTTTTCAGAGCAGTCAGCTTCTTAGTGCTTGTATTCCACTACGGAAAAATTTGTTTAAAACAGAAAGGGAACTGATCACTGCAGTGTCTGCTCTGGTTAGACTACTGCTCACTCCCTCTAATTAATGTTATTTCTTTAGACAGAACATACTTGCATAGGGCTAAATTCACAGCTTTTATTCAGTTTTTGCTGTCTACCAGTTAAAAAAGAATCTTTGGAGGTTTTTAAATGTAGCTTAAACTTATATTTACCAATGCAAAATATGTGCTCTTGAGATGACCTTTTCTGCATGCAAATGTCTGAGATACATAAGTCTTTGTGTTTATTAATGAAATTACTCATAAATTGAACAGAATCTCCCCTATCAGTTTGGGTGTACTCCTCTATCCACATGGTCCATTAAACTTTAGTCCCTGGAGGTTTACTCTTTTAGAGTGTCTGTTTTATTGGATACAATTTCCTCATGAATGACTGTTCTGCTGAAGGAAACGTATATAAACTAGATGTTTATATACTACAGTAAGCCTTGAGCAAGGTACGGCGGTTTACATAATTACATATGTGGGAAAATAGATCAATTAAAACTTGAAGGGTAGTTTCTTAGATTTGTGTTTCGCTGCCAGATGTTTGAAGGTCCTCTGTTGGAGTAGAGTTGGCGAGTTTGGAACTAATCTTTAGGCTCTCTCACTCTGCAGTAAGAGAAACACTTTCATAAGTAATTTTCATAAGTAATTTCGTAAACAAAACACTGATTTTTCTTTAATAAGGCCGAAACTTACCCTGCTCTGCATTCTCTGTGTTATAAAAAAACCCTTGTGAGATCCCTTAATTTTATATAGCCATTATTTTTACATAACCACTATTCATTTAACTATTAATCACATTGAACCAAAACAAATGCAATTTCCTGCCAAATGTTTCTCATTAGCCTGTATCATAAACTAATGTTTACATTTAGGAATTTAAAGAGTAGCCATCAGCTTCAGATGCTTTGCTCTGGATTTTACATTAAGGATCTCCAAGTCTCTAAGAGTAATGTGTCTTATGAGAAACAAATTCCTTTTATTTAACTTTTACCAAGGACACAAATTTTAGGGCTGAACAGTGGAAAGTGCTTGTTTAGATGAGCATTTGTCAAATGTAGGTTATGACAATTTGTGAGCTCAGAAAAGGAGACTCGGTAAGGGACAAATGTTTTCCAGTATGAAGTTCAAGTTTCTTGAACAGGAAGAAGTATCTTGTTTCAAAATCAGGAGAGTCTACACCATAAAACAGTCATGTACAATACCTGAGTATGCAGTGAGCCTGCAACCACAACTCATCTTTCCACAGGAGCATGAAGACCAGTTTAAATATTTATAATTAGATGTGTGATGGAAATTAAAGAAATAGAACGTGTTGCTGTAGGATAGATCACATTCTGAGGGGAAAGTTTTAGTAGAATTAACTTTTTTGTTTTTCACAGTTTAATGTTAAGTTTGCTATTGCCAACATAAGTTTTTTCAGAACTCTTGACCTGCAGTAGAGGAACAGTAGACCAAAATTAACATAATTTGTCATAGTTTTTCTATTGGGTGTCTTGATGGGTTTAATTTCATTTTGTAATATTAGCAGATTTTTTTAATAAGCTTAATGGAACCATATTAATTAGTGCCTTTGGGGGGGTTAGAAGAGAAAATACTTTTGTGAGAGAAGATGTGAATGAAATATTCTCAAACAGAAATAATGACAATTTTATTCTTTCACTCTCTGGGCCTCTTTCCCTTTTCTTGTCTGCTGCTTAACACTTTAAATGATGAAACAAAATCATCTCTTTTTTTTTTTTTTTCTTTTGTTTAATTCTTTAAAATGAGCATGTTTTGTGGAAAGGAGAGCTGAAGAACATCATGCAGAGAAATCTGCTTTGTAAAGCCGATGAATTGCAATTGATTTTTCCCTTTCTCTGAACTGAGTTTGCATGCTTTAAATGATTTATGGTTCATTAGTTCAGGTTAGAGAAAACTTTTACTCTGTTATTGTGAACTGCAGAATTCAATAAAAGAAAGGAAAATGCTTCACTTGCAGTGATGCTGAAAGGACAATTATGGTGTTCTGAGTTTACGTTGGGATATGGCAGCAAGCTGCTTTCTTTTTAAATCCTTACTAATTTAAGAGCATGAATCTCGTAGAAGTATAATGGACTTACAGACTGAAATAACTCTAAATGGGAATTTTAAATGCACCACTGACTGTTTGTATTAGGCAAAATTGTTCCAGTCTTTGTTGGACCAGACAGGAGGATAATAGGAAATAAGCCTGACTGTTACATTTCTACTTGGCTTCTGCATCCTTTTAGGGATGGCAAAAAGAGCATCTCAATTTATTTCAGATAATCCTGGAGTGATCCTGTGTAGAAAAAGAGTTGACTCCAACAGCTCATTTCAGCCCCAGAATAAAAGGAATTTATATATATTCTTCCTTGAACTTCATTTGGCAAAGAAGGTATTACTGCTGCTTTGTGGTTACATGCTTTTCTTTCCCACTGGGCTGGCAAAAAGGGCATAGAAATAATGGGGAGAAAACCAGTGTATCTGTCCTGTCATAAGAGCAAGGTAGAGGCACCAGTAACTAAGATTTGTGTGCAAAGCAACTGTTGTGTCACTACCTGTTTTGCCAAATGCACAGCAAGGAAACCCATTCCCCACTATTAGTCACAAGCTTTGCTTTTCCATTCCTGGCAAACTCCTCAATAGGCAAGAGCACTTTTAGTGCATCACAACTTTTCACTAAAGCATTTCCTTCTGTTACATTTTGTTATGACAAAAGCACCTTACTCCGTAAACAAGCACTGATTCAGTCCAGAGCTCCAGAACAAAGTAGTTGACTCAGGTTTCATTCAGTATTGCTGGAACTGCTGCTTGGTTTCCCCTCTTCTCCTGAGTATTTGTGCTACTACTTTTTTATGCAATATTTAAGGCAAGTGCTCATGCTCCCAGGACAGCAACTGCCAGCTTTATTAAGTAATTGGAGTGCAGGAGTCAAGCTTACAGCTCAGCCTTTGTTGACAGGAATTCAGCAGGGAGAGCTGAACTTTATTCCAAAGTACAGCACAGCCCTTCTCCAGAGGGGCCAATGAATGTGAGAGAAATATAAGAACAGGCAAGTCCCCCTGCAACAGTCATCACTTATTAATGTTTGAAAGATAAGAGCACTACATTATAAATCTGCCTCTAGTTTCTAAATATAGATTTACTACTGCTTTGGTTTTATCAGCTACATTTTCTTAGTTTACAATTTCCTGGATAATGTGGAAAAGAAAGTGGAGGGAATTCCTTTCACGTCAATTGCAATTATTTCCTCCAATTATTTAGTCTGTTTTCCTCTTCCTCCTATCTTTTCTTTTCTTTCTTCCTTTTTTTTTTTCTTTTCCTTTCTTTCCTTCCTTCCTTTCTTTTTCTTTCTCTCTCTCTTTCATTCTTTCTCATTGTTTCTTTCTCATTCTTTCTCATTGTTTCAAAAATGCTGGTGATTTTGGAAGTTAATCTAATGTTTTAGAGCAAAATGTTTTAGCATTAGTTTGGAAAACACTGAAACTGTTCTTATTCCACTGTTTTTTCACCATAGTTCATCCTTTTTCTTCCCAAATATTCCACTTATCAAATATAGTACATATTTATTGACAATTTTATTGCCATGAAACTGTGGCTTTTTTTCTTTTAAACAATGACTTGTGTTGGAAACCAGCTTCTGTTGAGCTCTCTTTATGACTCAAATATTTAATAATCCAGTCATAAGTGTCTGTGTGTATATTAGCAAGTACCATCATTAAACCTCTTCTGTGTCACTTTATCTCCAAATATGTACAACTTTTCCATTATTCCTTAGTCATTGCTCTATTGTGATAGATTCTTTATAGTCATACGTACACTTCATTCCCTTTGTAGACATGGGAGAAACACACAGGGAAATGAAAAGTAGTTCAAGGATTGAAACACGATCCAGTATCTGGGATCACTTGTGTCCAGAGCACAGGACATGTTTGTTCTTACTTTTTCTCTCTGCTTAAGTCTGTTTCTAGGGAATTAATTTCTCGAGAATAATTTGTAGTTGAATAGTGAAATTTGTGTGTTTACTGGGGAGTGGGACGTTATTTCTTGTTATTTCTAACTTGTGTGTATGTTATATTGTAGTCTCTCTTAATTTTATCTTCTCTGTATAAATATATACAGTTAGTTTTTAAGCATAAATGTAGTTTGAAGAGTTTGTTTTTCCTCTTTCCTCCCTTTTCCTGGTGGGGAGAGAAGGGAGCTCTAACTCTGTACTTGGGCAGTTGACAGTTTGCCAGCTCAACCCAAGACATCTGCTCCACAGCATCTTCCATCCACTCCACTTCTTTTTCCCCCAGCAAGTTCTGCAAAGTTCCAAAGTAGCTTATCTGGTGTGTTTCCTTGGTGATGCTCCCTTCAGAGATCAGTGAGGCAGAGCTGTCACAGTGAGCTATTGCACAAACTTTGCCAAACGATTAATGTGCCTCAAACACAGAAAATATTAAACTATAGTCTTTAGTTAATCATAGTGCCAGGGGACAAAACCAGAAACTAGACTAATGTTGTCATTCAAACAGCCCCCATGGTGAGCAGTGCTCCAATGTACTCAGAGTGGTCTGTGACCAGTTATCACTCTCACCCACCCTTTATCCCCCAGCTAGTCAGCATACCAGGTTTCCCCTGATGCTGAGAGCTTTTACATTGTAATACTAGTCTAAAAACAAGCATCTCTGCAAGACAGGTTCAAGTTTTCTCCTGTTTCTAACCTGACTGTGAAACTTGTGTGCTGACAATGGAATTTTTCAAAGCAAAAGTGAGTGATATACTTGTTCATGTTTGCATGATACATTTTTCCCTGGAGGGCCTCATGTTCAACTCATACATTATTTAAAATTCCTGCCAAAAATCAATGAGTCCTCCAAGTATAGAAATACTGCCAGAGCATCTTTACATTTGCATAATTAATTGCTGGTGATCATACACTAAGCCTCACAAAGAGCTTCTTTATTCAAATGATTTCCAGTGAAACTTACACTAGAAATATGCTGTCTTGTCATGCCATCAGTATTCTGGTATATCAACAAATACTGAGGTGTTATGAACTACTCAATAGCAAAAATACTAACTCTAGCTCAGAGTGCTGTGGTTAAGAAGCATGACCTCACACAGTTTTTAAGATGGATCTTTACTTTGCTCCATCTTCAAGGCTCCAGATGGCCAACAGTAAAACAAGTAAATTAATTAAAGTTGCTGGGATTATCTACCTAAGTAAGAATTATCTTGCATGTGGGAAATCAATACAGCTTAAATATTAACCCTTGTTTATTAATGGCTGTTTTCCCATGCTATTGAAGACTAAATAATAAGCACTTAGCTGAACTACCTCAGTTCAAGCGACTGTTTATCATGGAAGTTATTCCCTATTTCATCAAAATATGAAATTAATTCTATTTCTTTACTGATGTAAAAAAGTTACTATATAACCAACCTTCTACTGTTTAATTCTCTGTGATTTCCTACCATAGCACTGTATTTGGGCTATATTGTTTTCTAGATGTTTCACCTCTTTACTTTTTTCACAATTACTTTAAATGTCCTTTTGGTATAAAGGAATGCATGTACTGTAGATTGATATCTGTCAGGACACAATCTACAGTAAAAGGGTAGAGCAGAAACAATACAAACATATGGTAACCAGATGTCAGCCAAGCATGAAGTCAGGAAAGGTGATACGTGGCAGCTTAAAGCAGCTCAGCAAGAAACAGGAGAACACAAAAACACTGACATTTTCTAGATTTTTTTTCTGAACCCT
Source organism: Hafferia zeledoni (assembly GCA_035583235.1). Taxonomy (NCBI): domain Eukaryota; kingdom Metazoa; phylum Chordata; class Aves; order Passeriformes; family Thamnophilidae; genus Hafferia; species Hafferia zeledoni. The sequence goes on along the minus strand of JAWWEV010000172.1, from coordinate 7,784,797 downwards.
GAAAAAACTTGTTTGAGACACTGTGTCAGCTCATGAATTTAATTTTTCTCTACATGCTCAGGAAAAACCTTCTGACCTTATTCTGATGGGGAGCTGAAGGGGGTGTCTCTGGTATCCAGTGGTGTGGTTCCTTGGCAGCGTGGCTCCCTATCCTCCCACAGTGCATTAGTGCTGCAGATACCAAAGGTTAGAAACAGCTCTCCCTTCCCTTTCATAGGAATTTTGTTGTTTCCATCTCCAATCTACAACAGGGCCACCTTGGGAATATTTCAGACCTCCCAGCTTTCAGTTTTAGGAGTTACACAGCAGATGCTCATGTGCTGGGAATTTACACTTAGATTACATGTCATCAGCTGAATGTGCCACTGGAAACTTTGACTTCTACCTGTGTTCAGTGCCCTTGATATGTCTATGTTTTCTCCTCTGGGGGTGTCATTGACTGCAAATCCATTCTCTAGCTGGTGCCTTGCTTACTAGCTTTGGTGAGCTCATGTTTTGCATTTGAGATGACAGCAGTCAAGCCTTGAAACTGAGTGTTTTTATTTCCTGGGTAGAAACATTTCTAATTTTTCATGAACAAAATTGAAAGCAATGCATTCTCCTATATGTCATGAGAAATTTTGCTGAGCAGTATTTTAAGTCCAAATTACCATACTATTTTCCCTTTACTTGGTGCAGTTAGCAGCTCTCAATGAACAATCAGACCACATTTGCTTTTTTGAAAAGATGGGGTTTATATAGGTGCATTTATCCTGTTGTAACCAAGAGATAAGCAAAAGCTTCTGTGTGTTTCAGTCCTTGTTCATCAGTAAGCTGTAAGAGGTATTCTCAGCTGCTCTGGGGAAGCAGGAGCTTTGTATCTCTGTCAATATGGGGCCTTACATCACAACCCAGGTTAGTGCTACATCAGGTGGTTTTGAAATGTTGCCTATTACACAACATCAATAACATTGTGCCAATTCTTTGTCTAGTTGCAAACCTAATAAAGAGACTACTAACTCTTACCCAAGCTAGTGGAAGTGTTTCTATTGACTTACAATAATTAGGAAGCCCCCAGTTTTTTCATTTTAATAATAATAATAATAATAATAATAATAATAATAATAATAATAATAATAATAATAATAATAATAATAATAAAACCA
>JAWWEV010000172.1:7772236-7783552 GCA_035583235.1 Hafferia zeledoni | reverse complement strand
TAATAATAATAATAATAATAATAATAATAATAATAATAATAATAATAATAATAATAATAATAATAATAATAAAACCAGCAATAATAATAAACAGCAATAATAAAAAATGTCCCTTCTCACTTCATGCATGTACTGCAGTCTCCAAGATCTGTGTTAAGTATTTTATAAGGGAGACAGTACATGAATACACATATTTCTCCTACATTGACCTTCTACCACTGCTGTACTCTCCTTTTCACAAAAATTTTTCTCAAAGTCTGAGAAGAGTGTGCTATGAAGTGTCAGGTACAAAGGACCACTGTAGAAGAATTCAGATATTCAGATAGCATGAAGCAGGAGATTTATGCAGATAAGGAGGAGAAAAGATGATAGTAAAGTGAAAACAGTCTTGAAACATCCTAGTTTTAGAGTCAGGAAAGGTGATGCACCCTCATCAAGATATAGTGTTTGGAACTTGTAATGCTCAGCTAGAAATGGGAAAGAGTAAAATCCTAATTATGCTGGTGTTGATGAACGTTTTCCTGTATAATTTGGTGCAAAGAATATCACAGGGTGTTATTTCCTTTTTGTGTGTAAAATATAATTTTAATAAAGAAATTTAATCAAATTTTAAGTTTTCCATTTACAGTTTAAGATTAGAAAGTGTCAAAATTTCAGATTATTAAGAATTTATCATTTTTGTAATGGCTTTGTGAAGAAAGAATGCAGAACCAGAAGGGAGTTCTGAGTGAGATACTCCAGCCCTTTCCTACAGTTTAAACTGAGTTCTGCCTTTAAATTGACCAGATACATTTCCTCCAGTTCCCTGAATGAAAAGCTGTTGCTACTCTCATTACTCTAATTCTGAAATCATAGAGAATGGTAACTAGTTTTAGTGAACTATTTTCATAAATTTTGAAATGAAATCATAATAAATTTATCATCTAAGAGAAGAGAAAAGCTGACTGCTGATAGAAACACCCTGTCCTGTCTCCAGCAGCAGAGCTGGATATGGAAGGGTGTAAGAAGGTTCTTCATGAGGGGAGGAGAAGGAGGAGCAGCACTGATCCCTTCCCTGTGGTGACCAGTGACTGAACTCATGGGAATGGTATGAAGCTCTGTTGGGGGGAGACTGGGTTGGATATTAGGAAAAGGTTCTTCACTCAGGCTCCTCAGGGGAGTGGTCAAGCACCAAACCTGCCAGAGAAATCAAGAAGCATTTGTGCAGTACTCTTGGGCTCATGTTGTGTTTCTCGGGAATGGTCCTGAGCAGAGCCAGGAGATGGGCTCGATCCTTGTGGTTCCTTTCCAACTCAGGATGTTCTGTGATTCTATGCTAATAAAAGGGGGAGTCCAATAGATGTCCTCATCTCTTGAGCCCAGAATTGGCCCAGACACAGGACAATGGAAATGACTTTTTGAGTCCCTGATCTTCAACAGTGTTACAAAAATTCTCCCCACCCTTCCCACCTCCCAAAAACCCCTCAGCCAATCCCCCTTTTTAGTTTAAACTGTGTTTCTTAGGTTTATAAACCACTCATTCCTCTTTCAAAGCCCATGAAGAACAACTGCCAGTAAGTTGTTATGGAAGCAGAGAGGAAAAGTAAACTGTTGTCATTAGAATATGACTTGCCATCTGCTTCTACTTAGTTCAGTAGGATGGAAGGTTTGAAATCAAATGTGTGTTGCTCAATTCTAGAGTTTCTGCTCAGTCACTTAACAGTGTCTTAGTAGGTATTACCAACACGTATGTTTTGTGGTCTTCCAAATATGCTTGTATTTCTCATGCTGCTGCTGATCAATATGTAAAGTTACACATGTAAGTGTCAGCCACTTGTAATTTATGCTTGAAAAATAATTCTCTATAATTTAGTTAATGGGGCTGTATGTTGAGTCAGCACTTTAAAACTCTGTTTAATCTGAAACCTCTGCTGTTACTCCAAGCTGTGTATATACATATTTCATTGTCAATGAAAAGTATTTTTGGAGCCAGATATTCCACTGATGTTGAATCCTACAGATTAAATGTCAGCTGAGAATCTGGCTTGTGCTTCACATTTTTCATTACTAAACTTTTTGGACTAAAAAAAAGAGTTCTGTGGATCCATTTTGAAATGCATTTTTAACCTATGTGATTTGGAACCAACTATTTAAAACGATGTTGTTTTGCACATGATCACTGCATGAACTGTGACTGGTAGTGTCCATAGGTCTAATTAAAATTTTTGAGATTAAGGAAATTTAAATTCTTTTTAATGCAAATAAAAATGGGTTTGCCATTTCCCTGTGGTGGCATTCAAGCAGGTTATCACATTGGGATAACTCACTGCAAATTGAATTAACATTCCTCAGCCAGGTGTGCTACTCAGGGCAGAGATACAACATAGGGCACAGAGGGCAGAGAGCTGTGTTTACTCACTGCATCCAGTGTCAACACAAAGATGAGAATAAGCCAAAAAATTGTCATTACAGCATAGAACAGTGATATTAAATCAATGAAAGGTACTAATTTTCAGTATTTGCTATAAAAGTGAGGTTTTTATATAAACTGAGACTACTCTTTAAATTATGATGGAAAATAAGCGTTTGAAAACAAAAAAAATGGTATTCTTACTATCTTGTACATTGTATTTCTTTTTGGTTTTAATTTAAGTTATCTGACAGCCATTGGAGGGGCTGAAAACTGTCTATGAATATTTTTTTAAGTAAATGCAGATATACGTTTTCCCAGTGTTAATTATACAAATCTGATTTAACTTCAGGGGAGCTCCTCCAGACCTCTGCCATGATAACACACAGGTTTGTGACACTTAACTATGTAAAATTGCAAGTCTTTCACAATTAACTCCTCCTGATAATAATGTGGCCAATCAGCAAACTTCAAGCAGCTGGAATATAATTTTGAGGGCTGCATTATCCAATTATCAACATATTAAAGTCGTTATCAATTCAGTTTAAAGTAATGTGCCAAAAAGACATGCAGTTACCTTGGAGGAATGAAAAAGCATATTAAAACTGGCAAGCAAAGCCATCAGTAAACAGATGATAATCTATCTTGAAGGAGTTTAACAAAGAGCTACATCATAAAATAGATGCTGTCATGAGCTGTAAGCTTTTTAGCGATGACTCTAGAAGGGTAAGAAAAAGAAAGTTTAGAACATGATTATGACCTAAGAATATTAGAAAGAATCAGGTAGGCAAGAAATAGCTTTCATATGTTCTGTGTTGGTCAGTAATTTTTAAAAACAACTCAGTAAGAAATACAAAATATGGTCACCCATTTCTAAGAGGATTTCAGGAGGAAAACAACTAACTTTGTTGTATTTTCAAATCCAAATTTGTTTCTTTCAGCGTTTTTTTCCATTTTGTACTTTTCACCTGTTGTAAAACTTTTGGGTGCTCCAAAACTAGAGTGCCCAACTGAGAAATGTAGTTTGATATTAAACTCTATAAAAACAAAATAAGCAAAACCATGTCAGATAATTTCAAAGAAACAAGAAAATTTAACCTGAATTGGCACACTGCATTTCTGGTTTTCTGATGGTAGCATGGAACACTGAAGGATTAAAAAAAAAAACAAAAAAACAAAAACAAACAACAAAAAACCAACTTTCAAACACATTGGTGATGTAGAAACTGTATTTTCAATTAGAAAGAAAATCAAAACCAAAACAACAAAAAAATTTGTTGCAGCATGTTTCACAGTATGACAGTGAAAGAATGCTTTGAAATACTTAACACATCAGAAAGAGAATGACAGATACAAAGCAAAGTGGATGACAGTCTTTCAACAGTCCAGGGGAGTAGCAGACCCCCCAGCTGTACAGACTGTCAGCGAGCAGGAGGAACTGGAGCAAACCTCCATCTAGTCAAGCTGAATAGTAGCTGAATTTCTTCAGGATGTTCACTTTTTTGGTCATATTCTTCATCTTTTGAAGGTTGGTAAGATGTCATAATGATTAATTGTCTTTTGGCCTTAACATTTTATAGTTCTTCTTTTCTTTTCTTCCCATGTGTTGAAACCTTCATTGTTTTAATTAAATTCAGCTTGGAAAGCCATTAGTAAAAAAGACTAGGTACATTCTAGTAATTTGTGTTTTGTAGCTGGACTCTGATTTATGAATGTATTAGTAACATGTAACGCCTCTGTTGTTCTAAAGGCTTATTACTGTCATGTCACCATGGCTATGTTATTATTTTAATTAGTATCAGTACCAGAAGTAAGTAAAAGATGAGGAAAAAAAGCCAACATAACAGATCAAGTATTCCTTAAGCCCATGAGAAATATCCAACTCATGAGTTGTAGAACAAGGTATGGATAACTTTATACATCAGAACTGGGCTTTTTTAAATCCCATATCTCAGCTTAGCTCCAGTGAAGCCATTGAAGGTACTGAGTTAATGCTGTTGCAGATTTAATGACTAATATATAATGATTCAGTTTTTTGAAAAGTAACACTGTACCTCATCTACTCCATCTGTTACTTCTTTCGCAAAAGAAATAGATCAGACTGTTAGACTTGAACATGATTTTTAAAAAATATTTGTCAATAAAAACTAATTACACTTTTTAGTCAAACTTTTTCCACCTGAGGCAGAGATGGATTTAAGAGTTTAGAAAAAACTTTCTTGTCCTTAAAGATATTTTTGTGTTAAAAAAATAAATTATAGTATCTCTTTTAAATTTTTAAAATTTCTTTGCAATCAAGGAATGACAATCTCCATACATGCAAATGCATACATTCTGAATACTGTAATATTCCTAAATAAATGAAAAAAATTCCCCAATATCACCAATTAAAAGAAAAATGCAGTTGAGCAAACTGCTCTATATTTGTGCACAAAAGAAAATCCATTTACACTGATATTTTTCTGCATTTTAAAATTTCATTAACAGGTTTTATCTTCAGGTAGTCAGGTGTTATAGGGTGTAAGAATTTGAGGAAAATGGAAAGGCATTGGGTAGAGATAGATATATATATAGAGAGGGGTTTTTTCTTAATTTTTTAATGTACTTTAAAAACCCTCAAACAAGCCCAAATTGTTCAAGCTGAAGAAAATAATTTTAGATTATCATACTGGCTCCTACCAAAGCATGCTGGAGCATAAAGATACAGCACAGTCACAGTCACACTTAATATTTTACCTATTTATGTGGACAGGGAAAGTCATAGCTTAGAGATGTTTCAAAGACAGACTCTGTTATGTAATATTGGTGAAGGTAGAGATGAAAGAAATCATTATGGCCATGTGACTTCTACCAGAACCTGAATTTGACAGCAGGAGAAGCAGCAGCAATGTTGGGACGGAGCCCACGCTGGATTGGGCCAGGCAGAAGTTGTGGCTGCTGGGAGAAACATAGACTTGAGCAGAGAGGCTCAGGGAGGTTACAGCAAAGTGAGGGCAGCTGAGGGTTACAGATCCCAGCAGAAGGCATTCCAACCAGGCAGAAGGAAAATATTGCATATGAGGAATTAAACACTTATGTGTCAAAGAGGGTGTAGAAAAGGGATGTGGTGTGTCTTACCCATGTGGGTAACATTTCCCTGTTTCTGTCTTTTAGAAGTTTTTTTTTTAAAGCACTGTCCCCTTGTGTAGTGAATTACCAATGTTAATGAATATTGATCTAGTCTAAATTACCCAGGGACAACAATGCTGCTCTGGATTAGCCTTCTGTATTGCTTAGCAGTCTTAGGAAAAGATCTGTCACAGGCAATAATGAGCATTGCAGGAGAAACAAAAGGGACCAGGAACCTAAAAAGCTCTGAAGACTTGCTTGATTATAAATGGACAGCTTAAGTAGAAAACAAGTAGATAAACTCAAATATATGGAATACCTGATAAAAGATAAGCAAACACTACATGTTTTCTTAACAAAGGAAGATATTTTTTTTCCAGAACAGGTTGAATATTGTTTTAAAGCAATGATCATTTTATCACATGCTTTCCAGCAAAGTTCTCTAAGACCCTATAAAGCAGCAGCCAACTGCAATGTACAATTACACCAGTGTGAATTATTCAATTGCTTCTGTCTCTTGGAAGCTGCAAACATTGATATTTTCCTTGCCTTCCAGTTATAATCAAATTACAAAATGACATGCAATATGGCACAGATCTACTACTGCAAAACCCTCCTCTGAGAAAAATTCCAGTTTTGGTATTGCTGCAGATAAAGAACCCTGCACATAGGTAAGAACAACCTGACCTTTTCATTTAGCTAAGATTCTTCAAAATTTCTTCCCATGATTTTCAAATATTTCAGTGTGTGGATGTTCACTGTAAGAGTCCTGATTTCCTGCAAGTGTCTTATCAGCACTTTCTGAAAATCAAACAAATAACTAAAGTTTCAACTTTTGTCACTTTCAAAAAATTCTTCTCATATTGTGTTCATCCAATGTACTTGTATGTGCATACAAATAGTTTTTGTACTGCAAACACATTATATTTTGTAATTTTGTACATTAAACTAGACTGTTGCTGAGGATTATGCACTGCAAGTCTGTGAGCTCTTATTTTATATACATAACTTTCTGTAGCTAGAGTTATAAAATCATGTCATGGATGAATTACTTTATTCAAGCTGAATAACTAAAGGCACTATTTATTACTGTACTTTTTAAGGGACCCAGACTAAATCAGTGAAGGAGTATTCACTTTCTAATCTTCTAAATATTTTCACAATGATACCTTTCACATCCTAAGTCAATTAATAAAGTAGTGTAGACCATGTTGCTTTGTTCACTGAGTATTTCTGATCTAACCTTGAATTCTGCAGCAGAATCTCAAATGTATCAGCAATATAATCATATTGGGTCATAATACCCAATTTTCATAGAAAAAAAACAAAAAAACAAAAAACCAAAACTGAAAAGTTAGTAAGTAAAAATAAAGTATTTTTAGACTATGTTGAGATTTACAAGTGACCTCAGAATAAATGGATATTTGTCCAAAGGAGTGTTCATTCAGTATGGAACAGTTGCACAGAAATGGTCTACAGAAAGCCTCAGATTTGTAGAGACCTGTCAAAATCCTTTGTAGACACATTTAATGTGAGCAGTTTGGGGCTGCCAGTAGCTGCTTACATTTTTCCAAGGTACAGAAGCTCCCCAGGAAACCAAATCTATGTGACATGCTTTTGAAACCTCTTTGTCTGTACTTTCAGGTGATTTCTGTCACCATGCAGGGTCTCAAATCTGCATTTTCTGGATTAAAATTCTACTTTGCATAAATTGAACTGTTTAATACTGTTCCTATGAAGGTTTCCAGCAGAGATGGAAACTGCTGTATGTGTGTTGGCACTCAAGAAATCACCAGAGGAAACATCTAAAAGTAAGGTAGCAATGGCTAAATACCTAAGGCTATAATCAGTTCTCTATGTGTGCTGAACTGCTGAAGATGCCACAGAGAGTTACGTGTGTGTCATGTTGAGAATACACCTCATAGAACATCTGTCTAAAAGTCAAGGTTTATTAATATGGTATAATTAAATCAATACAAGAGGGAAATATCTGATTAGTGATATGAAACTAGAAATCATAATCTGACTCATGGAAATTGTATGGGTGTGAGCAGCTTCTGCTGAAGGCAGAAATTTCAGAGTGCACAATGGAATTTCAGTGTGGAGGGAATAAATTAATAATCCCAGTTTCCTTTGTCTAAATAAGTGCTACTATGACAATATTTGTCCTCGAGGAAATGCTGTCTGAGCTGTTTTTACATGATAGAAAATTTTTCCATTAGAAGTAATCTTGTGGCTAGAAAGAAATACTTCTAAATTGAAGTATCGGTCACAAGGATTTGATCTACTTTATTTCAATATCAGTATACTCTCAGCTCAAGGACCATCTGCCAGTTTAATTCTTAGCCCTTGCAGACAGCCTATGTGGATAAGCCTGCTTAGCTGGAGGGGCTATGCAGATCCAAGTTTACAATGCCACAGTTTGAATTGGCTAAGTACAAGTCAGCTCCAGTTCTCACTGGTCTTCAGCACTGCTGAAAAACAAGGTAGCTTAGTTTTGTTGCAGATCTTGACAAAATATTTGCACAGTTTCCAGAGCAGCACTGCCCCTTGCCCAGTCAGTTCAATGCAACAAAACCACATGCCCATCTGAATGCTCCCATGCACATGTACCTGGTGATACCATGGGCAATACTCTGTTGGTCAAATTTGTCTGAATTTCTTCCACCTCAAAAATACAATTTTCAAGTCGCTCAGAGTATTCCCAGTTTCTTCTAGGGCTTGTTTTTCCAAGAGTTTTTTTTTAAATATAGGTGAGTCACTGATATGGCTGTCCTTGGTGTTGAGTTAAGAAACAGTGAGCATCAGTGTTGGCAGGGCTTTGCAGTTCATGTGGCTGGGCAGGGCAATGGCACAGTGTAAGGTACTAAACACAGACGTGGTCTGGAGCATCATTTACTCTGAAAGGAATAAACCTGAGAGGTATTAATGGTGCCTGGAAAGGGGCAAAGCAACAAGAACAGACTAAGCAGGAGCATTCAGTCCTGAGGGGCCTGAGCTCCCCTCTCCTTCCAAATATATATATACAGACATCTATGTGCTTCTGGAAGAAAGCACTTTGACAGAAAAGGAAGAGGATCAGGCAAAAGGTATGGAAATATCACATAAACTACATTTTGAGCATATTTTTGGTCCAGACTGTACCATGTGGGCAGCCCTCAAACACTGTCAGTCATTGCACAATGCTGTCACACCTCTGTAAAGGTGACTAACACTTTGGCTGTTCTGATGGCCATCCCTAGAATTCTAACAAAGATGCATCGGGAACTTGCTGCTATTAGCACCAAAGTTAAGCCTAAGCTAGGTCTTTGATTCTCCTTAAGTTATGAGCAGTGAAAGATAAGTAAAAAAAGAAAACTTTTTCTTTTGTAGCTGTTGCTAGTTTTCTATTTGTGCTGGTTGTAATATATTGTAATTTCTACTGATCTTCTGAGGCGCTTACACCAGAAGATAGATAATTCTCTGGCCTTATGAATTCAAACAGCACTTTTTTGGTCTCCCTAATTCCTATCGTCCTGTCTACTCCCATTGACTTATACAGAGAATCAGCTTTTTGTGCCAGATTGTCTTTTACAGAGAGATATTGGTAACTAAAACTCTATTTAATGTAACAATTTTGAAGAATTAATACTTCAATTAAATTAAAACAGAAGCAGTTTATGAGTTTTTCTGATGACAAATGTGGGTAAAACTGAGCTGAAATGAATGGATTGACATCATTTATATTAGGAGAGATTTTGGCCTTGATTTGCAAACCTGGAAAGAAATGTGGTGTTATATTGTTCTTTCTCCTTTCGGTGACAGAAGCTTTCACAATATAAATCTTTTTTAATTTATGCCTTGCCATAAAAGACATTGCATGACAGGGGTCTCTGGTACCATAGTCACCTGCCAGGGACAGAGCAACTATTCATTATGCCTTGTTCTGTGCAGTCACTTATCATGTTTCTTACCCTGCTGGTCTATCTCATTATTCTCCAGGAAAGCCATTTTAGGAACTGCCAGCAACTTACTTAAATTATAAATGGGTTTATGCCACTTTTGGTTTTGAACAAGGAGACAGACTTTGGTGAATTAGGAACATGGGGTTGTGCTACTTGATAATGCAATGTGACATAATGACTCATCCAGACAATAAAATGTCCTTCTGAATAAAAATTTGAAGTGGCATCTTTGTATGTATTTGTTTTCTCATGTAAATTCATGCAGCCAGAAAGACATAACCAAATAATCTGTATCTGTAAAGTGTTTCTTAACATTTCATTTTATTTCTTTACATTTTTAATTTTTTTTTTTTTCTTTTGGTAAATAACAGAAAATATCTTGTTTCCATTGCAGAACATTCAGGCTTGGGAAGTCCTATGGATTACAGTTTAACACTGAATGAAAATGAGATAGCATTCCATATCCAAAGGAAACAGGAGTGATGCACTGCAGTGAGTCTGAATTTAGCAATGTAAGTCTGACACCTGGTCTTAAGTCTGAGTAGTCTGACAGTTGCTCTTGACCTGCCTTTGTACCAGTAGGCAGGGTGATATTGTCCTGGCTGTCTGAAGAGCATTCTAGAGATGATTTCACAAACTTGAGAAACTTTAGAAGGTTAAGAGTGAAATCTACCTGTGTACCATGAAATCCAAAGCAGGGTAAGTTGGGTGTCCTGGAGTGCCACTCTAATGGCAGCGGCACAGCAGGAAGGTGGTTTCATGTTCTAACATCTACTCCTTCTGGGCCTCAGGGCTTTGCTCTGCCACTAACTCATCATAGTAAGTTGAATACTTGGTAATTTTGTTCTGATTTGTTTTGCAGAAATTATACTGGAGTTGTAGTGTTCTCTTGGGCTTATTGAATAATCTGGCAATTTAAATACTGGCACTTAGGATAGAATAAGGCATGTGCTCAACTCATTTTGAGCTATGAAAATATAAACTAATTTTTAGTCAGCTAATATTGGAGGAAATGTGATTAAATATAGTTTGGAAGCTAAGAGAATGTTCAGTTTAGCAAATGATACGTTTCTTACCTTGTGTCTTGAAAACACTTTTAAAAATAGATTTTAAAGTGCATTATAATCTCAAAAGAAAAAAAAGTATTTTAAATTAGTTTGAAGTTATTTTATATATCAGTCAAAATAATTCAGTCAAGACATATTTATGAAAAGCTTTGTTTGACTTAAATCTGCATTTTCTGTTTTGACAGAAAAATTTCCTTCTCTACTCATTTCCAATCTGAAAGCCATTTCTGATTACAAACTAATATATTTATCAATCTCTGTATTTTGCAGTCAATTCTGATAGCATGAGGGCATCAAAATGTTGTTTTAATAACTGTGTGCCATCCTTTCAATCTAACACCAGTTGTCTTATACAAACTGACTTAATATGTAACAGTGACATCAGAATAATTAATTACTTTCAAATGCTGCCTTGTTTTTATACTGTGTGTTTTAGTAGTAATAAGAAGCTTATAATATAAAGATACGTGTATCTATCTATATATAAATACATAGATAATATAAAAATATAATGTGGCTTATTGAAGAGTAAAAAGCATTTCTGCTCATTTGCAGTGAGGTTCAAGTAAAATCATTTTTTTTTGCAGTACTTTTTTGAGGTTGAACTGCTCCATACTAATTCCACATTAATTTCTTGACAATGAACTAACAGTTGCATTATCATTTTGGAAATCTATTTTGATATCACTGTCTATAACTACCTGAAGGAAAGTTCTAGCCAGGTGAGGGTTGGTCTCTTCTCCCAGGCACTCAGCAATAGGACAAAGGGGCATGGGCTCAAGCTCTGCCAGGGGAAATTTAAGTTGGA
>JAWWEV010000172.1:7742052-7772136 GCA_035583235.1 Hafferia zeledoni | reverse complement strand
GGTCTCTTCTCCCAGGCACTCAGCAATAGGACAAAGGGGCATGGGCTCAAGCTCTGCCAGGGGAAATTTAAGTTGGATATCAGAAAAAAAATTTTTCCAGAGAGAGTAATCAGGCATTGGAATGGGCTGCCCGGGGAGGTGGTGGATTCACCATCCCTGGAGATTTTTGAACTGAGCTTGGACGTGGCATTGAGTGCCATGATCTGGTAAAGGGACTGGAGTTGACCAAGGGTTGGACTTGATGATCTCGGAGGTCTTTTCCAACCCAATCGATTCTATGGTTCTGTTCTATATCTATAATATTAGGAATCTCATTTTCCTTTGAATGCCTGGTTTGGATTTCCTTGTAACAAGTTGGAAACTAGAATTCACTCCAGTACCATCAGGCGAGTCCGTTCACACAATGCAGTAAAAGCTGTGATCTGAATGTGGCCTTTATTTTTTCTCGATCCCAGTATCGGTCTCTTCCTCCTCAGGCTCCTCCATCATGGCAGTGGGACTGTGATTGTACCCCCCGCCCCCACCAAGGTGAGTTTAATTCTTCTGTGGAACTTAACATCCTGCATAGGAAGATGATCACAAGAAAAACATTCTTGGTGATACACAACAGTAAGTACAGGGTGCCACTGCTTCCCTCAAGTGTCTCAGCGGCTGCCCCTCTGCACATTTTCCTTCATGGAGAAAAAATGTTTTAGGGAGAAGACTGACCTTGTTTACATGTCTCTACTGCAGCAGCTACCCTGTGATGTTTTGGCATGATGTCTTTCTCAGAGGAGAAAAAAAAAAAAAAGGCAAAAAAAAGTTAAAAAAAACCCAAACAGCAACTAAAGGAAGAGGAATTGCTTAGTGATGCTCCATTCCTCAGTAATCAGTATTTTCATGCTGAAGAGGCTCTTATCAAAATAGAGGAAAAGTTGTAAGTGTGGCTCAGCTGGACAAGAGGTGAAGTGTGTAAATCTGAGTACTGCAAAGAGAAAGGCAAACGTGTTTTTCCATACCATTTTCTCTGTTTATAATATCCATGAAAAATGCAACCTGAAAATATTCTTTCATTCTTGTCTTTCGTCTTTATGTGTGTCTGGTTTCCTGGTGTCAAATGCTTGGCTGGTAGCTCTGATTGCAGTATCTGTGGCTTTGTCATTTACTGAAATTTCCCTAAAATGTGAGAAATGTTAATTTCTCTTTGAATTTAATAGGGTTAATATATTTGAGAAAATACAGAGTAATAATATTTGAACCTACTAACCTCTTTCATCTGAAATTTAGAAACATTAACTAATTAAGTATCACAATTCCCCCATGAGAAACTTCACAGTAATCACTATATTTGCTTGACATCTCTACTATTAGAATTATTCACTGTGATTTTAAGACAGCTTTACAGTAGCTATTTAATAATGTGTGACATTACAAAGCAAGTTGGTCTAGAGAGTGAAAGATAGAGAAACAGAGCTTATCTATGGCAGTGAATCCAGCAGACTTGAACTGAATGCACTCTGAAAGTCAATTAGTCAAACTCCACTAAACTCCTCTGTGGAAATTCTTATTCAAATGTACCATGGTCACAACTGGGGCAGGGGTGAATATCAGCACTGTGTAGAAAATTTTCACTGTATCTTGTTCTGATTCACTTCCTGATTGACCATGTGTGACCAGTGTGATGATGGAAATGACTGAAAAGTATGAAACATTTTAAGCTAAATGAAAATATCTTGCACAGTTCAAAGTAAGATGTGAAAATTTTGAATATTTTGAAACAAAATTGATTTTTACTTAAGCAGGCAGGGAAAAAGTGTTGCATGAAGTGAGAGAATATGATTTTGGTTCACTGTTGCAGTGAAACTTGAACATTCCAATGACTTTTGAATTTTTTATTTAAAAAGGAGATACGCTTAAACACATATGTTTCACTGAAAGTTTCCATTTTTGTTAGAAAAGTAATTTTCTATAAATTGATTTTGTGAAAAATGATTCTGAGCAATTAACAGTCAAGAGAGTCCACTGCATAAGAGAGTCAAGAAATACAGGTGGGAGTAACACCTACAACATTTATTTTTCATTTTATTTTCACAGCTGAATAGTCCTTGTCTTTTACTGTATTGACTCTGAAGCACTGATCATTCACCATTTTTTTTCCTAAGAGCCAAGAAACTATTGGTAAAAAAATGTTTCAGAAAAAAACCTGTCCATAAGAAAATACTTTTTGCAAACCCATTAATTAGATTTTGGCTTTTTTTCTTGATGGTTGCTTGTTTGAAAACTCTTTAAAAATCTGCTATTATAAATTACAAATGCAGTTGCTACTTGTGCACAAAGCCAATAACAGAGCTAGACATTTGCCCTCTGAAAAGAATGACACAAAATATTTGGTAATTAGATGAAAAACTAGTTTTATGATTGAAAAATCTGAGCCCATTGGTCTCATTTGGCACCTTTGCTGCACTGTGTCCTGTAAGCTGGCTGTATAAAGAAATAGTTCTTTGACCAGTTTGCCCTGCAAAGCTTTTTAACCAAACCCAGGCAATGCAGAAAAGAACAAAATATGGCTTTTAGCAGCCTTTCGAGGGTTTCCTTGCAGCAAGATAATTCAGCTCAATATTTGTGATTGATTAGCCTAAAAGTATGTACAATGCAAGAAATGCTCATCATCACTGTATTTGGAAATGGGTGATGGGAGATTTCCTTGTGTTTTAAGAAATAAGACATTACACTATTCTGAACTAGATAAATATTTTTGCTGCAGTCAGTAAAATAGCAAAGCAGAAGAGAAATCTAGATAATGACGCTAATTTTTCTCTCCATGGGGAAATGATGATGAAGATAGCTGGAAAATTTTGCTTAGGACTTTTAAATACAGCATTCCCATAATTAATTACTTCCTATTACTGTTGCTTTGGGGTACTTTCTGTAGTGTTTTCTGCTAGGTGTAGAAACCCTCTGCTCCCACGAGCTGCACAGATACAATTTTAGCTCCAAAGGAATGGCAAAGCTACAAGCAGTCACTGTCAAGAGAGGCTGTAAAGCAAAGAAAGGCCAGTTCCACTGTGACATGAACAGAAATGGTTGTGGTGCAGAGGGAGGAAAGGCAAAGTGGCATAAAGATGAGTGTGATCTGACATCTTGAGGATATAAAATGAGCCTGCCATGGCAGCTGATGCAACACCTGGGCAGTGTCCTCATGGGGCTGCAATCCCCTGGTGCTGCCTTCCCTTCCTGCCCAATTAAGAATATTTAGCCCCCTCTTCTTTCCCCTTCTGTGATGGAGTGAGTATTGTGTTGGAGGAGAAGTGGTCATTCATAGCAGCATCAGGCAGCAGTGATAAGGATGGCACAGTTTTGCTACAAGACAGGCACTGACATTTGCAGGCGGGCTGGACTGCAGATTAACATCAAAAAGAACATTTCAGAGAGCTGTGAAGTGCTGTATCTGCCAGGGCTGGGGAGAGAGCAAGTAGCAGGTTTTTGGACAGTATCCTATAAGCAACGACTACAGCATGCCTGAGGGACTGCATTAGGAAAGTATTGCTGTTGGCTTTCTTTTTTCTTCCCTAGTTGTCTGATTTTGGCTTCTGTTGGAGTCTACGGGATGAGGAGATAAACTGGACTGTCATTATACATCCAATTTTATCCGTAGTCTCTGCACAAAACCACCTCTGAACGTCATCAGCCAACTGTTATCAAAGTAGAGAAGGTGCAAATATTAATGGATATAAGAAAAATAAGAGGCTAGTATGTTCCCTTCTGTGTGCTTCCTGAAGTGCTTGTGATATCACTGTCAGCCAGAAAACTGCCTGCCTGCAATGTCAAATATCCACATGGTGGTAGAAAACATGTTTTGAGGCAAGAGCTTGCGTTATGGCTCTGAAATCTTAGCATGACCTTCCTCTCTCCTCAGATTTATAGATAAGGGCTCTGGTGAAGGCAGTGTGGTTGCAATGCTGAAGACTCTTGAAAAGCTTTTAGCAGCTTGAATTCCACAGCCAATTTGTTGCTGAGTTGAGCCCTGAGTTAGTAACAAAGAAAAAAATAATGGTTGATTGACTGAGCATATTGAACTGTACAAGTCACTTAATTTTCATCCCACTTCACTTATGGCAAAATTGCATGTTAGAGGTACAAACAGCCGAGGGAAAAAGGAGTGCCTTTCTTTTCTAATATTGCAGTTAGAAAGTTATTCTGGGGCTCTCTGCACATGGAAAACTGCTTAATATCAACATGGTACCACAAAATGTATTGACTGCAAATTCATACATGTACCCTACACAAAATGAATAAGGACTCCTACTTTCAAAGTTGTTGACAATCTAGGCATTGTGCCCACCCCTGCTTCACGCTCTAAAGCAAAATGCTTCAACTATTTGGTAGAGAAAGATGCCAGGCCAATCTGTGTTTTTCCAGTTTTTTCTTTATCTATTTTTCCTCCTGAGGCAGATTTGTTATGAAATTATCAGGACAGAGTCCAGGAGACTGGATTTGAAATTTTATCTCTGTCACTGACTGGTCATGGAATTTTTAGAGAAACTGTGGTCCCATTGTTTGTCTTCAGTCTCTTTCATAGACCTGCTGGAGTCTTTAGGACAAATTTTATTTTAAAATATTAGTATCAAATTTTCAAGGACACCTATTACTAGTTTTGATATGTTAACTAATTTTCTAGACTTTCAAAAAGAATGCATTTTTTAAAATTCTTTGGGAAATTCTGACATCACTCATATTTGTAAGCTCTAAAGGACCAGGGAATGTGCCTGATCACTGGAAACTTATTGACTGTTAAAATTTTACAGCATGGGTTCACTTATTTTTTGCTGTCTTCAATAAGACAGTGCTTGGTAGATGGTACGTGCTGCGACTCATTGACAGTAGGCAGCGTTCATGGGGTTACTCTGGTTTTGAAGGCTAAAAACACTTAAGAGCATGGATGGAGCCCAGTCTGTGATAACTGCCTTCAATGGTAAGGAATAACTCTGGACTCTTTTTTAAATTTACCAGTGAAAATGCAGTCCTGTTTTTTGCCCATTGAAAATATTTAATTTTTTTTGTTAATTCTTGATATAAAACTAAACCCAACAGAATAGCAAATACCATTTCATCTAAATTGAATAAAGAGTTTCTACAGGTCTAAATGACACTATTTTTAATTTTCAGCTCATAAAATTTGCACGAATTTAACTTTCAATTACCATTTTTTTCCCTTTAAATTAAAAAATATAAACCAATAAAAGCCTGGGATAAATGTTGATATGCACATCAATAGCAGTTTTTATCCAGGTATCATGGAAATTAAGACTTGTTTACCCATAAGTTGGATGAAAATTAAATTTGGGTAGACAAAATCTTAGTCTCCACAGTGTTTCTGACCTGGCAGATGATGGCTGGGCAAGTCAACACATTTAGTTTTGCTCTTGACTTTTGATTTTCTTTTTTAATTTGGAGGGAAAGAAACAGTTTATTTAGTATTTTTTTGTCAGTACCCAGCACAATGGGGCCAGGGTTGATGATGCCAATGTACTACAGCCATATGTACACGTATACCCTTGAGATATGCAATGTGTGAGGTTTGGGTGACTTAAACTGACAACTGAAACAGCCCTATCTGTCCACACACAGATTTTCCCTACAGTACTAAGAAGTCTTCCATATCCTACCTCTCTTGTAGAACAGTTGTTTGAGTCAAACTATTTTTTTTAATTTTAAAATAATGAATGACTAAATTTATTTTAATTGGTTTCCTTTTTTAAAGTGCAAATTCTCTGAGTCCTTGAGCTGAGTTTCTTCCCAGTATTTCAAAACACATCAGTGAAAATACTTCAGGACACCTACACATAGTTTAAAGCAACCTGAGGGCACCACTAAGAATATGAAAGTATTCTGTTAATTTTTATGGAGAATAAATTATTAAAAATTCCCAAGAATAAGCAACAGGAATGATAAATAGAAATTTGATTAATAAATTCAGGTTGAGTATAAAAAACCTGCAGCAAATATTTGGCAGGATGTATCATCTTAGTAAAGGGGAAATACGACCACATAGTATTAAATAAACAATGTACTTTACATTAGTTAATTAGAAAACTTATAAATTCTTCTAAGCATGCCCATATCACAGAGTAACTTGTTTTTTCTTGTACCACCTATATTCTAAGTAGCTCCTCTTCCCCACTGGTATGTGACTCCCAAGGCAAATGTAGAGACTCTGCATACATTAAGTTACTAAATAAACCGAGCTCTTTTCAGCTAAATATAGTCTTTATTTTGCAAGATCAGAACAGCATCATGTTATGTTTTCTAATTTGTTTATAATTTCTAAAGTATCTACAGGCAAGATCTGGGATGCAGAGCTTGTGTTCCAGTTCATCCTTCTACATGATAATTTTTTAACAGTTTTCCAGAGTTGTACTCAGTTTCCCTGGAAGAGTTTGTGACAAGGAAGAAAAACTTTAGGACAGGAGAAACTTCTTTTTCGGGTAGGTGTTTGGGGTGACAGTATTAAAATGATGCATCCTACAGAAAGTCACACAACGGGATTTTGATCTTGATTTAAAAGTGCTACTTTAAAACAAAAACTTAAATAATACATGGAAAATGTAGTCCTTGAACCTTTAAGTAATGATTATGAACATAATGGCATTTGGATACTCGTCACAGAGACAAGTAATGAGCACCTTATTTAACTTGAATGGCTGAATAGCTGCTGCCCTGATTCTGACTATTAGCCTCCAAGTAAAATATTTTTAATTTAGTTCCTTTTCTGCTCAGCTTCTCCAATTTGAAGGTCTTTGGTTACACTGTAATTCTCTAAATGTCAAAATGCATCAGGAATATGACGAAAAAGACATAAAGTAGTGAAATAATTTCACATGAAATCAACGAACAGAAATATACAGTAAATGTTTTAGCTACATTGCAGAAATTGCACAAACCCACAAGGGGCATCAGGGTTTGATGAAAATGTATACAATTAAAGTAAAGAGCCTGAGGCTGTAGTCGTCTAAGTACCGTGAGACCCTAGTTGAGATAGTTCAGAGGTTTGGGGCAAGATTTTCGTCAGAAAATGTCAGTTCATTGGGGCTGAAACTTTTCATATAAATGTATTGGTCTTCATGAAACTTCCACTGGGAGAAGTATCTAAGCTCAAATATAGAATTTTTGTAAAAATGAGAATACATGAGGTACCTCAAATATTTGAATATTGGGGGAATGCTACACAGCTTCACAAAATTCAAAGGCAACTGTAAACACTTTTAGAGCTTACTTGGATTGATACACAGTTAAGTATCCTCTTTTTATAACATTTTTCATTCACTCAGTTCTTAATGTCTCTGACAAAAATCCAGATATTCCATCTTCAAATGTAAACTTTAGCTGTAAGATAATTTCTTTAAGCTTCTGAATGTTATGTAACTATGAAAACCAGTTGGGCTAAGAACAAAAAAGCCGACAGATTTGCAGAGTCAAGAACAGATCGAAACTAATGGTTTCCTGTTCTACAGGGGAAAAAAGTGCCAAGGAATCTCAGAAAGTGACAGATTTTGTTCATAGAGGCTTTTGCCTGGTAGCTGAAAACAGTGTTTTGGAGGGGTGGAGTGGAGGTAGAGAATTGAAAGCAGGGAGAAACAGTTGGATTTCAGTTGAAAGAAGACAGGAATGGAACCAGAGCAGGGGCAGAGCCGTCCCAATAGAGAAGTACCAAAAGTGGAAATCACTGAATGTTTGTAATAACATACAGTAGGATCTATCTGAGTGGTCTCGATAGGGTTTCATTTTCATTTCAAGTGACTTCTGAAATTAATGAAAAACATGTAAAAAAGACTGTAAAACTATACTTTTTTTAAAATAAAAGTTATTTTTCTACATATTTATAGAGCTGTGTTCTTAAGCTAGACCCACTATTTTGAGATTTTGTATAGAAGAATCAAGATAGTCTCTGTAGTGAAAACATCTAATATTCATATAGAACAAAGTGCCACAGTGACATTTAGTGATTCACTCAGGGAGTTCTTTTGTCAAGTAGAAAATCATCCTTCCTCTTCAAGCTTGCTTACTTTCAGTGTTACCGTGTGTAACTGTAAGGGACTGAGCCTCTCTGACCTTAATCTATGATTTCAAGTAAGGTTGGAAGGAACTGAAAATCAGGTCTGCTGCAAGTCCTTTGATCTCCAGGGACTTACATCTTCCTTGTAGCATTTGTTATTACATTTCTGTGTTCTCCCCACATGACTCAGTGATCCATCACCACATGAGATTTAATGTATTTTTACCAGCTGTGTTTGTTGACAGTTGTTTATTGTTCTTATACACTGTGTATATCTGATCCCTTGGCTTTCTGGCAAGATAGAGAGATGTTTTGAAGCTCCGTGTTGAAATGGCTTTGGGCTCAAGTTGTGTTTGGGCTAAAATAGCACACAGACAGTATAAGCTGCCTTCTATCACGTCAAGGCAATAATCTCCTAGGAGCAGACATTCTCTTGGGCTAATTAACACTAATTTTGGCTCTTCCATTCTCTTGTAGACCTCATCTTTTGATACGTGTCAGTGGATGTTTATGATATACCATCTGATCTACGTCAATAATGACAATGAAGAATCAAAGTTAATTAACTGGTAATGGTGACATTTACCTCTTTGTAGCGGACAGATTTGCAACAAAAGCACCTGAAGTTTATATGTTTCTGTAAATAATAATGACCTCTGCCTTTACACTATCCCATCTAGAAATTTGGCAAGAGTTATCAGTCCTATCCTCACCAGATTAACTTTTGTTCACCACATGTGAGAGGGAAATAATATTTCATGCCTGTTTTGTACCTGAAGCAGTGCTCCATGGGGAAGAGAGGTAGGAGAGCCTGATGTGCACACCAGTGGGTTTGTACCACTTGCAGATCTCCAGGTCACCTTCAGCAAGTTATCTGCTCTAAGTTCCCTGAAGTCTTGTCATGGCAAATTTCCCTTGGGATATTGCCTGAGTCATCTGATGTCAAATCTACTTTTTATTTAAAAGCCAACATTTTGGTGTCTTCCTTGTCTTCTTATTGCAAAATTGAGGCTGAGGTGGCACGTTAAGAATATTTAATAGTGCTACTGCTTTTTGCATCTTGGCAAAGTTCTTTGCTCTCTGGAATTTTTTGATTTTCTTTTTTTGGTTGGGCTTTGCTTTGGGTAATTTTCCTTTTAGTTTCAATTATGATTCTCAAACTTTAGGAGTCTTTTTCTTTGACTTGGTTTTCTTCTAGTTTCAGTTTGGATTTTTTACAGGAGAAGAGGATGAATACTGCCTTCAAGCACTTCCACTGTCAGAGCAAGGCAAAAGGCTTTATCTTTTTCAGTACAGGTGGCATAAGGATTGTGGTAGAAAAAAGCCTTATAGGTAGCAGAATAAATTCAGCAGCTACTGGAGATGGTTCAAGGACTTAGTTATAACAAATTTCAAAAATTACTTTGCAAAATTCTGGTTAACTATCCAGGATATGCTTTCTGATTTTGGGTCTCCTTGTATTCACTTGGACTGGAAAAAGAAGGGTAAAATGTTCTAGCCCCAAGGTTATCACTTAGTTTTTGTGTTCTTAAATGTTGTTCTAGGTGTACACTTAGTGAAAAGAGTACTGGAAACAATTTAGCCAAACAATCAAGGTGTTGGTTGCTCCATCAAACTGAAGCAGATTCACACATTTGTGAATTGAACTTCTATCAGAAGATAATAGATGTTGCTCGTGACCCGTACAGGTGAGCTTGTACTTCAGAATATAAATTCTTCAGGTCATAATTTTCAAAACCACTACATTCAAAATACCTGTTAAGGAAACCAACCCATGTCTTGAAATTAAATGGTATGAAAATATCCTTATTAGACACTGATGGCAAGGACAGAATTGATAGAGGGCAGAAAGAATGAGATCGATATTACCAGGGATAGCTGCTACAATTGTAAAAGAAGTACCAATTGCAACAGAAAGCTTCCATGAGTCTTACACTTATGTTACTGATGGAAATTTTAAACATTTTTTAAACTTTTCTTTAAAATGCACAGTATGTGGATGCTGTGTTGAGAAGTCTGTAATGCTTCTCTGGGCACTTTTTACTTCTACTATGGATTTTACCTGGCTGGGCAGCAGCCCTTTATTCTATTGAGGGTAATCTTTACTCAGAATTCGCAGATAATCAGCTCTCTCTGCCTAGCTGATTGCATTGATCTTGCAATCAATCTCATGATGTTCTCCTGTACAGCTTGTAATAGAAGAGTGAAACAATCTGGATTTTGGATATGTGTGAATCCTTGGCCACATTTCCATGCACACCTATCCTCTCCATCCACCCACTCGCACACAACCACAAGCCTCTTTTATGCTTGATTAGATTAGGCAGAGAACCAATACATTTTCTTGTAGTGTTCCCTATCTGTTAATTACCTTTGGATGAGGTGTGCTTCTTGTAGGTATTTATGTCAATAGTCTTGAGAAGCCCTTAGACTTCACGTTTGATGCTCGTCAGTCTGCATCCAGAATGTTCTCCCAGGACTCTGCACGGACAGGCAGTGTGTGTGCAGCTGCCAGTAAAGGGCACCATATATTTGCTTTTCCTCAGAAGCAGAGCAGAGATCAAATTATAGCCACTTCTCGGTTATTTGGTTGTTCCCTGGGGAAACCCAGCTGATGTCCTGTTTCCCATCAAAGCTCTACCTTCACCCTGCCCCTCCAAACATGAGGGAGAGGTTCAGAGTCATTTACCTCTCATGGATCTTTCTGTTCCTTTATTCCCCCAGTAGCTACACAGGTACATTCACAACTGATCCTTGGTATTTCATATTCACTGTGTTAGTTTGCAGACCTTAAAAATCCTGAGAGAGAGGAGAAGTCAAGAGGTTGGTTTCAGGCTTTTGTGGGGAGGTCGCTGCAATTCTTCAGCTCAGATTGATGCAGCATCCAGGGAGCAAATTCATTACCTGCCCTCAGAAGGTAAGAAACAATTCTGGCACCCAGAACCTGCAGTTCCCATAGGACACAGAACTGGTACTGGTGTGTGCGTCTTGAGGAAATTTTTTACTTTAATGTCCATTTAATGAGCAAACCTCAACTTAAAGAAAGTCTTCTGTTCACACTTAATTGAGGCTGGTCTCTTCTTTTTTTCTTAATTTGCTTTTAATTTGATCAAATTTTTTGCAGTTTACTGACAAGAAAGTAGTTGAATTCATCCTCATTGAAGGTCAAGGCTGCTTGTTTTACCATTGTTTTACATGCAAAGAGAAACCGTATTCATTTCATTTTCAGTATTATGTCTGTGCTGCCTATCATATATTTAATCTCCTGAGTTTTTGTTTTTGAAATACAAGGAAACTCGAAAAAGGATTTCTGTTACTTTATTCATTTTAAAACACTTCTGTAAGTGATAATTTGCAAAGAGTCCATTCTGTTCTTTAATAGAATTTCTTCCACTCTTTATGTGAACTGGTTTATCATACTAAGGTTGCTGTACAAAGCAGCTCAGTTGTTGTTTGTTAGAAAATCAAACACTGAAGCACTTCCTTTGGGGATACGGATAGATGCACAATGTTTCATGGGATTCAAAAAACCTGGAAGAATAGGCCAGAGTTTGTTCTGACCAAGTTAGAAAAATCATTCAACTAAGTCCTTTCCTAGCTGAGTTACGTCTAAGCTTATACCGTAAACTAGAATGATGGCATATACGTCCATTAAAAGTTGGGTGGTATAGTTTCTGTTTAAATCCAACAAGCTTTGAAGACCTGTGTCTGTGCTCAACTTCTTCTTTTGAAGCAGTAGAAACAGATCCATTTTCATGGTTTTTTCTTTGGTCACATCTAATGTACTGGCCAAAATCTACATGTAGAAAACAACTGGAATGAATAGCCTAAAAAAAAAAAAGATAAAAAAGAAAATTGTTCTGTCTTTCCTCCTCAGTATTTAAGATTTAACAAGTTCTATCAGGTAGAAGTAGTTTACTCTAATTATTTAAGATTTGACAAGTACTGTAAGGAACAAAGCTGTCTGAACAAAATTATGAGGCTTGTACTTGTTCATGTTCCCTGCTGATGGGACCTGATTCGTCGCAGGCTGAGGTTAGTAATTAATCCCAACCAAAGGTTTTTCCTCTCAATTAGCAGCCCCTTATATAAGCTGCCTGGTTGTCTACAGCTGCCTTGTGGGAAATACCCATGTTTTGCAAGTTTTATGAATCTGACCCCCTAGGCCAGTTACAAAGTTATTTCAAGGAGAGATGCTGATCTGTTTTGCAGTCATAGCTGTGAGCAGTGCTCTAGGGCAGATCCCATCAGGTAACTGCAAAAGCCAGCACCCAAAGGAGGGGGAGAAATGTGCCCTCAGCCTGGCATCCTGCAAATTCCACCTCTGAACCACACAAAGTCCCTCTCATAGTGTCTGTGTTTCTGGAAACCTGGGAAAGGGTGTTTATATTCCCATGACTGACAGAAAGTGTTTCTGAAGCTGTCTTAAAATCCATTTTAAATTCCACCTATAAAATGTATGTGTGTAAACATGTCTCTGATTACTTTATAGACATGGCTTACGCACAGTATGAGCCAGGCCTGAAGAGTCTTAGTAAGCCTTTAGGTGTATGTTATTTCCTAACACAAAGCTACAACACACCTTCTCTGCCCAAGGGTTATCACAACATGCCACCAGGGAAACCACGGGGCACGTACTTTGTGTGAGAGTGTAGAGCCCCAGTTCAGGATACTGAACTTGCACAGAGTTTAGTTGTGTCAATCTGCCCATCCATTTTCTTTTCTGTGGGTTCAGTTTTCTCCTGTTTCTCCCAGGCATCATTATTACCCTACATTTCTGTCAGTGGCTTCACGGAACAGTGAACTTAGCCTTGGGATATGACAGGCAGAAGCAGCCTATCTCCCTTGTTTATCCAGGCTAAGACAAGAGGCCAGATCCTGTGCCTACTTAAATTTACCCTGTAGAAACTGAAGACATAAACGGAAGTGAAATTGAAGTGGTGAAATGGAGAATGTTGCACTGTGACTCTCTCTGAGGAGGATGCTTGTCCCCCCTCAGCACTCACGAGTGCATTCTGGGCTTATCACTTCTTTTTTACTCCAAGCCCCACTACCACCAAGAGACCAAGGCATAAAAGTACTGGGATTAACGTGTATCCTTTAATACTTTAATACTATCCTATTAGCACAGGGTTTAAATATGCTGGGGAATTTAAAGACGATTCAAATTACACACTTCAAGACTTTAAGCACTTGGGAAGAAAATAGAATTTTTGACTGATGGAGCCCAATTTTTTTCCCAGCTATACCTTTGTGACCCACGCACGCTGATAATGTAATGGAGGGGACTGCAGACCCTCCAAGGGATTTTTAATTTCAAAATGGATGGCAGATATCCATTCACTAATAAATCAACTGCAGCATTTCTGCAAGAAAGAAAAAAGGCTCAAGGCATCCAATTATGGTCTTGTGTACTTTCTCCCACCCTCTGGGTTCATAGAGTTAACAGTTGTTTGAAGTACGGATGGGCAGATGACCAGCCACATTATTAGTTGACACATGTTATTTATATAAATTACATTTTAATTTGGTGCACAGTAAGAGATTTATCAATCAGTATGATTTTTTTTTTCCTAGGACCTTATTCTTGCACTGCTGTTTCATGGCACTACTTTCTTTTGGGCAAGAAAAGTCGTATAGATTTATTGCCTTTCTCTTTTCTGTGCAACCTAGCCTAATAAGACCATTGCAGTGCTGCAGCCTGTGAAATTAGCCTATGAACTCCTTGTATCAGTCTGTCTGTGTCAATATCCTTCAGATCAACCTGGTAAGAAGACTTAAGTGTGAACATATCTGTCTTTTTCTTATTATAGACTGATGTTGGTGTAGGTGGCAGCCTAAGGAAATGCAGCAGGGGTTTCTGCTTCACGTTCAAATTGCAGCAGATTTCTTTCTTTCTCTTTTCATTCAGTAGGGTATCCACTGATATCCCTGAAATCAACAGTTACAGTGTAAACAGGCAGCCCATAACTATGATGGGCCTATGACTTTTTGGATGTTACTGCAAGAGTAATTTCATTGTCTCATGGCAGTAACACTCATTTGTACAAAAGCCCATTTTTAATCTAAAGTTTGGTTGTGGCAATATAAACAAAAGAGAATTAATTGTTTTAGATCCTATGCAGGGATAAATATTGCCAGTAAAGTGATTTACTGTCTATCTCCTGAGATTTTAAATTAATCTACAGGTATTTTATATACTTAAAGCTTGTTCTTCGGCATAAATACTGAATGTAAGATCATGGCCTCACCCTGTTCTGTATCACTCTTTCAGTTGCTATAGAGCAAATACAATGAAGTGACACCTCTGCACAAATGACTGAGATGCCAGAGCTTTATTAAGTATTTGGATGTCTGGACTCTACATATGCATATCAGTTTATGCCTTATTTACTTCAAACAAACCACTCAAGTGTCATTTTGTATGCATGTGAGTGCTCTGAGATCGCTCTGTCTCCTAGTTTGCATGCATGACATGGGCTAGGCTCACAAGAACTAACATATGCTCATGGGTAGGGAGAATCAAGCCATTTTAAAGTTATGTAGCCTGTTATTTTTTTGAGTTACAGAGTGAATTCTGTGGGGTTTTTTACCCCTGACTACTGTATTTTGGACAATTGCCCTCAAACTTTAACATGGTGCATAACGCCCATATGGGGAACTTGCTTTTCTTATAACTGTTTGCACCACTTAATGATGTCTGTGTTAAACAGGACCCTGCAGAGTAAAAGGACATCCACAATAACTGTGTGTCACACAAATGGAATGAGGATAGATGTTTTGTGCTGCAGGCACTGGCCTGGTGTTGAAAATTTTGAAGCTCACTTTCTGGCTGTGTCACACAGTGTATGATGGATGGTGAGTCTTCAAGGGCCAATTTTTTTTCCAATGCCTAAAGTACCAAGTAAATATCCATTGACATTTTCAAAAGCATCAGGGGATTGTCTTCCATGGGGCTTTTCAGCATTCCTATGGAAAGCACAGCTCTGAGTCCCTCAAGCCTCCCAGTAGTCAGCCTTGCTCTTCTCCCTACATGATGATTCCATGCCCAGTGCAAGGGAACCTCAGACACCTTCACAGCTTCAGATTTAACTCTTAAAAAACAAGAGAAAACGTAAACAGAGAGATCTGAATTGTACAGGGATCCCAAAAGCTACAACAGTAAAATTTCCTTTTTAAACTAAACTCAGGATAAAGATGTGGCTAACACCACATCCCTGTGCCTGAATTACCACTTGGAGTGCATGGTGGTAATTTCCATCTCAAGCTTTAGTGACTTGCAAATCTTCCTCCACTTTGGAGGACTGCATTCCTAGAGAAATGCAGGTAGTGGGATCACAATGTATGTAACTAAGGGCATCCAACAGAGTTTTCCTGTACAATGTTTGAGTGTCCGGCATAATGTACGAGTTATTGAAAGTGTTTTTGCTGATTTAAGGTGACATGGCAGGTTAAAAGTATTTTTATCATTTTTCTGCTCTAATTTTGGCACTTTTAGACTGCTAACAGCAACAATAATATTAAAAATTGTATCCTTAATTTTAATGGTAAATAATCACAATAGAAGCAAGTTTTCTATTGTTCGAAAAAGTATGCAAGTGTCTATGTATTTTGAGACAAGAGACAGGGCAGACAGAATTCCTGTGTTCCTGTTTCTCGCTAAGCTTGCAGTGATTGGGAATTCAAGGCACTTGAGCTGTTGCAGCCATTTTTAGGTGGCGTTTCACATCTGACTACGCTGTCAGGTACGCTGAAGTGGTTGCTGAAATAAGATGCCTGAGAACCCACTCAGCCAAGACGTTCCATCTGCTTCCTGATGGCTGACAACAGCGAATGTCTCTTGCGCTGCTGCCAGCGGAATTCTCCCTTTCAAATCACGTTGTGCAGTGCCAGAGTCATTCCCTGCCATGTCATTAATGCTGGGAAGGACTCAGACTTTCTATTTACCTTGCAATTTCACAATTTCTAGTCTAGTCTTTTTGGTCCAGAAAAGTGTTAGCAACCCAAGTACATTGTTCTCATTTTCTACATCTATGTTTTTTGCATTTTTTTTCTCAAGGAAAAGTAAGTTTAATTGAAATAAAAAGGTTTCATAGTGATAGAAGAACAATGCTGGTTCTGTTTTTTCCTAAGTTATGTGGGAAAAGGTTTTTGTTTAGTGCCTTCTTACATAAAATATTTAAATGCAAATATTCACCAGGCTCTGACTCTGGTGCTGCTGTGTACTTCTCTGCTTCAGTACAGTGATGATGCATGCTTTGGATTGTTCACATCACAAGTGTCATTTGGTCAAAAATAGTAGATAAAAATTGTCCTAGATTCCATGGATTATTATCAGAAAATATGTAGGGTTGAATAACCTTCTTGCAGAAATCATTTAACTTGTGTCAGTCTCCAGCCTCCCAGGAGAAGAACTGACTGCCCAGGTGGAACTCACATCAACTTCCTATCAGATTTCTGAAAACCAGAATATGTCAGTAGTCCTACATTGGGGCCTTAAGTGGGGAATCACAAAAACACCTTATTTTCTGGACCAGCATTTGTTTAACAAATTGATGACATCCATTGACATAAATACCAAATGGGGCATTTTTCAGCCATGGCTGAAAAAAATCAAATTGCAAGCAGACACCAAAAAGATGGTGTCACTCCCTCCATGTCCCTTCTGCTCTTCATACCCGTTTACATTCTCCAACCTGTTCCCTTGCACTGGGACTGGGGCTTGAGTCTCCTGGTGAGCCAATTTCAATCTCTAAGTAAACAGAAGAAAATTGTTTTGGTTTTTTTGGGGGGTATTGAGGGTTTTTTTGTAAGTTTGGTGTAAACTGCTAAATGTATTTAGCAGGGTGAGAGGTTGATTCCAAATGCTGCCTGCCTGTTTCTGTTCCTTCGCCTCCTCCTCAGCTGTGCTAGCACAGGTATTTCTGCATCCATGCCTTAAACTACCTCAAGGGATTGGTACAGGTTTTACCTAGTAAAAATGGCTATTATAATTCCAGATCTGTTCTTCCCACAGCGTCACAAACAGTTGTACCAGGATGCCTGAAGCGAGATGTTGGAAGAATCTGGGTGGTCAGGAGAGTGAGAGGAGAATGGCACAGGCTGCCAAAGCAAATGGATGTCAAATCTGCCCTTAGTATGCACTTGGATACCTCTATAACAAGGTAAAGAGCTGGTGTGATACAAATTCACTTCCTAGTTTGGAAGGCATTTCCCCCTCAATGCAGACAGGGCTTTAACTATTGTGATGCTAATAAAAACTTTCACTTATAGAGCTGCTGCAAAGCACTTGAAAGGGCTTGCTATTCCTTAATGCATCTGGAGTAAGAAGCACAAAGGAGGCAATGCTAATGCACTGTTATGTGCTCTTTCTTTGGGATTTATTTATTCTTCCATTTAAAACACAACTTGCAGCTGCAAGGAGCTGAAGTGTGGACTTAAAAATAGAAGGAGACTAAGTATATTATACAAAATGCCCTCTAAGTAGACTATCACGTCTGACTGGTTTCTTTGCAGTGTATTGTGTGTCTAATAAAACATCATATATTTTGAACTCTACAGTGTTTTCAGCCTGAAATTTCTGTGTATGTCCCATTAGGAACCATGACAGAGATTCCTACACAAATTCTGAGTTTTATGAATACATAAAAGCACATATAGAAAATGACTGAAAGTACTCTGTATTTAGAGTTCTCAGGAATAAATATATATTACTAGTAGTCTCTAAACACTGGCAACACCTCTTGGGTTGCATACTGAAATTTCTTGTATCATTTAAGACTTGTTTCATTGACATCTGAAATGGTTTCAGTCTGCCAAGAAGTAGATGCAGGTAAGGCACTTCATTCAGTGCCCTCAGCAGGATGTTGGAAAGCTGACAGACTCATGCCAAAGGTTTCTCTTTCACTCCTTGCTAAGTGGGTTTTCTATTTTAAAATATTTTTAAAAATATTTTTCCTCATTTTTGTCAGTGCATATTGGATACATCTTCTCCTCAAGACTTGCTCATAGTCATCTGCTAATAATATTAAGTACTTTCCACATTTTGTGTTCATCCTACTCTTTGCTCTGCTTGTACAGTTTCACAAGCCTCTGTTCCTCCAACATGAAATGCTGGGAGCTGAAATGCACGTCAGCTGCATCAGCTGCAAATCTGTCCTAATGAAATTTGGCTAAAGTGGTCAGAGTTGCTCCAGACTAAATGAAGCTGCCACATGTTTTTGACAGTTGAGATGACCGTCCAACGCATCGCTCATAGCTCAGGATGGCATGCGTCATTAGGTTTACAAAATGTGAAAGAGAAGCCTATGCTAGAAGGTACTGTCCTTCAGGCTCTCTCATTATTTTGTCACTTTCCTTGAAATTCAGACAAAGTAGAAGCCTTGAAAGATCAACCATGCACAGATATGTTTTGTTTTGCCAGCTACTTTAAAAAAAAGGCAGATAAAAGCAAAAATCCAAAATACATAGTATTTCTCTCTCTCTCTCTCTCTTTTTTTTTTTTTTTTTTTTTTTTTTTTTTTTTTTTTTTTAATCCTGTTGTGTTTAATTTCAAGGCAGTGGGATGAATTGCAAATGGATAAAATTCAGAACACAAGTGACTGGTGTTGGTGTGACACCCAGAGCAGGAGACAAAAGGCTGTTAAGGACCTTACCTCTTGACACATTTTCATACTCTAATTTTACAGTCTTTCCTGTGACTGCCCACACAGAAGTGAAATGTTTGTCTAATTGAATATCCCAGGTTAGATTTTACAGGTGAACTTCTTATAATGAAACAGCTCAGCTGGATAGTCAGACATCCCACAGCATCCACTTCAGTCCAGAGTCGGCATTTGAAGTCTTGGAGTAAGACTTCAGCCTTTGATTTATCTTCTGTGCCTTGTAAGTCTTCCTGTAGACCCCAGAGCTCAAAAGTCTGTCATCACAGGTATCAGGGAGAATAAGAAAGAAATATTCTGTCACATGGGGATTTTCTTCTCAAGGCAGTAAGGGTCATTTTAAATTTGTTAGAATACTCTGTCAGATGTGGCTTAGTTTAGAAGTTCTCCTTAACAGTAGCACTCTGCATGTCTACTATCACTTTAGCAGTTTTAAGAAATATTTACAAATCTTAATCTCTCCTATTTTTCTCTGAGATGATAGATCCATTAAAAAGGTAATGTGACAAAAAACTTATGGTATGCCAATTAATGTTCAAAGAAACATATTTTTGAGGCTTTAGTAAATGGATGTTTGAAGAAATAAACAGTAATATAATAATAATCTCTCTCAACACGATGGGATCGTGGGCAGAATCCTGAGGTGAAGTAAAGGGCCTGTGTCCATTCATGTCAAAGGAATTGGGCTGATTGACATCACCACAAATGGGAAAGAAATGGAGGTGTCCATCAAATATTTCCTACAATAAAAACAGAAAAATAAACAAAAATCAAACTCTCAATAATTCCCACCTGGTTAGAAATCTGCGCTGAGGAAAGTAGATATTAATAATAAATCTTTAGCTCCAAAAATGATGTTCTTCATTTTCTGTAAAGTGAAATATTTCAATTTATTTCAATAAGACTTTAATTCCCCCTGCTCCATGTGCTTTTCCCTCGAGGAAAGTTCATAAATATTTCCTTGTTATTTCATTCTTAAGTTGCCCCTTGCAAAGAACTTGGAGGAACTTGTTTATTCACTGCAATCCTTTCTCTTATCCGTTTTGTTTCTTTGGTAAAGACTGTGTGTTGTGGTATAACCCCAGCTGGCAAGGAAATGCCACACAGCTGCTCACTCAGTCCCCCACACCTGGTGGGACAGGTAAGAAAACTGGAAAAAGGTCAAACTCATGGTCTGAGATAAAAACAGCTTAATAATTGAAATAAACTAAAATATACTACTACAAGTACTACTGCTATTAATGATAGGAATTCCCTTTGTCCACTTTGGGTCACCTTTCCTGGCCATGCAAAAGTACTTAACTTGGGGTAAAAACTTCTTAGAAACAACTAAAATATCAGTGTGTTATTAATGTTATATTCATAGCAAATCCAAATCACAGCACTGTACAAGTTGGTAGGAAGAAAGTTAACTCCCAGCTGAAACCAGGACACTCTGAAAGAGTAACACAGGGCTTGTTCTATTCTTTTTGTTCTTTGATTTCCTTATTTTTCTTGTTTCTTTGCTATGTTCAGTTTTTCACCCTTGAGCTCTCTGTTCAAACTGCTTTCTCAGCACACTGGTCACTTACATTCATCTCCCATGAAACAATTGTATATTTATTTGCACACTGATGTTAATTTTATATGGTCGGTTTTTTTAACCCTGACTATTATTACGGAATAATTTTCTTAACCTCTAAATTAATGTTTAAGGTCTTATTTTGTTCCTGTGAGAAGCAGCAGCTCTTCCTTGTGCATTGCCCCTCTGCTCTTTGGCTTGGAGAAGGACCCTGCTCAAAAAGTATCCTTTTCTTCCCTTCCTTTATTACTTTTTTTTTAATCTTGTAAAATTGTATTTATTTTGAGTTATAAACCAGTTAGAAATGTGAATTTCCTTTATTATTAGTTTACTGACTTTTTCAGAAACTTACAAAAAGTCCACTTAACTGTGAATGCTCCACACCACCCTCAAAGCGCTGGGCCAGGGCTGGGATCCAAGTCCGTGTCCTGCTGCTGCTGCTCCTGGTTTTGCTGACTTCAATATTTGACTCTGGCTTGAAGCTCCAGTTCCAGCCTGGAAAAACCAACCAGCTCAGCACTGCTCTATCCAAAGGCAGCTGGGAGCAGCAGGCAGCAGCCTGGTCAAGAAGGGGAACTTCTCCATATTTACCTGTTTGCAGCCAAAACCAGCTCTGGATTGCAAAGCCTCATGCTCTGTTCCAATAGTGACAATGGCTTAATTGGTTGCAGATAATAATATCACCCAGGATGGAGGCTTGGCAGCCTCTGTCTCCAGCTGATCCCGGCACTGCAGCCAGGCTGCTCATCTTCACCCAGGTGGGATGAAGCAGTAGGGAACTTGTGGACACAAGAAAACATCTTCCATTTCTCCCTCAGCCCGTGAGACATGGCTGCAGGCAAGGTGAAGGAAAGCACGTTCAGCCTCTTGGGGTATCAGCAAGGGAAAAACAACTAGCCCTCTTTCTCTCAGAAACACAGTGAAGGAGGAACACAGGTGAAATTTGGGATTATCCTGGAGTAAATGAGGCACCAAGTGCTGCTTCTGGAGCAGCAGAGCAGCACAGTCCCATGAGGGCCTGGCATGAGCCATTTCTGTGCTTGAGCAGACAAGCTGCTCTGCTCCTTTCACATCTTGCCCTCACCAGGTTGGACTACCTTCACAGAGACACAGGGAATTTGTGACAGTTAAGAGTGACAATTGTGATTTCCTTTGGCAAAAATGCAACAATAATGTCATGAATCAGTCTTATTTTCCTCAGTTGTCCAAAGAAAATTGTAAAGTTTCTAGAAACCACAGCAGGCCTTTAGAAGTGCCTTATTCTATTAATTAAATTTAAAAAATATTTGCCCTCTCCAAAGCACTATTGCATTAATAATCAAGAATTATGAAGACTACTTCTTGGGCTTTAAAATTTTACAGAGAATTTGCAAACAGATCATTTAATGCAACCATCTCTGGTAGCAGAACAAAGCAGTTCTGGTTTGTAACTATTAACATTAATAACTCTTGTAGATAAAAGAAGTTGTTTTCCTCAGAGAATTAAATCCTCTCACTGCATCCTTCTAAAATAATTCCCAGAACATTTATTATTTGTTCTCTCTAAGTACAAGTGGTGGCCTGATCCAAACCTTGTTGCAGCCTGAGGAAAGATCCAGTCTCACTGGGGCTGGAATAACTTCTTGAAGAATTTGGCAGCGTTAAGTGCAGAAAAGCTATTTCTGGTTTTATTTTAGGACATCTTAAAAATATTCTTCCACTTTCTATTGGAGTTTGCCTGCTTTGCAGTCCAAACATCCCATCTGTACACATATTAGCATCCAGGTTGTCTCTTTTTTTTCCCCTCCGGATGTACTGAGAGACTTTCCAATTGCTAGTTGAAAGTTAGTTTTGCCCCTGATTTCTTGACATCACCACTAAAGTACAAAGACAGATTTTTGACCTCACATTTTTCACTAGGCTATAGCATCTGGACATTTAAAACAGTCCATATTCTCACAACAAGGGCACACAGCTAAAAGAAACAAGTATCTGCTTTGATTTGGAAAACAAGAATTACGGAATGTTGTAAAAATTCAAAGGGCTTAATCCTATTATAAAACCCAACCCACTTGTTAGAAGTATTTTTTTAGGATTTTTTTTTTCCTGTTCCCAAGTGATTTTGGTATTAATGTGGGACTTTGCTTCATCATAACCTTGCTCCTCCCTCTAAATTAAAACTGAAGCTAGAGAGAGGGCATGCGTCTCTAGAGACAGAAGGTGCATGGAAAACTTAACACAGTTTCAGAGCTGCAGGCTTATCTGCTTAAGGATATTACTGAGGAACCAGATGGAGAATAGTTTTCCATAGTTAACCATCTGGGCCCTGCAATGATACACTCTGCCCTAAGCATTACTGTGGGAATTGACTTCATGGTGGGAAAAAGCAGAGAAAAAGGGACAAGCAGGGAAAGAAGAGCATAATATTTTATATTGCAAAATGTGCAGCCAAAGAGTCACCATTTTTTCACACAATGCAGTTTCTTCATCTCTGTTTGTGTTTATAACCTGTGGGATAAAAGGAATAGAAAATAAGACTTTAATGGTTACTGTAGCATGACAGCCAGCTATGAAGGAAATCCGAGATGGTATTTTGGTTTTTAATGGAACTTTGATTGAGTTATTAGATGTCAAAGTGCAAGGAAGTAAGGCAAAACTTTTTTTACACTGATAGCTAAATTTTTTTATGTGGATTTAGGTGCTGGATTAATTTTTTGAGTTCTGATTTCAGGGCTTCCAGCCAGTGCTGTGTCCACAGCTGAGAAATGCAGTAATTTGCAGTGACCAGAGAAAGGTAAGAAATATGGGATGTTCCACTAGGTTTGAGGAAAACATCAAAAGCCTGGTAAGTAGATAGAGTCAAAGCAAAATCTTGAATGAGAGGATTTTCTGAGCAGTCCTGCTGTATGGTCTTAACGTGAAATCTGTACATAAAAAGTCTTTAGGCATTAGATTTAAAATAGTCCTGGAATGAGAAGACCAAACAAAAGTCTTTTTTTTTTCTCAGGTGCCCATGAGGAACTACAGTCTGCCTTGTTGGTTGCAGTCTTTTGCTGAAGTTTTCCATGTTGTCCAAGCATTCCAGCTTTTTCCTGCTGTGTTGATTCTCTAGCATCTAATATTTTGTCATCTTTTGCTGAGCACTTTTCTCTGCCAGGGCAATTATAAGATCTTTTTCCTCTAGCTTTTCACCTGCCTTTGCAAAGCCTTTGGAACCCCTTGGAGACCTTTTACCTTCTGTCACTTTTTGCATGAAGCTTGGCAATGGCTTTTCTTTCCTTAGTAAATTTGGCTAAAATTGTAGACTTAAAAAATTATTTTAAAAAAAGGATAAAAGGTAAATATACAAATAAATCAGATTAATCTCAAAGATCTGCTCAGTTTTGAAGTATCCAGATAAGGCAGGTTAGCTGTAGTGGAGTGTTTAATAGTGTAAACCTGGATAACGAGTTACTGAAAGTCACTGAGCAAGTGTCATTAACCTCCTTTCAATGTTAGGACAGAGCAGTGATGTGAGGGCTGCAGTGAGCAGTGAGCTGCCCTGGGAGGGCCAGTGTCCAGGGAGGGGAGATCCATTTGTTTAGAGGGTTCATTTTCACTAATGGGAAGTGGCATGGAATACTCAGTCATCATTAAGTGGTCAAAGATTTTAATCTGCTCATAAAATTACATCTAGAATAATTGAGTCTCTCAGTGTGAGTGTCTCTAATTGTCTTATCACAGTGTTCCTCTGGCTTCTAAAAATGAGACAAGTAACATGTTATTAAAAGACAGAATTTATAGTAATTTGACTAGAATCTCAAGGCCTGCACAGACTCATAATGTGTTGCAGGGGCTTAGATTTATGCTTTCTGATGTTTGTTTAAATGGGGACATTTGAAAAACATGCCACATCTAGAAGTTGTCTGGACTTAGTTTTACAAGCAATGAAGGAATGAAGGAATTATCAGACATTTTTGTATTCTTAAAAAATATGTGGAACTGAATACTCTAGAATTTGGGAATATTTTAAACAAGGTTTGATATCAGACATGATTTCAAAATCCTGAATCAACCCAAGACATCGGGGCTGACTGTTAAACACAGATTACCTTGTGCTTGGGCATGAGTAACAAACCTCTGGAGCTGAGAGAGTTTTGAGGGAGACACAGTTGGGTGATGGCATAGCTGTGATCATCTTCCCTCAGCTTCCGCCTCTAGCTGCTGTTTGGGACATGAAACTGAGCTAAAGCATCTTTCTCATGGGCTGAACACTGCTGAGAGAACATGGTACTATCAAAGCACCTGAAAATCTATTTATGCCATGCAGAATTCGCAAATGACAGATTTTAACTATTTCAGTTCCCCTTATGATGTTAAGGAAAACACAACCATGTGTTTTCTATTATATTTTCCCCCCTGATCCAACATATTGTGCAGTTTTCAGTTCTTTCTAAGTTACTATTTTTTCTCTTCATGTTCACCTGCTTTAACTCAGCTTGCCCGGTAAGATTCCTCAAACAGGAACGATCATATAAAAAGTATAGTGCGAACACTTACCTTTTATTCTTGGACAAATTGCTCACTGCAAGGTAGAGTGTATCCAGAATTGCTATACATAAAACAATGGCGTTTTTATTGTGTTGTGATGAGAATAGTTCACCTTGCTGATGACCTCAGGAAGGAAGGCTGTTTCACGCATGCAATTTCAGCTCATTGAGATTTCAAAGATCCCTTTCGAACATATATCACTGAGAGACTTCTTTCAGCACATTGACTCTTTGTTCTTCTCTTCTCTCATCGAGTTTAACATGCTGATGAAGGCCTGCAGAGAAGGAGGCAATGCCAATATATTGGGCCGGGAGAGAAGAGGACTTTGAAGGAATGCAAAATGAGTAAAGAGAAACTTGGCTGAAATTCAACAATACAGAGGGGAAGTGGGAAAGAACTAAAATGTTAAGATATCAACAGCAAGGCCATAATTAAATTTCAGGCTACCAAACCCAAACAAATAGAAAGCTCAGACCCAGACTGCAGAACCTGTGTTTTGTTCATGCAGTCATATTGATCACAGGGTAAGTACCTGTGTGGGATTGCCCAATCATAGACATAAAAATTAATTTTGTGCTCCCCACATGGTGGTTTAGCGGGATCTCATCCTCCAGAGACTGGTATAGTGGGTGGCAGCAACACGAACAGAAGTTTATGGTGGCTCTTGCAGAGCCTATGGAAGATGATTCATGCAAGTGAGTACTCAGCAGCTTCAGGAGACAAGCTACTGTGGTATCATCAGGATTAAACTCTGTACAAAGCAGAATAATGCAACTTGTAAGATCTTCTGTTGCTTCCGGTCACACCTGCATGTTTGTCTAAACTCCATTCTGCAGTTCTTTCCTTACAATGTAGCTTTGACCTCTAATTTTTCTAGTTTTGTTTTGTAAGTCACAGTTGAGGGGGACAGCATAATTTCCACTTTAAGACAATTGTCCATAACCTAATTTCTCAACTTTGATTCTGCTTCTTCTGTCCAAGAGAGGGAGAAACGAATCAAATTCACTCACAGTGGCAAAGAAAAGTGTATGAAAATTTCCATCATATTAATCGGCAAGTGGTCTTGTTGAAATGTAAGGATAAAATGGATAATAATGGAGTTTTCATTTCAGTTTTTTACACTGGAGTCTCTTTGGAGGCTTCCATCTTCTTGTTTCAGGAGCTGCTAGAAACAAAAAATTTCCAGGTTGCATTCCCTCCCCTGCACTGGAACAAAATTTCTTATATCCTTAGAAAGCAATTCTGTTCTCACAACATCCAACTTATGCATGAAGGGAAAAGGAAGAAGAAAGTAAGGTATGTTGTTTATTTATAGCATCTCTTTATATCATTGAGACCCTGCATACAGAGTCTTTGCTCTGTTACATCTTAAATATTTGTTCTTGAGGAGACTCACTTAGGCAAATGTCATGGGAAAAACAGGAGACTCAAAGCAATGAAGGCAACCAGGAGGCTTTTAAAAACAAGTAAAAGGAGATGAAAACAAGCAAATGACAAATTAAAATAGAAATCTCAAAAGTAAGGAATTTTTCAAATCCATATACAATCAATTAAAAAAAAAACAGAAAGAAAACTTACACTTCCTTTTAAATTTTCAACAAGTTTGTATCAACAATTAGCTGCTCAGTGAAATCAATTAGTGTCTCAGTTTGAGGGAAACCAAAATGTTTACCAAAATCAGAGGAGAGGATTCCTCCTCAATAACTATGTCACCCCTTATTAAATTTTTTTAAAAAAAGAAACTTTAATTAGAAAATGGATATAAGAAGGATAACTGTTCTTAACTACTATATATATGTATATATATACGTGTATATATATATACACGTATATATCTACATATATATGTAGATATAGATATAGCTATAAACAGACCAGAACAAACTACTCCCCCAGCACCAAAAAGAACAACCCCCAAAAACTGTAGGTTCCTCCTGGTGCAGTTCTATTTATGGACAGAGTCAGTGTCACACCTCGGCTGGCTGCGAGGTGAATTCTCAGTCTTTTTCTAGTGAGGCAGAGACAAGGGGGTGTACAACCCACGTGGTGCAGGGTGGAGCCTTTTTCGTGAGGGAAGAGCAGACTCTCTCTCTCTCCTTGTCCTTTGTTCAAAAAGAAGGAAAAGCTGAGAGTTGAGGAGTGGTGGTAATTCCCAGAGATCTCCTTGCAGTCCTCTCTCTCTCTGTTTCTCTCCGTTTCTCTCTGTTTCTCTCTCTCCCTCTCCCAGGTGCTGGGGTTCTGTTTCTCACCTCCACCCCACCATTCAGTTGGAATCTGGAATCATCAGCCACTCCTTTGTTCTCAGTGCTGGCACTTCAACACCCAAAACTTTTATGTTGGTAAGTTGAGAACAAATCTCTGAAGGATTCCTCCCAACACCACCTTCCTTTGTTTGAACCTTTAACAATTAGTTACTTTCTGATGAAGAAATGGATCAATCTTTGAAAGGCAGCAGGGAAAGGACTAGAAAGTATGGGACAGTACTGGATAGAAGTGTGGACAAAGGAGTTGTCTACAGAGTGGCAGGGCAGGGTTAGCTGTAGCAGCAAGCCAAGAGAGCACACAGACACACATCAGTGTCAGGAAATGAGCAAAGAATCAGTGAACCTTTTAAGTGACATTTAGAAAAGTTCACCATTTGAGGAGTGATTCCTGAGAACTGCAAAGCAGAAAATAAATCTATATCTGGAGAATAGACACTACTTTCTGCATTAGATTTATTGTTTTCAAAAAATAAAAGAATTTAGCTGGGAAAAGTAATCTGGTCATGACCCTTCATGCAATTAGTTAGACGGAGTGAGCGCAGAATTAGGTCCTTTCTCACAACACATTTCCTTGTTCCACAGGATCTGACGTAAATACTCAAGAATCAGTTCATCCACTGAGTCCCACTAAAGCCAAGGAGAGCAAAAGGTAGTGCTGTGACCTGTTTTTCATCTTTCTGATGGCAAATTGGTCAATGTATGTAACATGACCCACAGGCCTTGGTGAGAGCCAAGAAGCAAAGTGCAACCTGAGGGCTGTTTCCTTGCTTGGTGAGTTCAGAACAACAATTTGCCTGCCCCCACGTGTGCTGTAGCAGGGGCTGAGACACAGACCCAACTGTGCCCCCAGCAAAGTCTCATGGCAAGTAGTACATGACCACAGAACACCTACTGACTGTCACCTCTGCAGAGGATATACAGGAGTCATGACACTGTTTTAAACAAGTAGATGGTGCCCTGCCTATGATGCTCTTTGGCCAGAGAGGCTGTGAGAGACTTCCCCAGGTTCAAGCTGGTGTCAGGTCACACTCTGGAGATGTTCAGGAACAAGTTAAATCTCAGCACATTTTATAAGGTGTCCCAAAACTGGTGGAGTTTTCAAAGTGTGGATGTACACAGGCCACAAATTATGAAAGTGCTGCCACTGATTTCTAGCCCTGGATGTTGGGACATTCAAAAATTGAGTATTCATTGAAGTGTTTCCACTAGTCCCAAAATTAGAAACATGTTCCTACATAGCTAATCCAGCACAGAGCCTTCTGTTACCACAGTTTCCTTATAAATATTAATAATTTGCCATCAAGCAAAATCATTGTGAAGCTGAATAAGCTACTGTGCTATACTCACACATTAATCTTATTGCAGGCTCAGCTCAGGGAGAAAGTGAAAGCAAAGAGATTAGTCCAGGTTATTCTCAATGGAAGATTAATCCAGAAATAGTCTCTGCATTTTCTACTCATTTACCCATCACAAGAACTTACTAAATGGCTTCTAAAACTGGAGGAATTGGGAAGTTTTCCTGTGACTATTGTGCCACAGGAAGTTTCCTTTTCTGTTCTACTCTTTTTCTGCTTTACATGATAGCTTCACTGAAAAAAGGTTGAATGTAAAAGACTTGAAAGGTTCATATTTTTCAGTAGACTCAAAAAAAATAAAGATGAAAGGAACATAACATTTTTGGTTTATTACTCTTACTTCAATAAAACTTTTTTTTTTTCACCTGCTAAATAATTACTTTTCCCTGGTTAGAAAACTGTTAAGTTAGGGAGGATTTTTTTCAAGAGTGTATAAGTTTCACTGGCTTTGAATAGTGCTACAAAAATCTACAGAATGTGGTAGGTTTTTTTCAATGTGAAATTGGATTTTAGACCTGTAGAAAATTTGACTCATTGTCTAAGGGAAAAGTTCACAGAAATTTACTGTGCAGTGATTTCTATATATACACATAGATGTTTTGAGGTA
This sequence comes from Hafferia zeledoni, assembly GCA_035583235.1. Taxonomy (NCBI): domain Eukaryota; kingdom Metazoa; phylum Chordata; class Aves; order Passeriformes; family Thamnophilidae; genus Hafferia; species Hafferia zeledoni. The sequence continues at coordinate 7,743,147 of JAWWEV010000172.1, read as the reverse complement.
TTGTTTGTCATAAGGAGTTTCTAAGATGCTGTCCATAGGACAGGGAATACCAGATATTCTAGCTGTGCAATTTTTTCTCCTGGAGTTATGCACTTTTAAGACTAATCAGATAAATGGTTTTCTTTTGCTGTTGAGAGGAGCTATTGGTGGCTTGGCAGTCTGGAAACATCCTTCCATTCCTAAAAATCCTTCTAACTCTTTAGATCTGTTGGTATCATTGAGGTTGTGGCTAAGGAGTGAAGGGAAGGGAGATGCTCTGCTGCTGAAACTCTCTCTCTGGAAAGTCTGCACTCAGGTTCACGTGTGTGTGTCCACCTGGTGTCACTCCCTTAGGTACTGACCTACAAGGAAGAATCTGATAGGGTATTTAGGTCTCTTAGCATCCTTGGAAATCTCTTAATCTGTGCTTTTGAGGCTAGCAGTACTTCCCTGACCCCATTTTAGTGCTACAATGATAAACACATTAAGTGTTATAGAGAATTCAGGAAAGGGACTATCTGTATACTGGGGCAGATAAGGGAAAGATAATTCATGTTTACCTTAGAAACAAACACTGACATCTTGGGATTTAAGAATAAAGAGATGAACAACCCTGTGCTGTCATGGAAGATTATGCAACACATTACAAAAATTTACACTTATCCTAATACATAAGGGTTTGGGATTTAACTCTGAGTAGGAAATATTGATATTTGGTGATTTTCCTGGTAATCATTTTTCTTAAGGTTGTTTGGCATTGTGCAAAGCAAGCAGCTGTGTGGATGTCTTTCTCCATGTATATAATTATTATATTACAAAAACACTAAGGACAGTGTTGTGTTTGAGCAGCCAGATGCACTTCATCACTCTTTTGAAAGTGTTGGATAATCACCTGTGCTATTTATTGTGTACAGACTGTTCCTTACTGGGCTTCAAGATCCTAATAGATTTATACAGTATTTGAAATACCAGTGTGGTAAAACTTCCATGCAAATTCTAGAAACTAATTCATAAGATCAGAATCAAAAATTATCCAGGGGAAAAAGAAAGAAAGAAAGAAAGAAAGAAAGAAAGAAAGAAAGAAAGAAAGAAAGAAAGAAAGAAAGAAAGAAAGAA
>JAWWEV010000172.1:7683083-7741952 GCA_035583235.1 Hafferia zeledoni | reverse complement strand
AAGAAAGAAAGAAAGAAAGAAAGAAAGAAAGAAAGAAAGAAAGAAAGAAAGAAAGAAAGAAAGAAAGAAAGAAAGATTAAATGAAAAAGGGTAAAAGAGCTGACAGTTTTCAGCAGCAGTTACTGCTTATTCACCTTTGGGAAAGGACAAGAGGGACTTCACTTGCCCCAGTCATCAATGATTCTTATAGGTGACCTGCGTGGTTTCTTTTCCCATATTTTTCTGATTTACTGTGGTTTTACCCATTGCTCCAAACCAGAACTAGTTACAACCCTTCCCCAAAACAGGGGACTGAATGACTCTGAATGTCTGTCTTTTTGCAGTGGGGTGAATTCCCCACAGTACCTGGTGAGAGGTCCACAGCCACTCCTCACCCCTTGGGACAGGGACTTCTGCTCCAAACAGGCCCTTCAATGAGTAGAAAACCTCCTGAAAGCACCTTTTGCCTCCCACAGATGACCATTGGAGGAAATAATTTGTTTCTGTGTTGCAATGTACTACTCCACAGCTTAAATGGTATTATCTCACACAGCCTGGACTTTGCTGCTCACCAGTCACTGCTTTAGCAGTGGCAGCTGGAAATTATACCAGGCAACCACAAAACAAAAACAAAACAAAAACAAAACAAAACAAAACAAAAAAAAGGATTTCTTTACACACCACACCTATTCCTATTATTTAAACATTTTGGGGTAAACCAATTTTTTCTAGCATCTCATATTTCTTTGTTTAAAAATATTTGTATAAATGATTTTTTTGCTGGTGTGGATTGGTAGAAAACCTAGACTTTACTTTCTATGTTTCAATTCATTTGGAGACTCTCACTTATGTAAACATATAAATGCAACTTCTTCAAAATAATCCTTGGTCCTCCAGACAGTTAATTGGTTTTAATAGCTTTTTGTTTCCTTACTGGTAGACATCAAAAAGATTTTTTGCTTTAGATAAGCAGTCCACATTACATTATATGGAATTAATAGCAAATACTTATAACCAAAAAGGTTGTTAAATACATCATAGGTTAAAAGAGGCATATATAAACTAGTAAACTTGGGGAAAAGCCAAGACATTTCACTGTCTGGGGTGGCCAACTACAGAGAATTGTTTATTGAGTAATAACAGTTTGATGATTTCCATTCTCTATTTATTTCAGGCTATAATTGATGGGTCTATTTTTCCATGAAACATCTCCCTAAACCTCTCCGCTGATGGAGTCATGGTGCAATACTATGAACTTGCCAACAAAATGACTCAACTGAAAGGGTACAAAGATTTAGAGATGGATATTTAAAATTAGTTTAGATGTATAAAACTCTTTATATAAATGCTAGAATATATGTCATAGTTTTAAAGTAAATATCAACATATGGATCGTTTTACCCATGATCTATCTCTTTTCTCACTGTTTTCTTTATTTCTTCACTGTGTCAGAAGGTTGTTTAGATACTCCATGGTAGAAACTGTTTCAGCACATAGTGAAATATATGTGATTTCCCATGAAACCTGTGTTTTACACAGATGTAGAGCATAAGAAGCCTATCTCATGTAATCAGTAACAAAAAATCAAAGTTTTATTTTCTGTATGCCAAGGGTCTCACAATGTAATTCATGTTAAAATTCATCAGCATGAGTAGATTTTTTGCCTCATTCAAATTTAAGCTATGAGTAAGGTGTGACAGCCCCATCCATCCATTCACAAAAGCACAGCTGTAACATCAATTACCATGGAATGAGCATCATATTAGTGTTTTTCCTTTTAAATAACTAGGTTATCTTCTGACTGATAATAAAAGATGCCAATATGGTCATTCACTCAGTTTCTCAAACAAATAAAAATCTTAGTCAAAGTCCAGTATGTTCTTTAAGTGGTATAACATCCTTAAAATAATACTCTGGAGATGTTTGTAATAGAAACATTAACATTCAACCTATAAGCCTTGTCAAGGTGTTTGCTTTTTGTGAATGAGCACTAGTCAAATATTTTGCTTTTGAGCTCATTTTCCCATTTGTACTATTTTATTGTGAATGCAATTGCAGCACTTTTAAGTGAACAGAATGGAAGTTTGAATAACTGGGGATGGAGCTTGGAAACCATAATGTGCTACTAGCGATTTTTTCTGATACTTCATCAGGATGGGTGTCAAATCAATGACACTTAATCCTTATTCTGGAAAGGGCAGTTAGTAATAGGGAATGCACATGACCAGTATGCTGTAACCTTCAGACCTGTCTTGTATAATAGCATTTGCCTGATCCTAGAGACTGAAAATGAAATTCTAGTCAGGTGTAACTCTTTTGTCTGCTACTTATAACAAGATTTGGGATCCCGTGGGGTTGTTTCAGTATGTCAGTTAAGCCTGTTTAATCTTCTTATGATCAGACTTCATCCTCCAGAACAGATAGGTAAGTCTGTGTTTATCATAGATAGGATTATTTTTTGTTGTTTTGATTTGGGTTTGGGCTTTGTTTTGTTTTGTTTTGGGCGTTTTTGTTGTTGGGTTTTTTTTCCTAAAGGGCAAAACTTCATATCACAGTTTAAGTAGTAAAGAATAGAGTCTGAGGGCCTTGCACTTGTCCTTATTGAACTTCAAGAGGTTCTCACACATGAACTTTCCTGCAGTATTTGCAGCTCAACTGTGTGCCTTTAATGACAGGAATATTTTATTTTTTTTTCCTCTGAAGTCACCTTTGGTGAACATATATTGTTTTCAGGTGTGATGGAGGAGCTGTGTGATTGACAAGTCACTTCCCTTTGGTGAGTGCTGCAGCAATTGGCATTTCAGCCAGGTCTTATTTACTTATTAACTCCTGTTTCTTAGCACATGAGATAGATGTTTCATGCAAAAGTGAAGCATGTTCAAGGGCTATAAATAAGACCTTGAGTGCCCTCTTAATCTTTATCTATCCCTGTACAGCCCTGCCTGGTGAAACATTTCTCTATGGAGTAATTTTTGCCTGTGACATTGGAATTTTCTTGAATAGAAAACATTATTTGGGATTTTCTGGGAAGTGTATCACTTGTATTGGTGAAACAGCAACCTCTTTGCCTCGTATATCTTGGCAAAGGGCTTGACAATATGTGTATTGCAATGTGCAGTTCATTTCAGTTGCTAGAAGTCAAAAGGATTTAGTGGTGCTAACAGAAAATAATAACCAAGTACAACAGAATTGCCCAATGATTTCTTCTGCACAAGCAGAATTGCCCATCACTACCTCTTAAGGTAAATTCAAAAATTTATGGACAAAAGAGATGAACTTTACATTTTAGAAGTTGAACCTTATTGAAGTCATGGAACTTTCTTAATTCTTGTTTAGCTACAGGGAGGTCTGGTCTTATACCTGTATGTCAAGGTACGGTGTCAGGGATTTACCAAAGCTTGGTCTTGCTGAAGAGGATCAGGAATGCTGAATAGTCAGGTTTAGTTTGAGAGCTTGTACCTCTGTTCGATCTCTTTGCCTGACTGTGCTTTACCTCTTGCTCCCACATCTCTGTCCTGGGCTCTGTAAACTGTATTATCTGGGAGAGCAGAGCAGCCTTGGCAGTTCCCATTGAGTTATATTGCTGTGCCTGCAAAACAAATAAACTCAAACAGCAAAATTAAGAACTTGTGCCTGGTAAAGACAACAACTAGAGGTGAGCACATGGCAAACATCAGCAACCTTAACAGATAGATATCACCTTTTCTTTTCTCTTTTTTTTTTTTTTTTAATGTGATCCTAGAGTATCTGTGAGTGATTTTTCCTGATATATTTGATATTTCACTTATTTTTTGAATTATAGCAACACTGACCATGAAGAATCAGATTCTAAACCTTATTCTTTAGTTGTGATATGTAGTTTGTACTACAAGATGCACTGTCTGTTCTCTAAATTGATAAATGCAGACCTTATAAATATGCATTAATGATAAATTTCGACATGTCACACCAGGATATTTTTCTACATACTTCTTTGCCAGCTAAACTCCACAGCTAAGCTTTATTCAAATTAACCAAAAAAACTAGTTTTGGACTTCAACAAATGTTTTAAACTATATTGAAATAACTCCTTTGAAATTTCCTGTGTGTTCTCAACATGAACAGTCTTTGAAAAGTCTTTGAGGCATTTAGTGACAGAACATACAGCTTCAAAGTGTTTCCAGTGATACTATTTTATCTTTTTTTTTTTTTACCTTCTTTTACTTTCAATGCTACATTTTAGGAAAAAATAAAAAAAACATATTTTCTTACTTTGGGAAAGAAGGATGCTAGGATGCTCACAAACAAATTCAAGATCTCAACTGAAGGTTTTTGTTAACCTACACAGAACTGTAATCATATGCATATAGTGAAAATCCCATCATCAATCACATTTTCCACAGGAAAATTCTTGCACAGTGTAATCAGAGAGGTTTTGCAATGAATGATAAAGAAGTCAGGATTTCATTAAAAAAAAAAAAAAAAAAAAGGCGCCAGAGCCAGATTTGTCTTTACTTTTTTTTCATATGCATCACTAAATTTTTTTGAAGAATCCTGAAAAGGATAAGCTACAATTTATGTACTGAAGTCAGATTTTGAGATGTACATGGCATTAGTTAACAAAGTTCCATATATATAACATTATGAGGCTGTCATGGCACCTTTCATATTCTAGATTTAGCATATTAAAATCAACATTAAAAATGCAATAGTTTTCTTTAACCAAGCACACATGAATTCTCAATACAAACCAAGGAGGAAAGCATATTGGAAATATATTAAGAATTAGAATTAGTGAGTAAATCAAAGAGTTCTTAATTAAATTTTGAATATAAAATAGAGAATATGGACATTTTATGACCTGACTAGGGCTCTAAAAGTACTGTTTGCCCCTGTACACATCCATCCCCTTTATTATCATTCTAATAAGTGAGCTTCTCAAGTCAAACCCCCTGTGAGCACTTATTCTGTTACTCTGCTGGAGACGTCATTCATGTGTGTTTTATAGTTTTTTGTACAAAGTTTATGGTTTAGTTTCATTTGTTTTGTTTTTCTTTTAATTAAACTGAATATAAGCTCCCTCATTTGCAAAGAGGAAGTACCAATTTAGTTAGTGATATTTTGGTTTTTTATAATTTCAACAGTGTATATTCCTCCAGTTTCATAATTTTAGTTTCTGCAGGGTAGAAAAAAGCAAAAGGAAATCTGAGGCTTGACAAACCTATCAATTTTTGTCACTTAGCTGACAAGGTCAGTTAAACACTCTGCTGAGGTATCCTGGGTTCACTGGCTGTAGAGAGAGCACAGGGCTATTGGGCACACTAAGGAGTTCAAATGAAGCATTTTCAATGTGCATTTGCAAATGAACCCCATGGTATGCCAAAGGCATGGACATCACTAATACTTTTAAGTGGGTGACTTGTATTATCTTAGATATATTTTGCTTCTGTCAATTGCAACACAACTCTCAATCAGAGGATTTAAATATGGATTAAAGAAATTATTACCCAGAAAATTTAGGTCATCAATAATTTAGGGACATATATTCTGAAGAAAATTCGATCTTTGTGTACACTCTGTTTTCATTATGCCTAGTTTTTCTCACAAAATTTAATTTCATAAACTATGTCTGTAAACATATTTATTATTTAGCAATGGCAAACATAGCTTGGTGAGGAACAGGTGTATTCAGTAGGCCCACATGGGCAGGACAGGGCCCACCTGTATTACCAGGCTAGTTCAGATCTGGGCTACACTCCTAATGCTCCCTGGTTCCTGAACTTCCAGAGAGCTCTGTGAACACCACTTTGATTCAAGTTGCAGAGGAGCCTCAGCACAGACACTGGACTCTCTGTGGACCTCACTTCAATGAAAGATACACTCCAGCTGTGCACTCAATGTATTCCAGCTGTGCACCTAATGCCTCCCAGCTGTGCACCTGTTATATTCCAGCCTGAGTCAGATCCAGAGCATCACCATGTAGACATATGAAGCTTAGGTCTTGACTTATCTTTTGCTTTTCAGATGACATAGTCAGAATTGTGAAGCCATTGCCATGTAAGGAAGGTTTTAGAGGAAAACCAACAATAATTCTGACAGATTTGGCTTGCAGGGCAAATTTAAAGAGCTATTTTAACACAACTATTGTAACACAATCTTCAGCAGAAGAGAAAAACAGCCTATGAGTGAGTACCTTGACAAGTAAATACATAATTTTTAATACATTCTCTCCTACTATGTTGATATATATGTGCTGACACTGTTTAATGATGTGATGTATAGGTAAACTTCCTGATTGTCTGCTACAATGGTAAGTTTGAGACTTTAAGGCTCACAATTTATAAAGCATCTTCAATTATCAATGCATACAGATGTATAAACTGTGTTCTTAAAGTCAGCTGCTGCCTGGTATGTATCTTCTGTAAGAAAAGAAAGACATTCAAATGCGTGTGGTTAAACAACAAAAAGTGCAGTTTTCCCTAAAAGAAGTAAAACAGGAAGATAACAAAACCAGGTTGTAGAAAATGAGATAAACAAGACTGCTGCCACAGTAAACTCCCATCTACCATTACTGCACACTTCATAAATATACAATGCAATATATAGCACAGATAACATTTTGCTGAGAACAAACTACTACTGCCTGCATGCTTTTATGTGTCCAAGTGTGTGGGGATTGGTTGCTGAGAGTCTAGCTTGGTATTGTTCCTGAATTTTTCCTGGGTAAAATGGGCTATGACTGAACTTCAGAAGCAATTTAAACTCATACATCACATTTGGACATGCTCGCAGTAGCCACTGACAAGAAAAAAGGATGATGTTTTGCAGAAACCAAGGGGAAGACAGAGGACCTGAAAAGCAACACTTTTTTCAGTTTAGTAATTCACTGGTAAAACACAGATAGTGCAGAATGAACTGAAAACTAAAGATTTCTAGGGTATTTTGAAAGCAGAGAAACAGACACAAAAATAAACATTTGAATCACCTCAAAATGCCTTTTTTTTTCCAAAGCAATCTGCTTGCTTTCTTTTCAGCTGCTTAGTGCCCTGTTTTAATCTTCTTTCTTTCCTTCCTTCAGTTTGTTTCACTTTTGAATGAAAAATGCCTTTTCAAAACTGAAATGCAGTTTCATTTAGAAAGGTGGAAATGAAACGTATTGTAACTTGAAAAATATTCACAATGAATACATGTATCATTTTTTGTGTCCTTATTCCTTCTTTCTCACTTTTCTCAGCCTGACTCCCCATCTGGAAACAAATTGATTATGCATCATGAGGACCCTCTAGTTTTAGGGGTTAGAGTCCTCAGTTTCTGTGGAAGCAGTTCAGGTGCCCAGATAGAGGTGATAATGTCAGTAGAGCCATATATGCAGGCTCAGCTACTGCATACACATATCCAGGTGTATCATAAAACGGCATTAGAGCTTCATTTTTGGGCAGCATTTTTCCTTGTCTGAGTCAGGTTAAAATAATTGGGTTTTTTACAAAGACTTATGTGTCATCTGAGAAGCTTGTGATTCAATTTTTGTTTTTCTTTTAAATGCTGTTTAGGAAAAAAAAAAAGTTTCTTGCTTATTCTTATTATCTTTGCCTATATCTCCTGTTACTTCTATCTTACAGAGACACAGAATGGTTTAGGTTGGAAGGGCCCTTAAAGGTCATCTAGTTCCAACCCCTGTGCCATGGGCAGGGACATCTTCCACTAAACCAGGTAGCTTAAAATTACTCTTATCTACTCTGGGAAGACAAAAGCCAGTGAGAGGGCAATGCCTGATTTAATGTTGGGTGTTATGTCTTGTGCTTTGAGAGGGATTTGTGAATGATGTAGGTAATAAGGTGACACAGCAACATTTGTGCCTTAGGAAGGGATCAAAAATAGAAAGAGGGAAGTAATAAATGGGAAGAAAGAAATAAGTGAACAAAAATGTGTGTACCTAAGAGGAGGCCTATGTTATTCCATTGATTCAGCCAACTTTGAGCAGGGCAAAGAGAATTGATCAATAGTCTGTTTCTAAAGATCTGTTTCTATTCATTTATCAACTGTTTTTTCAAGCCATTAAATATCAAAATCACTCTAGGACTACTCAGTAATAGAGGAGGACTCTGTAGGGATCACGTTGTGTTTACACAGTGATTTAGAAACAGTCATCTAGTTAAATTCTGGGTCTCCTATTCAGAATATGCACTTTCTTGCAAGATTCAGAGGGAGTAGAGAGAAGTATGTAAAGACTTGAGAAAAAACACATGGACATAAGTCTGGAGGTTTTGAAAAGGTGAGAGACATGTCAAAGTAAACAAAGTTTTAGATACTTATTTGTGTGTTGAGATATCTGATAATTTTCAGTTCAATAAATTTTCTATGCAGAATATTAACTGTAGGCAATCTGATCAAATTCCTAATCTTTAAGTTTAAGTTCTCCAAATGAATTCCTCATTTTCAATGAATTGTATGTTCTGCCCACCTGTGCCTCTTTAGAAAGAAGCCAAATCACACAGAAGTGAACAGTGACAGTGGGGCTGTAACTCAGACCTTCCTTTTTTAGAGAGGCAAAAGTCTTCTCTTTGAATTAGATGGATGCAGTGAGATGCCTGGGTACAATGGTATCCTGAAATAACACCAGGGGTTGCTTTTCCTTTATTTGCCTGCCAACACCAGGGATTTATGTTATTTTTGCTTTCCTTTTGTTGCTAAAAAGGAAAACCCTGAATGCCCAAACGGAAAGCTTTTTAGGCTTTACTAGTTGTGCTCTTCCTATATTTGATGTACTGTTGTAGTCTAATCTGATGGCGTCCTTGCATTTCTGATGAGGAGCCAGAGCTCTCAGCTGTTTTTCAAATTGGCAGGCACTGAGTAACTTGTAGAGAAAGTGAAGTGCTTGTTCTTGCTTACATGATTCATTGCTATTTTTCCCAGTCATTATGAATTGAAATAAGCCATCTGTTATAATAACAGTGCACCTTGCACCAAGAAGCGTGGCTTTAACTAGGAACAGAAACAAATGTCACATAAAAATGAGTTTGGGGATCCACATATACATCCAAATTAGATGGCTCAATAATAGCAGCAATGGATATGTACATAAAACTTGTTTTGTGGGAATATTTACTGTTGTTTTCGAGTGAGACACAGTAGGCTGCCACCATTTGAAATTGATAAAAACAGTCTTTTTGCTTGAAAAGAATAAATTTTATTTGTTGTTGTTTTTCAGTATTAAATCTATGACTAATAAGGCAAGTAAGCCTAAAACTGGATACCAAATACATTTTTCTTAATGCTTTTAGGTCAGTATTAAATTCCCAATAAGCTTGACAAAAACTGGAAAGCCCTAAAATTACCTAAAGCCTTATGAACTGCAAAGGTTGTGGGGTTTGGTTGTTGTTGTTGTTTTGGGATGGGTTTTTTTGGTGTTTGGTTTTTTTTTGGTTTTGTTTTGTTTTGTTTTTCAATTTCACATTAAAAATAATCTAGAAACCAAATTGCTGTATCTGTGGGAACAGATCTTCATTCTCCTGCAGAGCTCAGTTTATAGTTTAGTCTTTGGGGTCTTTTCTTGCTGTCTTGTCTGTCGTTTGAAACTTTTCTACTTGACACTGAAATAGGGCTAAGAATTTTATTAACATGGTACTTTTCCTCACTTTTAAATAAATATTTACATAACCATATTTTATGAGAATAAAATTCAAAATGTGCTCTAAGGATTCAGTTTTCACAAGTACCTTTAGCTGTCGCAGTGCTGTATCCTCTATACCAAATTGCTGTTTTCCCATAGTTTCTTCATGCCTATCCCCACTTTTATTCTTCAAACTTCAATATAATTTCTTTAGCTCAGCATCAGCATTTTTCTGGGTTCATGAAGCATTCTACATGGAGAGGATGAGTTTTTTAGCTCTGTATGAAGAATTTGCACACCAGTAGATAGTATGGTACAGCTGTGTCAAAGCACATAACAGGCAGATTAATCCATGAGCTTCCCATTTCTTTGGTAAGAAAGCAAGCTTCCAACTGCAGATGTTATGAAATGCAAATGTTCCCTAAATTATGTGCAAAAGATTATGATAAAACTTTGCAGAAGATCCAGTATGCACAGGAGGTTAAACACAGACTTATTTTCTCTCTCATTTTTGGATTTGCCATATAAATTAATGGGAATTTTTACCTTGAACTCACTGGGGGAGAAAAACACAGTTGTAGCTTCCCTAGCACTTTTAGGGTTTAGGTGCTTTTTAAATAATGGAATTAACAGTCCTGTTTTCATTCTTGCCAAACAACAGATGACAACATTATTTCAGTAGTAAGAGGTAGTCTTTGTCACAAGCTACAGCTGGAATCTGAATGCTGTACCCTGGGAGAGGCTGTGCTGCAAGCTGAAGAATAGTTCTGATCCTTCTCAAATTATGCCAGCTATTTCTGTAAAAGTATCAGTATTTTTTATATAACATCTACAAAGATTCCCTTCACACTTCTCATCTACAGATATTTTTTTATTGCTAAAGTTTAGCTTGATAAATCAGCTAACTGCCTTCTTCCTCAAAGTTCTGCTTGGGAATGGGAAGTAGTTCACTGGAGTATTGAAAGGTTGAGATACACAAAGTGCTTGAGCAACAATTGAAAACAGCTAATGATTACATAGATCAGTAGGTGACATTTTCCTTTGAAAACTATTTATTATCCATGTATTGAATTACCTACAGGTTAATTCACACACACATAGGCATATATAAATCCTCAAGGGAAAAATGAGAAACATGCACACAGTATGTGCACAAAACCAAAATAGCCTTGGACATGGTGACCCATCTAATAAATAACAAGCCAACCTTCAGGATCCATAACCAAATTCTAGTCCTGAGACAGAGCAGACTGTGGGAGTTATTATCAGTTGTAGGGCTTCTCTTCAAATGCTGCTAATACTGGATAAACTCAAAATAAATGTCAGTCATTCCTCATATGTGCAAAACTAACCGTACATACACGTATTCTGTGCCCTCCAGATCCAGAGAAATCAATGGAAATCCTTGGAATGGAAAGGGTACCTTAACAGGGCATTGCTGTTGTACGTCATTGTTAGCTATCACACCATTATATTAGACATTCATCTTTTATCCTTGTTCAGCTCCAGTAATAATGTGTCATCTAGGACTCCTGACTCTTAATTAGAAATCATCTGCTATTCTTCACCCCACTCTGTTATGTCCTGCTGTGACTTTTCTGTCAGCTTGCTCTTCCCTGTGATATGATACAAGGTGGGAGAGCACAGGGGTTAATGCAATTATTTACATATGGTAATGCAGTATATAGCAGGGAATTAATAAACCAGTTTGCAGCATTTTAGAGCTAAAAAGAATTTATGCACCATCTCATCACTGATTTTCCAACTGAAGTATGCTACATTTAACTTTTAAACTTTATGCTCCTTGCACAATTCCAGTGTTACCTTTTTTCTTTTTTCTCCTTTTTTGAGAACAATGTACAATCAAGCTGGATTTGGAGGAACTCAAAGATGTTAGACATGAGGAAATATTCATTTAGAGTTCTGTGAGATTTTCATGTCTTGTTTATGATACCAGGCACCCAGAATTAACCTCCCCTTCAAGTTTCACCCCTTTTCACACTTTGCATTTCTCCAAATTGGTCACAGTACAAACCCAAAGCAACAATTAAGTATGGTTATACTTTTGAAAACAACTGCAAACATTAAGTGCTGAGTGCTATCTTTATGGAGAATTCAGACCTACTGCACTAAGAGGGGAAAGAAAATCCACCTGTCTTGCAGGAGTGAAAAATGTCACCCAAGTAGGTGCCTGATATTACCAGAGAGGGTTGGGTATCTGCTATCTGAAAATCACTGTGGTCTCTGGTGTCCAGCACTGGTCAGCGAAAATGCTGAAATAACTAGTGGAGACTGCCAGAGTCAGCTCCTGAGCTCATGTAGAATGGTGTCCTTCTGAGACCATTCACACAACAATGACTAAACCAGCTGAGGAACTAGATACAGGATTTTGCATGCACAGTATTCTTGAGGGTTTCTTTATATTTACAGCTATAACTTTGAGGAATCATTGATTTGGGATATAAATATTTATGTACCATAATCATTTTAATAGGCAATTACATTCATTATTTAAATATTTTCATAATTGCTCCATTCAGAAACATAGCAGTAAAAAAGAGCATCTGATAATATTATTCCATTATTCCTAATAACATCTCATCCACAGACAAATGAATGTTCTTTCTGATACTGTTAATTTAAAATCTATCAGATTACAACAGCAAACATGGAGACACAGCATCTCAATGGAAGTTGTAATGGAAGGAGATGAATCCCAGAGCTTAGAACGTGTTCTTATCAATTACAAGCACCAGGCAATACAGGAAAAACAGATAGGAGAGGCAGTCAGTAGTCTTTTAAAGCAGTTTTTCAAATGATGGAGCATATGTAGATAGAAACATATTCTATGAGAGACTTTGCATTAAGGGTAATGCTTTACTAAGTATTTAGGGAAAGGAAATGGAAAAAAAAATATATCCTGCTCCCTTTTTGTCTAAATGACAGTATCTTAGTATGGCAGACCTGATTCAGGTCAGTATGAAATTTGCACTAACTTAGATATCATGAGAAAACATGAGGAGCAGTGTGATCTCCTGATGTCCCCCTGCTGGCTGATTCTACTTCCAAATGAGTAATAATCCCAGACAGCTTCTCGAAGCAGTGAAAATATCAAAATTAAAGTCTCAAGCCACCCTGGGGGATGTTCCTGTTTCAGGAGTGAGCCAGAATCTGCCTCACTAGTTTGTTCATGCTTGGGTTTGCACAGAATCATAGAACAGTTTGGACTGGAAGGCCCTTTAAAGGTTATCTATTCCAATCCTCCTGCAATGAGCTGGTAAACGTACTACATCAGGTTGCTCAGAGGTATGTGCAATCTGACCTTACATGGTTCCAGCCACGGGGCATCTACTACCTCTCTGGGCAACCTGTACCAGAGATCACCGCCCTTAATGTGGAAAATTTAATTCTTAGATCTAGTCTAGTCTCTTTTAATTTAAAACCATTGTCCCTTGTGTAACAATTTTACTTATAAACTCTCTTTAAGTATTAAGAGGCTGCAACAAGGTATTCCTGGGGCCTTCTCTTATCCAGACAACAATTCCAGCTCCTCAGCCTGTCCTTATAAGTGAGATGCTCCAACCTTCTGATCATCTTCATGGCCCTCCTCTGGACCTGCTCTATCAGGTGCATGTTTTTCCTTCACTGAGGACACAACAGCTGGATGCAATACTCCAGATGGGGTCTCAAGAGAGTGGAGTAGAGGGCCAGAATCACCAGTTCCTCAAACTGCTGGTCATGGTACTTTTGGCACAGTCCACGATATGGTTGGCTTTCTGGGCTGCAAATACTCATGACTCAGTGATCCTTATGAGTCCCTTCCAGCTCAGAATATTCTATAATTCTATGCTCAGCTTTTAATGCACCAGTACCTCCTCAGCAAGACTGCTCTCTATTCCTTCATCCCTCAGTCTGTACTGACACCAAGGATTGCACCCACTTGCAGCACTTGCAGTTGGTCTTGTACTTCATGAGTGCACTGGCAGTAGAGAGCAGACCTGACTTAACAAAGGTACAGAACCATCTTCTTTGCAGATTTAAAAACCTCTCAAGAGTGCCCTGGCTGAATAGCACTCAGCAGCAAGTGGCTCTGTGCCACCAGAAAAGCCCTACTTCTGATGCCCTGAAAGGTGATGTTGTACCTGGGGAATGGGTGAGTGGTGGCAGGGAAAGAGAGTTCTTTGATAAGACCTGATCTATTGAATCAGGTTGCTAGATTTTTTGCACACTGAGACTTGGGTAAAAATGGTAATGGACTTCCCTGCTTATATAATTTCATCTTCCTAAGCTTGATTTTTCCATGTGTTGGTTTAATAAATATCAAAACTGTGATAATGACAGAATTACCATTGCCAATTTAGGTCAAAATTGATGTTGCCCTGAAAAGAGTCCAAAGCAAACAATTTATGCTGTGTTCAGAAACCTGTCAGAAAGAGGTTGGAATGTGCATTAGTCCTTAACAGAAGTGACTGCAGAGTTTATCCATCATAGTCTAGTCCAGGGATGCTGAAACCATAAGAATTTATGGAATGGGAAGAAGGGACCTATAGGCACACATCAGCAGAGGCAGGGATTAATTTTTCAGTGGAGGCAATGCAGTCACTTAAACTAAGAAAACAAGCAATAAACAAAACCAGGCAGTGACAGCTCTTAAAGTTCTGAGTCATTACCATTCTGAATCATTACCATTCTGAATGCAAAATAAATAAGTATTATTATTTAGTATGCAGAATAAGCAATATGCAGGTATTTGTGAGTTTTATCAGTGATGGTGAGGCTGAGGAACAGCATCTTGGTTCTGAGCCATACAAGATGCGACAAGAGACTGGGCAAAATCTCAGCCCAGATGAAATTAATGAGACTTCTACCAGTGATTTCATCTGGATGAGGATTTACTGCCTTTTTTCCACCAGTAATCTTGCCGTGTAATTTAATTTCTCAGCAGTCTAATACCGCCATTAGAGCACATCTTGTCACATTTGTATAGGATGGCCACTCTATACTCACAGTAAAGTTAAATTGTCATGAATGCTGAAAAATGTGAGGCATTCTTGTACATTAAAGAGCTCCTTAGGACTAAAGAACTAAAGCTAAACCAGGGAATTTATCTGCAGTCTGGCTTCACTGAGAAGTTCCGATCGTCTGTTTCAAGTGTTGGCATAGCCATGCATCTCCTCCTCCCTTTCGTTCAGTTTTGTAAATGCAATGAAATCTTCCATGGTTTATTCTGAGAAAGGAGAATTACTATTCTTTCATGGCGGTGTAATTGCTCTATAATGGCTAATAATTATGCATCTGCAATATCATAAGCACAGTGTTACAAAATCCAGTGCAAACAATTAGATCCTCTGTTACATCTCAGAAAATTATTTCAGAAATGGGATGAGGTTCAGTCAGTCGTGTAGACAGATGCTATTTTGCATTTGCTAATGTAGTAAAGAAGCTTATGTAATGTAGCTTATCTAACCCTTTACGGTCACGATCGGTTGTTTTAGGAGGTCTGTCAAAAACACTGTAAAAGCTGCTACAACTCTGACATAAAGAGCAAACAAAAATAGTGAGAAGATAATTGTATAGAATAAAACAGGTGGAACTTATGTATCTGCTTGTGTCTTTTGTACTTTCCGTTTCATTGCTTTAAACCACAGCACTGGAATTTGAACCCCGCTGCCTTTTTGGGACTCTGGCAGCAAACAGCTCCTGTGCAATGTTCTGTATGCTCAGATCCTGGACTACACTGCTTTAAGGAACAGGATTAAGGAGAGCTTTTTTATTAGAAAATTGAAATGTAGTTTTTAATAAATAGGCTTTAAAAATAGATATATTTCTTTTGGTAAGAATTAGGATTATGAAAAATGCCCCACGTTCAATACAGTGCTAAAGGCTTCCCTGCCAAAAGTACCAAAACAGATCCACCTCAGACCCCTGCTGGTAAATCCTTTTTACCAGCACAATTTTGTTTGTATTCCTGTTCCTCATATGCAGAATCTACAGCCAGCTATTCCAGATTGATATTTCCTGGGACCTGGAAGGTCTCCCCACTGTGGTGTCTGGTCAGTTTGCATAAAATATGGAATTATAGAATAGTTTGGACTGGAAGGGACCTTTAAAAATCATCTAGTCTAAACCCCTGCAAGGAGCAGGAGCATCTTCTACTGGATCAGGTTGCTCAGAGCCTCAGAATCTCCAAAATTTCAAGGCTCAACTCTTTCACAGGCAACTGGCCCATCTCCATTACTGTTTTTCTGTTGCACTTTTTCCTTGTATTTAGAGGGGCAGAGGAACTCCTAGCAAACAGTCACAAAGGAAAGCAAGATTTTATGTGAAAAATAATTCTGAAGGTAACATTGCTCAATTTGAACATAATTATGATCTGACATCTCCTGCAACAGTTAAAGTCTCAGTAGGGTATATCTCATGGGGCATGAGAGACCCATGGCTTTTGGCTCCAACTGATGTTGTGCAGTGTGTTAGGAAAAGGATTATGGTTTGGTTTTTTCATTTATTACATTTTCCTGGTAGCCAGAAATAATGGTTAGACCTGAAATACAATGGGAGTTTAGAAACAAAATGTGATAGTTAAGGAAAGAAGGACTGCACAAAAAGGATTGAGGAGAATGTATTATGTGAGTGAGCTTGAAAAGGATGGACAGAATCTGAACCCGGATAAGGCTGCCCTGTGAGGAGGACTGAAATGGCAAACGTATTGTTCTGTATGCACTATCTAGATCAGCCTCTGCTGACACAGGGACTGGAAACACAGGGATTGTGATTGTAGTTTCAGGTCTATGGGAATTGCATTAGGAAAATGTCATATACTGTTTGAATTATTCCCTGCTTGCAAAACCCCTTACCCTTTGAAGACTTCTACAAGAAAGAGGATATAGCTTTTATAGGCCTCAGAGGACAGCTGTAGGTTTAGGCTTTATTTTCTCCTTTGCCCTGGGGAAATTTCCTATTGTCTGTGGATGACAGCTACACTGCAGGGCAAAATTTCTCATAAATCACACTGTAAGTCAAGTGCATGCCTCTTCATTTGCAACCACCTTGGAAAACTCTGCATCCTTGGAGAATATTGCTCTTGCCACAGCTACAGCAAGTGCTGTGCAAAAGCAAAGTGCCAAATGGGATAAATGTGACTGTCCCACTTCTGAGGAGGATGGGTGGGGAGAAGACACATCTTTCACTGAAGATGATTCTTCCCTCTAGTAGAAAAGTCACATACTTTGAGATCTGTTCCACTTGCTGAGCAGGTGACTTGCTGTCTCTAGAAAGCAATTGTCTCTAATTTTGATTGAAAGATGAACACATAATATTTTTTCTCTTGACAATGTGAGTGGCTTTTCTTGTTACATGCAAGCTCATTTCAAAAAGACTACCTGTTCACCCACTTTAATATTTTTTGGGCAACTTCTTTATAAACTGCTCCCTAGAAACTTTTTATGTAATGCCATATCTATTAGCATGAAAAGAAAAATTCTATCTTCCTATGAAGTTTTCCACTGTGAGCTTTTTTGTCTCCCAGACAAAAAGATGCCTACTTTTTAAAAAATCGTTTTGCTACACAATCCATTTTCCATTGCTGGGAGTCCTATACTGCAGTTAAAACATTAACATTAGACATTACAGCTTAAATTACTTTAAACAGGCAGATATTTCCTGCAATAGAACCTCTCTGTAAGTCCCATCTTGTCCACAGATGTGGCATGCTGAGCCTTGCCTCACCATGCAGGTGGATTTGAGGTGGGATTTGCTAGTTGGGTTTCTTTTTCTCAGAGCAGTCTGAATACCAGGTTGCTACCAAGCTTAACAGTTTTCACACTATGCAGTGGAGTTGAAGGGCAAGGTTTGGTGTTTGAAAACAGGCCATTTATGGTTCTAAATTATGTATCCTACCTGGTCCTCAAGTGCTGTTCAAGGAGGACATAGAGATCCTGGATCCCACCTCACTCCAGCCATGGTAGATGACATGCTTTTCCAGGATGGTGCCCCTACAACAGCCACTGAATCCAGCCCTGACTGTGCATCACCTCAAATCAGTGAAGGCATGTAACAGTTTTCCTTTAAAAACCTTGAAAGACTTCTTTATACCCTACATAATTAATTTTCTATGGGTAACTACATTCTATTCATGTCTCTGCCATTTGCTTTGGCTCTTTATTTCATAACCTCGGAGCACTTCCAAACATTGACAGATACACATCTTCAGGCTTCATATGTCTCAGTGATATATTTATTCCTTTTCCCAGTTTGAACCACACATTCAAAGATATCCTGCAGAGGCTTTGACACAGGGAGTTCTGCTTGGTGTGAGAGGAATGGTGCTTATCAGTCACACTCAAGTTTTTATTAAAAGAGCCACTGACAGTAATTACAGCTGACATTCCTAAGACCTTTTATTGTCTTGTTTAAGCCTAATGCTGGTAATCCTGCCTCCTCTCCCTATTAATTTTTCAGAGAAGCTGCTGTAGCCAATGTCCAAATGCCTTCACTTTCTCATTCTTCCTTGTTTAAAAGGTCTTCATAACCTTCAGGTCAGATACGAAGTTACTTGTTTTCCACACCTGCACTCCTGAGTAAGAAAAAGACACTAAGGAGGGGAAAATTGAATAAACGCTAGAAATAGCAAAAAATAGCAATATCAATATCATGTTCTCTAGCAGTAGCAGTATCTCCAAATATTAATTCACTTTTAATTATTTCTCATCTTTATCTTTCTTGACAACTTGTGAAATGAAATTCTTCAGTTGTTGCAGCTTTTATTTTCTTTTTGCATTTCCATTTTGTCTATTTTTAAAAATTATGCATTGCAGAACAGAATATGTGCTAGTTCTCAAGAATAATAATTTATCTTACTGTAATTTCACATCACCCATTAGTCAGTAACAATGATTGGCAATGCAGTTTTCTTTGTAATAAAAGTAATTAATATTCACCTTATTATCTGATGTTCAGATACTTTTGAAAGCAAAACTTGAGACTTTTAAGCGAGCAGGTCATTAAAAGGAAAAAAAAATCATATGAAATGTCAAAAATTGTATTTGAATACATGAAAAATGGGAGTTGAAGCTGGCTTAGAACAATCATTTGCTTTAGAAAATAAATAAAATTCTCTCTTTTTAGGTAACCCAGATGGATTTCTTCTGAAGAATTAGCAGAGTGGTTTTAGCCCATTGTAAAAGCATAATATGACAGGAAAAGAGTGACATTGGTTTAAGATCTCTCAAAAAGTGCACCTAACTTCACCTTAGAAATGGAGCACATTTTCTTAACAATGTATGTCAGTGCATTCTCTATTGCATCATCCAAATCAATCATGTACTGAACCATCTGAGAAGGTTCTTGAAAGCCTTGTGACTACTTCCCCCTTATTTCTTAAAGAGAAATATTATAAATATAATATCAGTAGTAGCTGGTGACTGGGTGTCAAGACATCTGACAAAGTGAAGTTATTTTTTGCTTACTCACCAGTTCATTCTTGATAATTTTATAATATTCCAAAATTCAATAAATCTCCAGAGAACTGCAGGAAATACTTCACAGGAAAAAGAAAATGGGAAAAATATCCAGGAAAATATATTTCCATTTTAGTGAAGAATATATACATCATGTCACTCAACCTATAGGATAAAAAAAACTCAAAACTCTAGAAGTGGATTGCTTGAAAATGGTTGTCTTGGAAATGGTTATCAGTTAACCTTTTCTTATCAGTGAAACATTTATTGAGTAACTCAGTTACAACTGGGGGCACATGTATTCTTAATGCAATGACCATTAAGCACCAGTCTAGATTAGTGGGACATATGCCTGAGGTTATATAAACAGATCGTTCAAATAACTTCATATGTTTAGGAACATATCTATAATGGTATATTGTAAAATAAAAAAAACAAAACCCAACCATGGATGTCCGATGTCACAATGAAAAATCAAATTTCACAGTTCTGAGGGCTACATTCTGCTTCTTTGTTTTCAACATGTTGAGAATTCTAGAGCTCAAAAGAATGTATGCCTGACATTGAAATAATCCTGTATATTTACTGGCCTTGAAGGAGTCATGAAAATGTTCACAAATCCTTTGGGCAACAACAGAAAATTGAGATAACAGATGATTGACACTGTGAGAGTGTTTTGTTTGCCATCCCAAAATGTCTGTCTGTCTGTCTGTCTGTGTATGTAAGCACAGAGGTACCTGTGGTTGTCATAGTTTCCCCCCTTAGCAAGGCTTTAAAAGCAGTTTGATTCTTATAGCTTTTTAAGAATCTGGAATAAGTATGTTCAAGGTCCATGTGGCAGAAGCTTGTGGTTGCTTGTGGAAAGTCCGTAGGAAAAATGGCCACCTTCTTTCTTGTAATAAACTGATGGAGTTCTGTTGACTTCCACATGTCTACCAAGATTTCAGTGTGCTCTTTTTCATACCTGAGGATTAATGTTATCCAGACAGGATTAATGTAGCTATTGTTTTCTCTCATGAACTTAAAGAAAACAGAAATAAGACTGTCTCATATGACCTGACTGCCTAATCTAATGCATTTACTTAATACTTATATTAACTACAATTAACTACAATTACACATTTTTATGCTGAGCGGAAGGACATAGTAATTTGTCTGTGCTGTTTTGCACACCTTACCTTACTAATTCAGAGCAAGTTTAAGTTTCTCACATGGTACAATCTACTACATTAAGATCCATATCTCTAAGCATTTCCAGGCGCCCATCAGTGTCACACCCTGGATTTCCAAGATGTAGGTCATCACAGCACTGAATATTTACATGACTTCAGTAGTAGATTGGACAGGTTCATGGTGGAATACAACAATTTTTGCTAAATACATCCCAATGACTTGGGAGAAAGTCTCAGATGTACCTGAAGGACTGCTCCAGGAAAGTATCACACTTGCTTGTCACTTTAAATAAATACATATACATAAATACATATGATCTTTAGTCATCTCACAATCCAATCAGGTGAGCTATTCAACTCTTCTCATATTCTAGTTTAGGGAGCATCATGCCAAGCTTTTTGATTTGCTTTGTTTTACTTCTGTGATTCAGACCCACCCATGGTGGATCTTAAAGGTTCTCAGTAAAAAGTAGTCCAAGAGACTTCACTGTTCCTAGTGTGGCCGTTGAAAAAGTGTTGCCAGAAATTCCCTGTAACATGGTTGATTTCTGCAAGTGGTGAGTGATAGATAATGAACCCCATAAAAACTGCATTCCTTAAATCAGGTACGACATGGTTCTTAGCAGAATGCTACAAAAAAGTAACTATTAATCCTGTAACTTCTAGTTGATGAGTAGTCAAAAGTTCCACCCCAAATTATCATATCAAAGCACAGATGATGTAGCATTTTAAAAAACATGAAAAGGGCAATTTGTCTCCATTCAGCTGCTAAAGCTTAGAATAGATCAACAGAGACCCATGTTCTGGAAAGTCAGCCTAAAAGACCTGGAACATTATGTTTAGTTTATGTTTCAGAACTTGAACACCTACTTTACCGTAGACTACAGATTTAATAGCATTATATCATAGTTCTTGAATTAAGACCCCATATTAAGTGCATTTCTTGGCACTTAGCGCTGGTGTTTTACTAAATTCCCATCAGATAATGAGGATGCTCAAATGAGGAAAAAATACTGAAATCTGCCAAAGCCAAATAGGTTTTGAATGAATTGCAGTAGCACGTTAGCTGCTCTCAGATGTCTAAAGGGGTAGCTTCCAATTTCCTGAACTCTTAAATACATTCCTATGTATGATTATGAACATGTGATGCAACATTACCCTATGAAATATTTAGATGCATTAGAGAAATCAGAGGAAAAAAAACAATTCTGACATTCAATCCACAGCAATTCACATCTCTTTCAGAAATTTTTATTCAAACAGAGCATAGTCACTTATATTCTGATCTTCTGTTAAAACAGGCTGTTAATGACAAAGTGATTCATTTTCCCGTGTTATAGTCAGTGAATTAGCTTAAATGAATTGTTGTCATGTTAATGATGAATCATAAGGATATCTCTTCCCAAGTCAGGGTTTCCAGTGTTAGTATTTTGGGTTATATTGCCTGTTATCACTGCACTGAGGATTAAAATTATTTGTGTATACATATCCTAATATTACTTGGAGGCTTTACAGTAATAAACACCTTCATCATCATCATCCAGAACAATATATTCTTTTCCTAGATCAGTGGAGATAACCTTGCTTTTCATCCTCATAGTTCCATCATAGTTAAGGGCAGAAAGTGCCCTGACGAGTCCACTTTGTTCAAATAGGTACCCAGAAAATCATCCATACAAAAGGAATTCCCTGTATGAAGCATCCCACAAGAGTTAGGGTTTTCATAAGGAAAGCAACTGGCACATGGATGTGTTTATTGTAGGTGGACTAACTCGTTTCATTGTGACTCAAAGCAGTATTTTGAAAACACTTGTTAGACTCCTGGAGTTCAACATTTCTGAAGAAAAATCTGCCTGATTTTTTTGCAATTTACTATTCACAAAGTATTATTCCTATAAATATGAAACCTATAACATGGAGTAAGTTATGCTTTTGCCTTGGCATGATTGAAATTCACATAGATTAACAAAAGTAAACAAAATAAATTGAAAAATAGCATAAGACAAACCACTATATTTTGCTTGTAAAGGTTAATGCTGCACAGCTATTCAAATATTTCTGTAAAGGAACATTCCCAAACCACAGACACCTGTAAGAATGTTAATGAATAGAGAATAAAAAAGGGAGAAATCAGTCAAACCAAACACTTGCTTAAAATTTATGCACACATTGCAAATATTTCTTTGCAGAATACAGACAACATATCTACGTTTGTAGGGATAGTGACTCGTGATATTCAGGGTGGCTAGCAAAGGATTTTAGAGAAATGTCAACAACAAGTTGATACATTTATTAAAGCCTTCCTTGGTACTTGGTAAAGAAAAAAATATGAACAATTTCCTGGTACTTGAGGAGTTTGCCATTTTTAGAAGCTTGTTTAGAAAATGCAAAGTATTAACTAATTGTACTGCTTTTCCACCCCTTATTGTCTGCTAAGGTTGTTATTAACAAATGGTATTCAAGAATTCAGAACAATTTAGAAGCTAGAATGTCATCATCTGTGCAGGTGCTCACTGACAAAAGCCATAAGATCTCTGTGCACAATAGTCAACTCTCCAAATAGGTGTTTGCTCTCGAGCACTTCTATGTAGTATACTGTATTTATCTACCTTACAATTCATCTATTCTATAACTTACCAGCACGTGCAGCTCCCTCACCTTTACATTCCCTGACCCATGAATTTTATTCTGTTTGATATACTAGAACCCAAAAATTTCCCAAACATAGCCCTGGAGTCTCAGGAAGTCCACCAAGACCCCTGGTCTGTAACTCCAGATTAAAAATGTGACTTATATTTTGTGTTGTTATTTTCCTAACAGTATGTGCAAGAAATCTGTTTCACTACAGATTCATTACAGAAAACACAAATAAGTGCTGTGTTGCTGTATATTTAATTTCATTAGAAATCAATTTTCTGAATATAAATTTAAGCAAAAACAGACACATGAAAACAAAGTACACTACAATGTCACTTGTCTGCCAAGCTGTACTGCAGTGAGTGGGTCACTTGCCAGAGTGAAGTTCTGGAAGGAATAAGCAGATGGTACAGTAGACAAAGCAGAAAGAAAGCTTTTATCATGACTATTCAGTGTGTTACCCAGTGGAGCTGCAATTATGTTTCCTTTATAACAAAGGAAGCCATTAAATAATTTACTTAACTCTTACATTTTTGAAGCTGTTCCAGAGCCTAAGAGCACATTAGTGCCTTTGGACTCTTGACTATTTAAAGTTCTTTGTTCACAAACATTGGAGAAGGGCTTTGATTTTTTGTGTGTATTGTGCACCAAATCTGTTCTGCATAGCTTTGTAGGCTTTCCTATGTAGAAACAGATATTCCTGGCTTTAGGGTTTTCATTGCTAAAGGCAAATTGGAAAAAATCCCTACCATCACTCCTGTTCAATGACCAGATTTCAGAACGATGTATATGGATAGAGTTCTTAAGGTATGTAGGAACTTTAATGCTTCCTTCTAAATGATGCCAGTGAAAGGAAACACCTTTTATTGGATGGCAATGGATTGATGAAGATTTTGCAACCCCCTAAGAAAGCCAGTCAAAGGAAAGAATCTGATAATAATAGAGGACAATTTAATTGTTTATCTGATGTGGAACAGAGCAGACTTTGGAATGACTTTGAGTGTTCCTGAAATATTTGAAGACAGTTTTTCTGTTCTGAAGCTTGTAAAACTTATTAGAATGTGTTAGTTTTGAATTGGATTCTAACTAATGGGGGAAAAAAAATGATTAAATTCAAATTATGGAGTTTAGACTTTCAGTCCTCATTATTTTTTTTTTTTTAATTACGTGAAAGAGATCAACTATATCTTCATTTAAAAAATATGATTTAAAATGTTATTTTATTTTAAACAATTACATAATTTTTTACCTTGTTATCTTTGTGAAGTTAAAATACTGTATTTTCAAAATTGTTTCTTCTTATATTGCTTACACTTTTCTCTAACATTCTTCAGCTTTAACAGTAAGCATATTTGAATAACTTGCCTTGGAAAGTGGGCAGCCCAAATTTTTATGAACTGACTGTGAGGTAGATATAAATATGGATTTGCTTTTGTCTTAAACATTTGAAAGGATGAAAATTGTAAGATGAAGATAAAAGTGATGAAAAAAAATACCAAAGACCCGTTAAAATACTTTTTCTTTTTTCCTAACACAACAAGAAGTCAAGAGCTTAAGAAAGATTTTGCCTAAGGATGGGTTATTTTCCCACGGTAGCCTCCAAACCTTACGTATCAGGTACCTCCTGAGCCAGAGGTGATAGTACTTTTTAACACACCTTGATGTATTTCTTCCCCACAAACCTCTCTTTGCTTTCTGCAACTTTTAGCATCCACAAGGTGCCACAGCAAGGAGTTCTGCAGCTCAAACAGGAGATGTAAGAAAAGCTGCTGTTCTGTGATTTTTTTTTCAATCTACTCACAGCTAATTGCAGTTGATGTCCTCTAGCTGTTGTATTGGAAGAGGCACTGGATAATCAATCTCTTTTTGCCTTTGCCAAGCATGATTTTCCAGACCTCTGTTAAATCCTCCTTTAGCTGTCTTTTCTTCAGTAGGATCAGTCCTTGTCTACTCAGTCAAAGTAAGAACAGTATTCAATATTCCTTGTCATCTTTGTTGCCCTTGTTTGAGCCTTTTTGTAGAGAAGGATGATAACTACTTGCTTGGAATTTTACAGGAGCATAAATGGTTTCTGTTTGTTCTCTGTTCTTTCTCTAATAACTTTTAGTATGTTATTACCTTACACTTTGTCTGAGCTATGGAAAGTACCTGAACTACACATTGTAGCCCTAAGATTCCAAGTTCTCAGCTTCAGCTATATTGCTCAATGCAGATCCCTTCCTTTTATGTGCAAAATGACCTTTTTATTTTTCCCCCATTTGCATTACGTAACATTTACCTAGATTGGATTATATTAGTCCATTTTCTTGCCCAGATCCTGTTTAGCATTACCCTTAGATCAGCCTTTGCAGCCAGAATAATTTGCTCTCACAACTTTACACCTGTATTTTCAGCAAAATTTGTTGTTTACATCAAGGAAATTCTTTAAAAAATAAAAGCGAGTACACTCCTTATTTGATGGGTTTATGTTACATTTAATGACTTGTATGTCCCTGGATCATTCTTGAAAACTTCTCATCCCTGCTGTATCTGCTGCTTTCTTGTTCTCAGATATGAAAGTGGGTTTAAGGGACACTTTGTACATCATGAATAGTTCAGTTTCTGGTCCTTGAACTCCTTTTGAATTCTTAGGTAAGTGCTTATTGATGCAATTTGTCCCTGTCCAATTTTGTTGTTTGCTCTGTAAAATTTATTGACACTTCAGTTTGATTCAGATCTTCAGTGAATGCCCAGTAATGAATGGTTCCAGTGTAGGAACCTCCCCAAGCTCTTCCACAATGAATATAAAGGCAGAAAATTAATTTAGTTTTCTAGCTCACCCTTTTTTTCTCCAAGTGCTCCTTTTTTACCTTTATTATCTATTGACTCTAGAGACCTTCTGCAGGGCTTTTTACTCCTAATGTGTTTG
Source organism: Hafferia zeledoni (assembly GCA_035583235.1). Taxonomy (NCBI): domain Eukaryota; kingdom Metazoa; phylum Chordata; class Aves; order Passeriformes; family Thamnophilidae; genus Hafferia; species Hafferia zeledoni. The sequence goes on along the minus strand of JAWWEV010000172.1, from coordinate 7,716,212 downwards.
AGGAACAATGTATGAAGTGTATAAAAACTGCTTTTCAATTACAAACCTCTTTGGGTCTATCATACTGTGTCTCTTACATTCAGATTGCCAACACCTATATTCTGTGTTTTCCTCATCTGAAGAGAACCTTAGATTTTCTGAAAGCTACTATTCAAGTTCAATGACTTACCTTTCCCAGCAGTTTAGTCAGGCCTTCTTCTTTTATTCCTTTCTCAGATCTTCTCTGTAAAGTGATGTGCATTTGCTTAAAATGTCATTACAGTGCCCACCTGAAGCCTGAAAAGATTTAATTCCAGCTCCCTCCTTCTTATTCTTAGAAAAACTTAAATTCCCAAATCATGAAAATACTTAAACCTTTTAAAAAAAGGCTTGTGACCCTCATATCCATATCCATTTATGGAAAACAAATTCAATACACGTCTTTGTGTCTGCCCAGAATTCAATAATTAGGAGTAGTTGATTTTGAAGCATCAGTTTAGAGCTGTATACTTAAAATTATGCTTATATCAGTGGTACCTCAATGTACATGCATTATAGAAGAGATTTTTTTCCTTCTCTGTTAAATTTTGCATTCACCATTGCTCAATTATTTCAAAAAGTGAGGATTACAGTACATAATGTATCAAGCTATTAATTTAAAGCTTCTTCCTCCCTATGTTATTTCATGATAGTGCTGAGCCAGTTGTGTTAGTTCAGGAATGGACTACAATCATGCCTTCAGAGTCTAGGCTGCTTTGTGCCAGATGGAAATTTGATTGAAAATATTTCCTTAAAAAAAAATATAAATGGCTAAAATAGAACTAGGGTTGGGTTTTTTCAGTTGGTTGGGTGGGTGGGTTGGGTTTGTTTTTCTTTTTTTGTTTTTCTTTTTTCTGAGGTCTTCCTTCCTGGCAAAGACATCTTGCTGTTGTAGTGGTATGCAGAAAATACTTTGCTTAAGGTTTTAGTACATTGAAAAGTTAATATTAGAGAAGGAAAAACAAGAGATATGAAGTCAAGTAATGTGGGAGCTCCCATCTGGTATAGCTGAAGCCTGATGTAAATTAATTTTGAATTATTTTTAAAAATATATATATTGAAAAATTAGAGCTCTTTAAGTTTTGGGAAATGGTTGTTCATTGTTTCTCACACTGGGCCTGAGGAGAGAAACATGTTGCTTCCCCCCCCCGCCCCCCCTTAATCTTGATGTCTTTCACACATGAAAGTTTGGACAAAGATGGAGAACTTGGTTTCCAGAAAGGCTCTTTCCAGAACTATTCTATTTCTATCTTCTGTAAGTGCATGATTAAACAGATCATAAAAAGCAATAACATTTTTAAGGATGGGAACAATGTAGGTCTACACAATCATTCCTCTTTTCTGGGAGTTTCAACTCTAAAAGTGAGACTGCCAAAATTAGCCTCAGAGCTGCTTCAATCAAATGGAAAGAGTGCAAATATATTTCTGCCAGTGGAGAAAATGTGTTTCTAAGAAGGCAAGAAGACCATTCAAAACCATCAGACAGTTTTGTGGCTAAATCCCAACATTTTTCTTGGAAAATGCATTCCATAGTAGAACAGCCATTTGTCTTAACACCCCATGGCTGCCTACAAACAAAGCGTTCTGCCAGTGACTGGCGCAAACATCAACTGCAGCCAGAAATCAAGCTGGTCCTTTTTACTGTTTCCTGGTTTGTTGTTTTTTCCTTTTTTTTTTTTTTTTTTTCAGTTTCTCAAGGGCATATCTCATAGGCTGGATGAGAACATAGAGGAAAGCAGATGGCAACACCATTTGCAGCCTGAGTGACAGCAGAGAAAGCTAAAATGCTGATTAATGGCCTCATCCCCTCACAAATCTTTCTTAATTCAACTCGATTGCACAGCATTATTTGAGAAGCCAGAACAGAGCAGGCACCTCTCTAAAGGTCAAAGGCATGATCCCCAAAGGATCTGCAGGTTATGCTCAACACTGTGCACCAAAACCCATCACTGCATTTGGAAAATGCTGGTGAAGGTGACTGGCTACTGTGCAGCTTGGGAGTTTAGGAGGGGGACTATAATACTCTCACACACCTCTACTCTAGAATATAGCTCGTAAGGAGAGGATTTAAAGAGGGCATTCATCTGTTTTGCTCTTCCAGGTTTGCCTTTTTCCCCCCTCAGAATGTGGCAAACCTCCAGATCAGGGCTATCTGAGCAAGTTTCTAACTACTCGGTGTGATTGGCTGCACTCCATTGCATAGATAGAGGAGGAGCTGGTATCACAGGGGTCTGGATAGGAAGAAATGGAACCCAGTGAGCAGTGATCTCACAGGAAAGCTGGCATCAGGAAAATATTGGATGAGATGTTGGAAACCAAATTGTTGCCATGGAGTTTGGCACACAGAGGAAGGGTTCTTTGCCTGGTTTGTAGGACAGACTTCTGTTGCAAGATGTACCTTTCTGCTTCAATTAATAATAAAGATCCTCTCAATAAATATGGATCTCTTCAATGGATATCCTCTTCATCTAGTGCCTGATTTTACACATTTTCCAGAATGGATGAAAATTATGACTATCTTCTGAAGTGCTGGCTCAGCCCTGGTGCAGCAGGACAACCAAAGGGTAATGGCACGTGTTTAGATCAGCTTTCTCTACAATGTGTGATCCCAGAGTAAGATCAGATGTCTCATGAGATAAAGGTCATGGGAATTGCCAAGCTAAATTGACCAATAACAGCTGCTTCAGAGGGAGGGAAGAAATATAACAGAGGTTGAGCAAGCAAACCTTTTTCCTACTTCAGCCAGTGAATCTCACAGTGCTGAGCACTAGGAAAGATGCTTATATTACTGATGCTTTCTTGATTAGCATTTGGTTCACATTTTATGCATTGATAGGGCAGTGTTTTCAGAAACACCACACTATACCCCATGGCAATGGGCAATACAGGGATGTCTGCCCTTGTATGCAGCTGGTAAAATCTTCCTGGCCAGGAGGTTCTGCATTGCTATAGTCCAAGAGTAGTATTCTGCCAGAGGAGGGCACTGGCAGCACTTTGGAGTGCCTGTTGGGAGATGGTGGCCCCCATCTTCCAAAGCAATATTGCGCTTCTTCCATGGAAAATCATGTAGCCTCAATGTTATATTAAAAAGACTTCCACTGATTGGTTTTGTAATATCATTCTCCCTGAAGGAGATGGTCTGAGCTTCTTGGGATAACAGTTTCTCGGCCTCTTAAAACTTCCTCTGTAAGGCACTTACTATGGAACAAAAGCTAAACTAAATACCATACAATCTTTTTGTCATGAGTAGCTTTGCATTTAATGTTTTTACTGCTGTTTATCACATATCGAGATGCAGTGATTTTAATGTTTATTTCCTTGAATACTTAGTATGAATTCCATAGTTGGAAAATGAGAACAAGTTGCCATTTAAAGTATTCTTTCATAACTGACAGAAACCACATTTTTGTGTCTTGAAATCCAGAGGTGAAATGAAGTTCTACTCATAAAATAACTCAGATGTTTTGAGGCTGTTTACATTTATTCCTGCCTTTTCTCAGTGCTGTATGAATTTCAGATGATGATTTTTCCCATTAGAAGGAGGAAAAGGGTCAGAATAGCCAGAGTAGCTGCAGCATTTCTGTCTGGGTAAAATTCGTATGTGAGGAGATGATTGACATAGAAAAAGGCATTCAGACATCTGAACATAATCACTGGGGACCTGCTGTGATCTTTGAGCCTCTCTAAACCACTGAACCCCAAACTCCCTCTGCTTTATAGAGGCACTATGGCCATGGGCACTTTGGAAGCAACCGGAGGAAAATCTAATCCATCTAGTGGTTGGTGTGTCCACTGACTAGATTTTCATACTGATTTTCTGTTCTTGCAGAGAGAATATAATCAATTGATCTCTAACATGTCCTACTCTTCCAGAGCATTTGGTTTCTGAATTTCCACTCTACAAGCCCAATACACTTTCTGTAGTCAATCAGACCCTGTCACTTGGGCTTTCTGTTATCTGTTATCTACCAGCACCATAAATTCTTGATTGTTCCAATTCCTCTCATAGCTGATTTTTATGTTTTCATCTCTTATGCATGATTTTTATCATGTTTTTACCACAAGATGCACATAAAACTCCATCATTCTTCTGCAACCTGTTTGCTGTCTTCACACATTCTTAATAGTTTACTTGAAGATAAAATTATCAAAAGTATAACATGACCTTAATTCCTCTCTCTTGCCTATTTTTCATTTTTCTTGTCTTCCCTCTTGACTCTGATTGAAAAATACCATCCAACCACTTCACTTTATCACATCTCATCACCTCTACTGACCTTTCTTTCATTCACTGTCATGTTACTGCTGCCTTAAGTTTCTCATATACCACAATTTTTATTTTTTCCTATCTTCATTACACAATTCTGCTCTGTTTTTTTCTACTGAAAACAAACAATCTCACACTTTAGCCCACTTACTTCTATAGACACCAGTTTACTTTCCTGTTCTCATTTCTCTTTATTTTTATTTACTGTGCTGTTTTCAATTCCCTCAGTTCCATGCTCAGACCTGTTAGTTTTGCCTTATATCTTTGCAGTTGATCAATTCAAAGCACTCATGCCAAAATTTTTAATGGTTTATTCCTAGCCAAGCCCCAGAACCTGTACTCTGTCTTCATCTCTGTGGCCTGGCAGCTGCCTTCAATACTGCCAGCATTCTCTTTTTCTTGAAATATTGCCTTTCCCTGATAATTTAATTTTCTCCTATTCTCCTCTATTTATTCACTGATTCTTTCTCCACAGGATTCTCTTTTTAATTCTGCAAACTAAACCATCTTTTTACTGTACAATTACATGATCTACATCTCAATTCCATCTGTCTCTCTTCTATTAAAAACTAAAATTTCTACCAGTTTGTCCTATGGCCTAAGGATGGGCAGTCACCTGAGGTTAACCTGGACCTTCAGTCCCAGTCTCTTCCTCTTGCAAGGAACAATGTTGTGTCCAATGGTGACTAAGACCCAACAGACAACAGCAAAGCCATTTCACACCATAGCCCTTTCACAGCACTTTTCAAATTTTCTTGGTAAGAAAGCTTTTAATAAAATGTCACTAGTACCTAAGCCATGAGATAGATAGATAGATAGATAGATAGATAGATAGATAGACAGACAGACAGACAGATAGATAGATAGATAGATAGATAGATAGATAGATAGATAGACAGACAGATAGATAGATAGATAGATAGATAGATATGGGTTTGGTTTTGGTTTTTTTGCTTTGTTTTTTGGTTGGTTGGCTCGTTTTTTGGTCAATAGTATCCTTCTACACCCTTCCAGTACGTCCCTGCCACTTGTTCCAAACACATAGAACATTTTGTGTGTGGATCCTTCTTTTGCTCTTTCTGTAGTGCCCTGCAGTAGGGAATCCTCATCCATGAGGAGGTTCTTATAATGGCAACTGGGACAATAGTAAGATGGTGTTAACCACAAACCCTCAGCTTGTGGATTGTGTGGAATTTGGTGACCAGACCCTTTTGAGGGGTATTTTCTGTTAAGCATCCTTAGGGGGGGAAACTTGCCAAAATTTTGCCATTATGTGCTGTCCTACAGTAATCATTGCAGCTTCCAGGGCAAAATGCACCTGAATGGTTTTTATTTGCCGTCTTCTGCCTTATGTTTTTATCAGAAAAAACTGTACCTACATCATAGCAGAAATATTAACTAAGACATAAAATCATCCTAAGAGAAGAAATTACAGCCTAACCCCACAAGAGACATGTGATTTTGTTGTGTTCCTTTGTTTGAATGACCTCTTGCAGACAAACTCAAGAGTTATTATTATGGAAACTTTCAGGAAAAAATGATGTCACCAGAAATCATTTTAATGGAGCCTCATCTTCACATCCCATTGATTTATCTGCTAAGTATGAAGGGAAATCAATAAGCAGAATAATTTTCACATCTTTTAAACATCTATGGTAGCCAAAAAAATATTGTCTGGTGCAGTCGTGAATCACTGGAAAGAAAAATCATAGCTGTTGATAGGCATGAAAATATTTATTTATTTATATTAAGAAGGTGATTTTCATGTTTTGCCTACCAGCTTTTGTTTGATGTATTTGTACTAAAAGTGAATTGCATGTAGTGACAGTAGAGAGAAAAAATACTGAGATTTTTCAGATTATAAGGTGAGATCTACAGAGGGTGGAAACAAGGGCAGATAGCCTGGAAGGAACACAGAGAATTTTTCCAAGCAGTCAGAGATTGGGTAAAGAAAGTAAAAGCTCTCATAGAATTAAGTATAGCCAGGGACATCAATGGAAAAAGAAGTTTTATAGGTACATTGGTGATTAAAGGAAGAATAGGTAAAATGTAGGCCCTGTGCAGAAGCAAACCAGAAAACTTGGTTGCCTGGGATATGGAGAAGGCAGAAAGAGGTTGGAAACAGATGATCTTTAAGGTCCCTTCCAACCCAAAACTTTCTGTGATTCCATAATCTCAGCTAAACCAATGTAGATGAATTGATCATAGAATCATAGAATAAAGTAGGTTAGAAAAGACCTCCAACTATGTTTTCTTATTTAACAGAAGACAAGTGGTTTATTTGCTGCTTTTAAAGTAATAACCTCATTCCATAAACTGCTAATGAAGAGAAGACAGCTCTGGAATGTTAATTCAGAGAACTCAATTTAGGACCACAATTCTTACCATGGGAAAGTAATATGAAGTGTTCTCAATGTCAGATGTATTCCTCATTCACCTTCCCCAAGCCACTTTAGTGGCATTGCATTTGCCTTGCAATAGAGAACTGCAAAATGAAACAAATCATTAATTATCCCATAAGCTTATTTAACTCTTAGACTAAGGTGTAAATTAAAATTTTGACATTTTTTATTTGCATGGAAAGTGCTTCATATCTCTGCTGTTTCTTCTCCACAAGGCTAATTTCAATGTGGTAACCAGCTGGAGTAATGCTCCTGAGAAACATCAGAGCCACCGGTTTTCCGGGAAATTAAAATACATTGGAATATGAAATAAGGTGTTTAGTGGTTTATGCAAAAAAAAGGTGAATGTTTATTAACTGCATTGTGCTTTGTCTGAATATTTGTGAAGATTAAATTATTTTAGTTTCATTATTTAAGTGATGAATATCAGCCAAATCATGATGAATTAAATGTTATTTTGTGGTTTGTTTGTTTTTTTTTTTTTCCTGATTATCAAAGGGTTCCTTATTAATAATCTAAATATGGTTCTAAAAAAAAAGTCATTCTTCCACCAAAAAAGAGACACATTTTTCAATGTTTTCAGGTGACTCAGTTGTTGGGTCTCTACCTTACATCTCATAGAGGTTGTTTAGTTGCTTGTTCCTTGGCAAAGATCAGATCTTTCTAAGGTTCCTCAAGTAAGTCACACACAAAGAGTTTTGTTATTATCATGTAGTTATTGAAAATTGTGCAAAAAGCCTTCGAAAGTGTGTGGCTTATCTGCAATATTTGAACCAAAATTATTCAAGTTGTTCCAGATGGTGGGGAAAAGTCATTTCTGACCACTGGCTCCCTTGGGTGTTCTTTTTCTCAGCCAGTTCATAGAATCTGGTCTTCACTCATCACAGTTGATTGACATGAAAAGCAATAAAACCAAGTAAGTTTGGTTTGCAAGTAAGCGTAGTGTGAAGGCAGCAACCTTCCATGGTAAAGCCTTCGAGTCTCTGGGCCAAAATATCCTGAAGACATCTGGAGTTTGACAAGCAACAGCAAATGAGGTCACGTCAAATTCTCTTCGGTCATAATTTGATAAAATTATTTTTCCAAGTATTACTGGTTTGTGTGCTCTTGAAGGCACATATGCATGAATAAACATCAAAAGAATTTCTAATATTGGACCAGAAACATGACTATTTTAATAAATTCAAGAGGGAGGTCTTTTCCAAGAGAGTTTTTGCTGACAAAAGGGTGGATTTGAATGTCATGTCTTCATGAGTCTCTAATCAGACTCTTCCATTTCTGCAGCTTTTTTCCATTCTCTAAGCTCAGAGGATACAGGCTCTGAATTTTACCTCCAACTTTTACAAGCAGGCTCAATTCCAAGTAGTTTCTTTCCCCTTAACCAGATTAAAAGCATTCCATGTTTCTTCACAAACACTGACCTCCTCACCAGCCTCCAGCTGTGACTGCTTATGCTGTGCAGAGGATAAAAACAAGGCTTGTTTCTTCTCTGTATAAACTTTGCTTCAATTAGGCTCATCTGGCAGATGAAACACCTTGCTAATTCAAAAAAAAGAATTTTTACATGAAGGGCATAGCTTCCTCAAGGCTTTCCAAACTAAATTAGTATTCAATTTAAATCTTTCTTCACCTTCTAATCTTTGAAAATCTAATCATGCTTTTCCTTTCATTGTATTATCACAGCAAAGAAAAACTTGTTCTTGATACTTATTATTCTAAGTCCACTGCCTTTGCTTACAACAACATTTTTTGAACAGCCTGAACTGTTTTCTAGAAAACTCACCTACACAGTCTATTTTTTAACCTTTATTTAAATATCTACAGTTTTTAATTTCTTTCTCTTTTTTTTTTTTTTTTCTTTTTTTGGTAGAAGAATAATGAAACCTTTTTCAAAGAAACTGCCAGTCAAGGACAATGTAAATTGGCCTAAGCAGATTGATTTCATCAGGCAATGGTAAAATGCTCTCTAGATATATTTACAACTGCTACCTTTATCAGCCTCATACAATCTTAATTGTATATTGACTTCTGAAGAAAATTCAGCAAGGTCAAACTCCAGTCAAAACTTTGAAGAGTATTTGAGGATATTAATTATACTCATTGATTTAATAAGTATTTGGTAATATTGTCTAATATATGGCCTCTAGGGGTTCAGAGCCTTTCAGCAGCTATGTAGCAAGTCAACAGTGTTATACAATGATTATTCTTACTGTTAGTACAGAAATTTGTGAGCCTTTCCCTGTAACTAAACTGACCTCAAAATACTTAACCTTGGACTGTGGAGTAGCCCTCGAACTGAGCAATCTGGGACAGAGAAAATATTCAACCCTGGTTTGAGTGAGGCTCACCAGAGGCAGGAAGCTGAGGGCAACCCAGCTCCAAAAGCTGCCTGAGGTCATCTGACCTGTCTAAGATTTGGGCAAGATGAGAGACCTCAGCACGTATTCATTTCTTTCCTTTCTGTTTCAGCTGCCCATGTTACTATGGATGTGTAATTACCAACCTGGTTTGAGAGAATGTGTTATTAATCACTGCATTTCCCACAATCATCAACACTCCTCACAAGCACCAAAGGTACCTATAAAGCCAAAAAAGAGTTCTAGAAAAAAAGAAGTCCTGAAGCTAATGATTGGCCACTTAAAGAACAAGGGTTTGGCCCTGAAGTAAATGCTTTTACAGGTGTTGAAGGTGCTGCTCATTTGGTAGAGAGAAATAGATGTTTTTAAAATCTATATCATGTCCATTTTATTCCTTGCTGACCAAAACCAATTAACACTCTTGAGAATTTACCGGTTTTATATGTTCTAGATAAAACTCCTTTTAGCCCTGTCTTGGTTGATTTTAAATGTGCTCAGCCTCAGAGATGGTCCTTTCTAAGTTAGGCTCAGGATCAGGGAAAGCAGATCATGATAACTTGATATCTTCTAGGATGAAACCCAAAAACTTACAGTGGTGACCTTTTTCCATCGCTATTGCATCTGAGAGGCAAGAGTTTCTCCTTTCATATACAACAGAGTGTTGCTGGCAGTGGAGCAAAGGCTTTTGCTTCCAGCAGCTTCTGTTTGCTGGGCTGGTGGAAAGGCAGGCCAGGGAGGTTGGACATGGCTGGAAAAGTCAGTCCATAACTTTTTAAGTCTGTGAGACTTTGTAGGATGTTGGTAGTGAAGCCATTGTGAAGCCTTTCACAAAGCAATTTTCAGGCTGTAGGACATAAGGAAAGTCATGCTCATAAAGCAAGGGGAAAAGAAGAGATTTGCAACTTAGATCTTTGAAAGTATATGAAGAAATAAACATATTTTCCCCAGACAACTGTTTAAAATGTATTAGAGTACCTGCTTGCATTATTTATGTAAGTCTGTGTGTCTGAGTTGATTGTGCTGTGTAACTCCTTGAAGCAGCAGAGGAAGGTTTGATTAAATGATGTGTGCTTAACTGCCTTTTTTTGAACTCAATACCAACTCGGCAGAAGAGGTAGACATGTGCAATCATGTCTGCCTCTTTTCACCTCATCATTTATGAGCCATGGTTTACTTCAATTTCCATTTCTATTTCAGGCAGTCTTAAACAAACACAGCTCATTTTTCACTTTATATTTGGACACATGAAGTATTTTATGATACTTCAGTCTAGGGTTATATCCTGACAAACCTTGGAAAATGTTACAAAGAGATTGTATTTAATTTCAACTGACAAATTTTAAGTTAGATTACCATTTATTCCTATGTGATGGAGAATAATTATGTCTAATTCTGTCTTTTCTTGGACTGTTTATTTTAACTAAAAAAAAAAAAAAATCTAGCAAATTAATTAACTTAATTCCTCCATCCATGCCCTAAATAGTACTTCTCAGCAAAAAGTTCTTATACCATCATTGACTGAAAAGAAAGAGCTTCGAGATCCCACAGGAATTTCTCAATGTTCTGCTTTTACATACTTATTTTTCCAAATAGCTGTGAACAATGCTAGATGCCTGTCCAGTGTCTGTGACACTCCTTCCTATAATCTCTCTTTTGTCTAGATTTTAATCTCTGCAAGTGCTTTTCCTCCTGCCACAAAGCAGCTGCTTAGTTTTCATAATTGCCTCTTGAAGCCACCATTTAACCACAGAAAGAGAAGAGTCCATGAAAAATTTGTGAATGAGAAGGGAAGAATAAGTGATGAATAAGAAGGGGGGGGAGGGAAAGGGCCACCTTAGAACCTGGAGGCCTTCCATGCTGCATCTACCTCCACTGCCAAGAAGCCACTGATGGAAGTGTTACTGTGAGGTAACTGAGTTTTGATAGTTCGGAATTTTCTCTAATTTTTGATAGTTTTTGATATTTTTTATAGTTTCGTATATATAGTTAGTTTTATATAAAAATTTGCCAAAGTATAAATAGGGTCACAGGAGAGATGGAACACTGCATAGGGTTGTCGTTTGATTCTCCTGACATGGAAAATATGCTTGTCTGAGTAAATATTAACAGATACAGGGTCAAGAGGAAAGACAAAATGCTCTTGGTGTGGTTTCCTCTGCTGAGGTTCAAAGATTCAGCAGTTCTCCATGCAAAGCAGCAGGACTTATAAAACTGTGGGCATTTAGTGCTCCATGGGGTAAAGGAAGAACGAATATGTGACTCAAAGTGGATAAATTTTCAGTAGTTATGTGAGAGTCCAGTGGTGATTCTGAGATACTCAGGGGGAGAAAAATTGCTTGTACATACTGAAATAGCTTTAGACATCAGGAGATTTAGAATAATATATTATGAATATATATTGAGATAAAGAGAGCGACACCATCACTTTTGCTTATCAGCTGGGGCTCTGCCCAATATACTCGTGCTAGCCATAAAAAACGATCATGCTATGTTTCTTCCCTAGCTGAAGCAGATGTGGGGAGTATGACTGACACTCCTTCCATGCTATTATCACAAACAGATAGCTATCAGAAAGTCAGTCTCTTCCTGGCCTTGCAATGTGTCTCCAGGCTGTGACTGCACAGACGTGAGGCATATTTTAAGCTGCCTGTAGACTCTAGAATGAATGAAAGATTTAATATTGAAGAGTTTTCACTGATAATAGAGACCCAGTCTGTGCACAGCATTCCAAAAGGAGCAAATGAAAAACAAGGAATAATAATAAAAAACATGCAGGTGGATTTATTCATATGTGATGTTGTCCATCGTCAGGAAAATATTTGCCTCACTGCAAGACAGAAACTAGGAGAAAGGGATGAAAATAATGTATGTCCTGTTGAGCAGGAATTGGAGTAAGAAGAAATGATTTATAGGGAACTAATGTTCATGAAGATCATGAGAAAGCCAGAATGAGTTAGGACATACCTGTTACATATTCTGCCCTGTGTTTGTGGCACGGACAATAATTTATTGGGTGTTTCCAGCATTAGCATATTTATGAAAATTATGCATTTTTTATGTCCTGTTAAAGACACAAAGAGAGACTTCTCAAAATTCTTCCTTAAGTTAAACACATAACCCTGGACCCAGTTGTAGTCAGGGCTGAAGTAAGCAGCTGTCAAGGGCAAAGGACATGGATCCTGCTGTCCTTCCACTACAGCCCTGAGGATCCAAGCCCTGCACTGATTCCTGCAGGAGAGGCTGCAGGCATTTACATTAGGGAGGTGACTGATTTTTGGGGAACTCCAACACCACTTTCACCATCCCTCCACCAACAGCAGGAAAAACAACACATATGCCCAGAGATCCACTTTGGACTGTGACTGTGTTCCTGCTCCACTCCTTTCTCTATCAAGGCTTATCAATGAAAACAGGAGACCTATTAGATATGAGATGGGAATAGTTCAAAGCTGAGTGGTTATTTTATATCTTGGTATGTTATACCAACACCTTTGCTGTTATCACAAATAAGCTGAATTCATGACTGTAAGGATGGTACAAAAAATGCAACACAGATCACTTAATCGTGTTTTCCAGCCAGACCACTTAGCAGCACACATAAAACTATCACATAAAAAGCAGTCTAATGCCTCAGATCTTTACAAATATCTAACAAATAACAGTTTGAGAGAGAAAAAACCCAAACATTCTGCATAAAACATCATCAATATATGTTGCCTTATTCAAAGAACATATTTATGTATTTTGGATATTTGCATTTTACAGTTTGCCATGAAATATTCTCTTTCCTTGGGTTCAGGGAAGAGGCAGACAGCTGGTGGAGTCACAGATAAAAGAATATTTTCCCTTTTAAATGGCTTAAGCAGTTTCCTTCCACAGGGACAGAGATCAGCTAGGAGAAGGAGCAAAAAATCTCTGTTTTGTCAGAATGTAGCAAAAGTGTGTGTGTTCTTGGAAGCACTACAGTCTATAGAGGTGTAGTATTAGACACATGTCAGAGATATGCTTTGGACTGGGCAATATGTTAAAAAATCACTTTCAGCTTGATGTCCCTATTGGGGTTTTCTTATGTGAGATTCAACTGAATCCTTAATATTGTCTTAACCCTTTCATTGTGGGAAGGGGAGGAGAGGGGAGAGACTTATTATAGGTCAGTTTAAATTATGGTATTTTATCATCATTATAAATTTAGTGTATAACTATAGAGGGGTGATGGAATCACCGTGCCTCAGAGGGTTCAAAAAGCATGTAGCTGTGGTGCTTAATGACATGATTTAGTGGTGGACCTGACAGTGTTAATTGTAGTACTTGCTGATCTTGGAGTTCTTTTCAAACTTTATGTAATATGACAAAATAATTTAATTCTATAAATGTATAATTTATATAATATAAATATAAAATTTTATTATTTATTTAAATATTTAAATTTTATAGATTAAAACTGGACAAAAGAAGGTCACATTGCATGCTGTCCTTTCCCATGAATTGAAAAGAAAACTTAGATAAGTTAAAGTAAAATTGTTGGGGAGAGAAGGAAGAACATTATTATGAGGAAAGAACCTATAACTGTCCGCTCTTAGATTAAATCAGAGAAGAGGTTCATCATTTTTCCCTGTGGCAATTTAATTCACATTTTGCACTGTTCAGGTAGAAGCATATTAATGGCAAATTACAGAAAGCAAGTCATTGTAATGCAGTGAATAGCTAATTCCATTGTTAAAATGTATCAGTGATTCTCAGTCAAAGATAAATGATGTTACCTTTTCTATGCATAAGGAAAAATCCTCAGTGCAGTGAGGAAACCGATGAAAGTTAAAGATGCTCTGTCTTCTTGGAACTCAAATCCTCATCTGAATGGTTCATGTCCTCTGCTCCTGCCAGCCAGGCCTGTTAAAAAAATAATTTAAAAACACTCACAAAGGACAAGAGCTGTTTTTCCACGCCATACTGGGGTTTTTGCCCATTTGTCAGTACTCTGTGCTTATTGCTTACACCAGTTTTCCTGTATATTTAACTGAAAGGTCCTACCACCTCAGTGACTGTGGCACTGACCAAACCATAACAAGTTTCTGGCATCTGCACAGATCCACAAAGTGAAGGGGAGGACTAAGAGAATTGAACCACAAAATTTCACAGAAACTGTAAGATGAAGTCCCAAAGTCAGATTTTTTTGATGCAAAGTAATTTCAGGTTGATGGGCTTTGTTCAACCCACAGTTTCCTGCTCTTCACCAACACTGGGGATCAGTGTGATGTAGTGAGTAAACTTCAGGCTCACACAGATAACAAAAACTAAAAGCCTTCCTCTAGTTCCTCTGCAAGGCAATGGCATTAGACTCTGAAGAAGGAAGGAATGACAGTGACAAAAGAAAACAACCTAACTGACTTTACTTTCCAGATGTCATTCAAGTCTTATTTAGCATTAGGCACAGCACAGCCCTTCAGATGGCCAAACCAGCTGTTCCAGTCACCAAAGACATCTTTCCAAGAGGTATCAATCTTTAAAAAGTTACAGACCTCAGGACCCATAAGTATTTTCTTCTTCCAGCTGTAATTCTACACTGGTGATTATAAGGTTATATATGCATGAATATTTTTAATCCCTATGAGCTAATAAAAGTTCTTACTTCTTGTTCTGAATCTCAGTAGCCAGCAGGACTCTTTTCCTTCACTGTCCTCTTGATAAGTTTCCCAGAAGTTCTGACTGGACCACACCTATAGAGAGTTGTTGAACAGGGTGGGTTTTGTTGTGCAAAAGCACTCCACAACAAATTTTCCTGGCTATCTTAATAACTTAATATCTCGAGATATGTTATTAACAGTGAAGTGAAATACAAAGCAAATCCAAAGGCAAATTCTGTATTTCTCATCAGTCCACCTTCCCCTTATTTATCTTTTCTTGTTTCCATTCTTTCACTATCTGAAGATGTTTTAAAGGATGTTTGGGCTTGGAAAAGAATTATCATACTACTGGAAATGGAGAAAAAACCCCTTCCTTGGACAGTACAACTTAAGCTGATATTTCCATCAATTCTGTTATAGAAAAGAAACTCATTCAGGAGTGGAGGATTTGGCACTTTTCAGGAAAAGATCAGGTCACAAAAATTGCCCAGAGGCTAAATCTCATGGGTTGCTTTATTTATTCCCCTGTAGCAGTGGCAGGCCAAAACTGCTTAATATAATATTCAGAAGTATGGAGTAAGGTTTCTGCCTTTGTTTGGACTTCCACAAATTAAGCTGGGGTTTGAAACTGAGGGTTTTTTCCTTTCTCCATTAAAGATCCTTCCGCAGAAGTCTGGCTGACTTGCCTGTTCTCAAGGCAGAAATACAAGGAAAATATTACAGATCCAAAGCTAACAGTATTTCCCTCTCAAGCTGAGAGGACTCCCAGGACTTGTCCCTCATCCAAGCTCCCCGATATCCGTCAGACTCCCTGACAGCTAAAGCAGATCTCCATTATTTTTGTCTTTATTCACTCAGACTGTAAAAACCTCAAAAGGTAGTTTTTCTTACCCTGTTTTGAGTTGTATGTGGTGTAGTTTTTAATTATTGCCACAAATAGTCCCTCAGTACAACTTTCCACATCTTGTGCACCACAGAGATATCTGCAGGTCTGCTACATTCTGCTTTACTTTATGGTAGTCTATTTAATTTTCTATTAAATGTGTCATCACTTTTCCTGTCATAATATCCTGGAGAAGTTCCTGTGTAAATTCAGTGTGCCAGTTCACAGAAAATGGTGCTGTTCAGCATGAGTAAAGAGTAGCAAACTTTGACAATAGTAATTACAGTAGTCCATTTACTACTGAAATTTCAAGCAGCTTGTCTGCATTTCATGGGCACTGCTGTGCTGTGCCCTGCCATTTCAGATGTTCTCCTTTCAGTAGGCTTCAGTAACTCCAAAAGAGTCTTCATTTAGTAGTCTGGCTGTCAAGAAAAAAAAACTCAAACATAACTCACGAGCAGAACAATTTATGCAGAAAGGTTGCAATGCAAATTGGAAACTTCAATTACCATGTATTGCATCTGTATATACCATCTACATATATATACACAAAACACTTTGCTCTGTATCTACTGTCCCTGCCTTGCCTTTGGATAAGTAATTTTGAAAAAAAAGCAAGGAATATTTATTTCTGATTCAGCCTATACATCATCCATCACACATTTCTTCTGTTGCAGGGTCAACCACCAGAGAAAGACCATGGGATTTGACAGGGTTTTTTATATATTATAAATTTTGCCTGTTAGTCTTTCACAGCATAATGGGGAGGACTGGGGTGGAGCAACAGGGGAAGGTAACAAAGTTTTTTACACCTTTTAAATCGTTTGGATTTCAAGATGAAAATGCCCCTCCCAAAGAAGTCCTGAATCTTCTCTGCTTAGAAATAATAGCTAAGTTGCCTACCACCAAGTAAGTCAAGACACTCCTTTCTATGAGACTAAAGACATGGTATCCATCCATTTCAGCTGGAAAAGGAACTGGCATCCAGATACAAAAGACAGAAGGAGACAAAAAATTGAACATTGTCTTCTTTTCCCATTTTATATAGTTTCAAATCCCTCCCTCAACTTAGAAAGTCCAATTAATTCAACGGATATGGCAGCCCTATGGATATTAATATCCTTCCTCTTGTACAGTGGATAAATATTTTTCTGTGGAAAGAACTTTCCCATAAAATATATAGATGCTACTCAAAGAAGATTTTTCTTTTCTTTTCTTTCTTTCTTTTTTTCTTTTCTTTTCTATTATTTTTTCTTTTTTTTTTTTTTTCTTTTCTTTTTTTTTCTTTTTAATATGAGTTTTCTAGTCCCAGTCCTCAGAGATTGTTGTCTGGACTTTATTCACCACCCATCTCCAATGTCAGATAGCAGTGACTGACAACATGAGCAGTAATAATGATAGTGGTAACATTTTACTTTTAGTTAAAGGGATATGATTTTCCCCCAGAATTTTCATTGTTCCACCTCATATGTATCTATATTTTGGTTTCTAAAGTAAATATATTGCATAAAGTTGGCAGTCTTATGTTTCTACAAGTTCTGTTTAAATTGATTTGTTAAAAGAACCAATATTACTTTACTGTTTTTTGCCTTCTATTTGAACATCTCATGATATCATGTTAAAAATTACAGTCTTAAGTATGCACCATTTAATGCAAATATTGTTACTTAGGGTGATGGGCCCATTTTTAAGAAAGCATATATGAAAGAGAAGCCTGCACTTCTACAGCTATTGCATTGCATTACCTCAAGAAATAGAACAAAATGAAATTACTTTTTTCCCATCTATTTGAAATGTGTTTCTTAAAGTTATGACAACTCTATGGAAAACAGATGGTTTTTTCTTGGTTTTTACAAGAACAATTGGGTTTTGCAAACACACACCCCAACACACTCACAGTAGGAAGCTTTGTTCTGAACAGAAGTATTTTTTCATACTCCTGTTGCACTCAGCAGGATTCCACACATGTGTCCTTTTTCCCTACTTGTTTGAGTCAGTGTGAATAGTGTGGATCCATGCTCAGGACTGCCTGATCCTTGGGCAAATCTTCATGCTTGACTTGCCCACCTTTCAGCAAATTCTCTCCTCAATGGAAAGGGCCATGTCTGGGGAAAGAGGGGGGAGTTGCTACAAGAGCTGTGTCTGTACTTTAAATGTTGACCTTGGACTGTGAAACACCAAGGTTAAAGATAAATACACCCTGGAAGGTTGTTATTTATATTTCTAAAGTGGCATAGTATTATAATTCTGGGCCAAGATTCTCAAAGATCATCAAACTTTTGAATTCCTACATGGAGATAAAACTTTACATTCACTTCTCTAGACAATAACTAACACCCACTCAGCATCTTTAGCACTTTACTTGTCTTATGGTCTGCAAACCGCCACACATTTGTTTTATACCTGACTGTTTGGTCAAACAGAAATAAAATCACCAAGTCCACCAACACCAGTTCAGGCATATTGGCCAGACTATTCTGAATTTAAAAAGAAATAATAACAACAACAATAATAATAATAACAACAATAATAACAATAATAATAATAATAATAATAATAATAATAATAATAATAATAATAATAATAATAATAATAATAATAATAATAATAATGTTTCTTTCCCTAGAAGACTGTTCTCCCATCCCAACTGCACATACAATTCCTGGTGCAGGGAGTCCAGCTCACCATGAGATCAGAATTTCAAAGTGCTGCAGTCCAGCAACCACTGACAGGTATGAAGTCTCAGGGTGAGGAGTTTGAAGAGAGACAATGAATTTAATAGGTTAGTGTCAAAAAGCAGGTACCTTTAAAGAAATTCAAACTGATAAATGGCTTGCCCGCCCTTCATTGAACAGAAAATGTTCTGTCTTATTCCATAATTTCTCATTTTAAATTATATTATTCACTTTCTGTGCCAAATGACACTCTTTTTGAAAGCAGTAGAATTGCAGTTGCACAATTTAAATTCAGATACTTATTAAAAATGGAGAACCATTTCAACCTTTGTCTTTTCTCAGAATGAACTTTAAAATGTCCTTTGTCTTCAAAAAATAAACCTGGGAAATTTTCAAGGCAGATCAGTTTTTGTAAACAAAGTTATTAGAGCTAAATAAAAGCTCTATAATGAAATTTGTCTGAACTGGAAAGGATTTATGCCTGTAATTAATTATGAAGGCTGCAATGTGGATCTATAGGAAACTAAAAGAAAAAAAAAAAGGAAAAATAGAAAAGGGCAAAATAAGACAGGCCCAAAAGCTTGTCCAATAAGCTGAAAATAACAGCTTTGCCACCAAGTTAAGCATGTAAGAAGGTCAAATATCACAACAGGAAGAAGCTGTCTAAACTACCAGACAATTTTAGTGGAGAGCCTTTAGGGAATATTTATAAAGGGCATGTCAAGTAAAAATAACTTCTTCACAGAGGAGGATGTACTGCAGAGAAAACAACCGAGGGCAGAAAGAAAGAAGGCACAAATGCCCTCCTAAGTTCCCTCCAAGAAGTAGGAGGGTGCTGGGACCATGGGTTCAGTTCTTGTTACTTTGCTGGGTGTGGGGGGGAGGAGTCTCTATGGTACACAGACAGGAAAGTCAAATATGCATTTCCTCCTCACACCTGATTACTAAAATATCATAATTTTATCATATCTTTTTTCAGACAAGATTCTCAAGCCTGACAGGAAGGTAAAAAAGTGCATTGCTCAGAAAATAAAGACGAAAGGGAAAGATCTGGGAAAGATCCCTTTGCATGTGACAGAAAGAAATGCTCTCGGGGCATGGGGTAAGGATGAAGTAGTTGCATTTTTCTACTTTTGAACTCAATCAACAGTTTACTAATACAAGAATAGAAGAAATAAAGGTGAGGGGGGAAAAAAGGAATATTATTCCCAGGAAAGTAACACCTTGGAAGAGACATTTCTGTTGGAAAAGTTGTTTCCTTATTATGGACTATACAGAAAATATAATTACCTATTTTACAGTAGGAGAGAGAGTTTTGATTTTAAATAAAGGTGGATAACACATGTAAGTCTGTAATTAGTGGGTCATTGCCATATGGAGACCAACAGCAGGTGATTTTTCAAAGAGTTGGACTGTATGACAGGCAATTATTTAAAAACAATAGCTTTTATTCTATTCTGAGGAGTGTGAAGTATATTGCAAACCTTAACAAAGCTTCCCAAGCATGAGAGAAGCCCCATGTTTGACAGGAATAGTGACATGAGTGATGCAGAGCCTTGATGCCTAAATGCTGCAGTATCACCATGATGTACTTGAAGTTGATGCATCAAAATAGAATCAGTGACAAAATGCCAAAGGACAGGTTTCCAGGGAAGATATTTGAACAATTATTTCAATGTGGCTGCACTGTGTGTGAAGTCAATTGGCACAACCCCAGGAATTCCCTCCATGAAATGACATACTGACCAAAAGCACTTACAGGGTCCTTAATGTGCATATTTTGTGATAGAGAACATTATGAAAACCTGAATAAATTACCATGAATAATTTTTAATGGTATATTAAAAATAATAGCAAATCTTTCTGAATAGTGTTTTTTTAATAGTTGGTGAGCAGTCTACAGAGAACCTTTACAAAAAGCTGCCAACACTCTGCAGTGTTCCTGTAAGATAATTACTGAAAATATACAGTTGAGATTAACTTCCAGAGTTTCTTTGCATCCATTGTATACTCTTCCCACTCAATCTTTTTTTGTCCCATCCATATGCTATGTTCCCTTACATGAGAATACAACAAGTAGGTGCATTCAGATCAGTAAAATTTTAGCTTGCTCCTCTACTTACTCAGGAGAGTTTTTCCCTGTATTTATAGTCAATGAGAATTCCATGCAATTTTTGAAATCAGCTGAAAGCATGTAGAGTTTACAGTTAGTGGCTTTCAGAGGCCAGGAAAGTCAACAGCTTTGGTAACTCATATGAGAATAATTCAACAACCTGCAAGCAGCCATAGTTCAGCTCAGTGAAGGAAAAGCTACATGACAAGAAAGTCATTGCAATTTCCTATAATCAGACAGATGCAGATAGTTTTGTTGGCATCTGGTGAAAAGCTATTTAGGGGCAGGCTGTATGTCCCTTCTTCCTGGCATTTATTAAGCAGTTTGTCAGATGATATTGTGCTGTAGCCATATCCCAGATTGGTCCATTTGGTGACTTCCAACTGCAAGTCACAGATGTAATGAGGAAGAGAAAGTATTGTGCAGTGAAGCAGCCACAGGCCCTAATGAAATGTGGCATATTAATTTCTGAGCTATGAAATTATGTAATCCCAGTGGATGTACATTTCCAGCTGAAGGATCCCAAGGAGGACAAGACAGTCACCCCTGTGAAAAGTCTGTTTACTTCACATTGTGAAGTTTGTGGCTGGGTTTCGCCTCATATAGTGATCTCTGGGAGAAACCTCGTGCTTGGAAAACTAGGGTTCATGAATTATTGAGTTTGTTTGCCCAAGAAATACCAACCTTGTTACTTTATGAAACAGGCCAAAGAATTCCTATAGATAGACTGACAGCTAGATAGATAAACTGATAGACCGACAGTTAGATATGCAGAGCCCAGGTTTAACTGTTTGATTTGACATAAAGCCTGGAAGAAAATACAACTACTTCATGCCTTGTCTTGTTCTTAAACTGATCAGTGGTGGTGGGAATAAATTTAATTTCATTTTCTTGAGAATTAAATTCAGGCACCTCTGATTAAAAACTCCCAGCAGTTTAAGCTGGGTATATCCACAGCCCTATTTGTGATAGTGTCATCAAGCTGTCACCTGCCTTGCTTCACTCCAAGTTTATTCCCATGAATGACACACAATCTCAAGAGAAGTGATTAATTTCCATTTGAGATTGTAGGTACAGTGAACATGAATGATATTACCATGACTAAGATCAACTTTCTGTCTCCCAAAGACTCCAGCAAACCAGCAGCCTTGAAGCATTTTGGTGGGAAAAGGCTGTTTTCAGCATCAGAAAAAGCAGAGAATTATTTTCTCTTCAAAATATGAACCATGCAATTGTCAATTGTCTCAAACCTTCTTACATCCAAGCAACACAATTTCGTCTGTCAGGAAGCCAAACTGAATGTGTTTCTGAAGCAGAGGTAGAGAATCAAATTCCTCTTGTCTGAGCTGGCTCTCATTGTACTGAGCAGGTTTTCCTCAGGCAGTATAATGTCTATATTTACTTGTCTTTTGTTACTGGGTCACAGTGGATTATTGCAATGGAAATTTAAGCACTACACAAGAATGACAGCTTCACGAAGGGTGTGTCAGTCATGTAATGGGTCAGGATGACATATCAAATTACTCAGATTACACATTTACAGTAATTTTGACTTCATGCTTTTCCAGCACCAATATGAAGCAGGATGTATAATTGTGGGCAAGACTTTGGGCAGCTGCAGTATTATTCAGTTGTTAAGTGTCATTCTTTAAAAAAAACCTCCAACAAATTCTTGGCAATTTGACCTGGTTATGAGACTTCAAATTTATTTTGAAAGCTTTTCAAAATGGTTTTCATTTTTCTAGGTATTAGATTGGAAACATAATCTAGGCATTAAAAGTAATCTACAGTGCATAGCAATGAAAGCAGAATTTTTCTGTTGGGATAATGAGGTTCATTTGTCAAAAATGATAGCATAGGGGAAAGGGAAGATACCCTTGGATATCCTTGGACAATACACTATGAAGAAATAAATACTTAGTTCCATGAAAATTTCCAGAAAGGATGATTAACATTTCCTAATATATCAATTTTAATGTGGCTGTTTGAGATGCACTGATTATACTCTTCCTTCTCAGCAGAAATATGAAGTCTTTGATGCTCAGTTAAGACACTGAGACAAGTCTTTGTTGTTTTGTAAAAGTTACTCATCATTTGTCCCCATTTTGCCCATTTCAACTTCCTAGTCAACTTCTTTTTATTTATTTTGGCTTATAGGAGAAACAAAGAAGATTTTAAAAAATTAACCTCTTAGTAAGGGTCTCTTTTAAGCAGAGTAATGGAGAACTGGCATTCTTTCCATAATAAATCTCAAGGAACACTGACAGTTTTTCAATAAAAAGGAATCGTTGGGAAATGGCATTATATGTCAAGTGAATCTCAGTCAAAAATAAAAATAAGAATTAATAAATGCTAAAAAATATACGTTAGAAATCTGTCATCTCTATACTTTTTGTTGTTGTTCAAGCCTTGATTTATTATGTAAGATATGACATATGATAAAGGATAATATAAGTATATATGTAAATAAATAAATAAATAAATAAATAAAAACTATCTCTTGATCTATTGTTAGATATGACATATTAGATCATAGATTGCTTCTAAAAAAGTCCAGCTGAAGCTGAACCTAAAGGATATTAATCATTCATGTTCAGATACAGATCAATATGTTGTGAAACACTTTCATCTTTTCCATATAAACGATGTTCAGGTATCTTCCAGCCTGTTTGACATCTGCAAAATCTCCTAAGATACTAACAGGGATTAGTCTTTGTCTATTTTGATTTAAACTCCTGATGTACAATATAATAATACTACCCACTGACAACACTGTATGAAGTATTTGCTTATTAATTATGAATGGAAACTTGATACCTGTGAAGTCACTGGTAAAATGCCAAAAGCCCAAGACTGAAGTGCAGGAACAAGTGCTAATGCTTGGGATGCAGACTAGGTCTTGGTCCATGTGTCTGTAACTGAGATAAGGAGTTTGAAAATTCCTATAAGCCTAAAAGATATGAGAAGAAACTTGAAATTATAAAATTAAAATTATCTGCTTTTCATTTACAGATATTAACCCAGGAAAAAACAACAACAACAACAACAACAAAAAAACCAAACATTTAAAGATCTCTATGTTTAGTGTTCAATGTCTCCTGGTTCTATTAAAGCCATTTGGCATCAGAGCTTTTTGCTGTGCCTGAAAATCAGATCTCTTGTACTGCTCATTTTCAAACTATTTAGCACACCAATCATTGCCTCTTAACATAAATAATAAGTGTTTTCTCTGCCATTTAACAGATGGAAAAGTTGAATTATAAAGGAAACCAGACTGAGAGAGGAATCTTTCTAAATGAAAAACAAAAGTAAAATGTGGAACACAATTATTCTCTTCTGTTAAAAAATCTAACTGTATGAAACCTTGTCATATGTTTTTCTGAGTTCTTAACATTATGTCAGATGAAAAGAAGTGAGTGAATGCATTAGTCCTGGCTGAGACACAACATCAGAGCTGGAAAGGTTTGCCTCACTTGTACCAGTTTTAAGCACTAGCTGGATACACACACAGACATTCTGTTTGCAGTAGAAGGAACATTTTCTCTGTCACTGAGATTAAGATTTCAATTGTGCTGCAATTAACACTGCTTGGCTCTCAATAGAGATGAATATTCTTGTCTAGACTTGCACTTTAGTGTCTTGCTTCAAACAGCACTTGGCTTTATCCTCTTCAAATACACTTTCTTCCCCTCTCCATTAGCCTCCTGGACAGTTACTATGTTGGTCTTGGCATGTCCCCTCGCGCCAGGTGTGACCCTGACAGTCCTGCTTTCAAAAACTTCACATTTTCCCACTTTTACTCCTCCTACATGCCTGGGGGAGGATGCTTTCCCTGGCAGCATCCTGAGACGAGAGGGTCACTGCATCCTCTGTGGAGCATCCACCTGATGGCTTCAGCATCACAGCTCACCCCAGCAGGTTCTTCTTTGAAACTCTCCTTTGCTGAGTATCCAAGGCATTAGCCTCTGGGCTGCTGGGGTGGCAGAGCTGGCAACCTGATCAATAGTACAGCACTTTTTTATGTTGTGGTCCAACTTTTTACTCTGCTCTGAACATCACCAAGCACCCCAGGGACCTAGAACATTCCCAAGAACTCCAAATGCTTCAGTAGTAAAAATACCAAGAATTATAGTAAGCTTCACCTAGTAAAAAAAATAAATGCACTGAAGTGGCCAGGTGGAAGGAAGAAAAGAAGCCATGAGTTTTGTAGATCTCTGCACATCATTCCAAAATTTCTCTCTTTAATGGTTTACCCTGTGTGATACATTACCATTAGAGAAGAATCTTACACAGTATGAAAGGGTTTCACTACACTTTTAAAATGAACCTTTAAGAAATACCATTTTATCAAAAATTTGTAAATATCTAAAGATGGACAAATCCTGACAACAATGCCCTATGATTTCTTCAGGTTTTTACAACTATGCTGTTAGAAAAGACCACTGTTGGTAATATGTATTGATTTCAAAGCTCCATTTGTAGGAAGACAAATCCAAAAGTATGTAAAAAAAAAAATCTGTATATTTTAGAGATAATGGAGAATGTTCTTTGACTAAAATTAGATTTTGCTGCTCTGTCACTACTCCCTTATATATGTGCCTCATGGCACCTATTGTCAAACCAATATGGTCATTCCACATTTCATTGCTTAATTGTAAATTTTTTAATAAGATCCTTTATTTTTATTACTGATCATTCAAGTAGAATTTATAGCTTGTATTCCTCTCACCATCCCCAAACACACTTGCCCCCAAAGGTAAAAAAATCTTGAAATGGGTATAAAAATTGAATTACATCCATATGTTTTTATTCTGTTCCAGCTCTTTTCCCACTGTTCTACAATTAAAATTCTACATGGACTATATTATTGAAGGAATAAATCTTAGAGTGTTTAATCAGACAAGATTCACAGAAATAAATCACTAAGGAAACGGTGAAACATCTTAACTTCCAATGCATAAAGGAAAAGATAATTCTTCAGATGAATGGGTAGTTCTGTAGAAATGTTTTACTTATTTTAACATGAAAAAATGAATTTCACGTCATAGACCTGACTCTGCCTGTTTGGGTGCCAGCACATGGGCTGGGGCTGTTGGTGGCTGCTCAAGGAAGCTGAAAAACTGAAGGCAAAAGAAATATCTGAGATCAGGGGGGTTCTCACAGCTGCAGCAGCACTGACAAGGCACTGCCAGGGTTGAGAGAGTGGCATCGATAATGAGGACACACAAAGATAACGTGTGACTTCCATAGGCCCCTGTCCAGAAAAGCTCTTAAGCACCATTAACCTGCAGACACCTGAGTGCTACTCATGAAATCAGTGGATTTTCCTTCAGGTTTGTACAGAGCTGCTGAAGGTTTGTGCTGAGTTTGTACTGACATCCTCATAACTTTGAGACTTCCATCACACAGACGGCAGAGCACATGATCAGTAAAGGTGGAAAAAGGAATGCTGGAGCAGCACAACAGCTGCAGACAAAGGATAACACTCCCATTCCTGCCCTTCTGCAGGACTGGAGGATCAGGGGGCCCATGGACCTGCTGTTGCATTTCTATATCATATGCACAGCCATTAGAGTAGCATTGTAAAATCAAAACCAGCAAATAAAGTACCTGCATTTAAGAAGAGGCACGAGTGAGGAAAGAGGTTCAGAAAATCACTTCTGTCCTTGTTCTATTAGTCTGACTTTGATCCATCACTCTGAAAGAAGAATTAAAGGTAAATGATAAACAGAAGGCAAAGCAACAGGATGGTACAGAAAGAAGTATACAGCTGGATGAACCAAAGTCATTTTCATTATTTTAACTGTCTGCTGGAAATACAGTAACTCACCTGCATCTGAATTTCATGGAGCATTTGATGTGATTCCACATGACAATTTATAAATGAGAGCTAGTTGAAAAATAAAAGCAACACAAAGAATAGCAAAAGATGAAGTGTCTAAGGGAAAGTAGCAGATGAGAGGAAAGGTTGGAAGTGAATTTGCCAACGACTGTTTCAGTGATGACCTGGATATACTATGCCTTTTCTTAACCTGCATTTACTTAATCAACACAATAATATGAGTCTGAGATTTGCTGATGACACAAAGGTGGGAGGCATTGCCAATACTGATAATAATCACTGTGCTATACAGACTGCACAGCCTGAGGAATGACAGCAGAGATTTGGAGAATGAAGTGCCAGTTCAAGCACACAGTGTTCAACAGTACACATTTCTGTTGTAAAATGGATCTTATCAGTTGGAAATGACAAAAATGCTAAAGATCTGAGAACAGTAGTTCAAGGAATGTCTGCTGTATTAGCAGATTATGGGATGACTAAGAATCTCAATTCCCTCAGCCATGAAAGTGTCAGTGTGGTGAAGGGACAGAGAAACACAGGTATGTCCTCTTCAGCACAGGCTGAGAGTAAATGTGAGTTTTCACAAGAAATTGTACAGAAAAAGATATTAGAGTGATTCGAGGGATGAAGAACACATCGAAAAATGGAAGACCAAATTGCCTCCTTCCACTTGTTTAGCTCAGAAGAATTCAGATTAAAAGAGGATGTGATTATTGCCTACAGAAAAAACCTTATATAAATATTAAGGGAGGGTGAGAGGAGAACACCCAACCCTAAAAACACCCATTCAGATAAATAAAATAAAATAAGATAAAAATAAAATAAATAAAACATATTTTTCTAACTAATCTGGAAATCAGTAAACACTCCCCCCCCCCCCACTTAAAGTTCAAAGCAGCAAAACTGTCACAGTCTTTCCATTTGAGTAGAAGTAAACAAGTTCTACTTTTAAAAGACTTTTTAGCTGTTTATGGAAAGGATTATACCATGGGGTTGTCTGGATTTAGGGCTTTAAAATTCAGTGTTAGTCCTGTGTGTCTCAAGAAAGTACTGTGAGATAGACTGTGATAGACATGCTACAATCCACCTGCTTATCAGACCACTGGGCTTGTTACAATATTTAAAGGCCATGTGGTTTTTCAGAAGGATGGCACTGCAGGAGGAACAGCTCAGGAAAGTGCAAAGCAAAGTAATATCTGGAAAATACCAAGAATTATTTCTTTAATTTTTCAAAAGCAAAGGAAGCAAAGAAAGATATTTTGTCTATGAATTACACATAATTCAGTTGCCTCCTGGCACAAACATGTAAGAATTTTCTTTAGAGAGGAATTTGTTACTGCAACAAAGGGAAAATTTGCATCAAGTTTTTTCTTTTTTCTCCTTTTTTTTTTTTCCCTTTGCATTTTAGGATTTTCCTGTTCATGTATGACTAGATTGAAGAGGCAAATCAAAGAGCAGATATTATCTATAATAAAATACTTCATAAATAAGAGTGAAACATTTCACAACTTTTATTTCAGTAACTGAATATAATCATGATTTGCATTACGTGTTTTCTATCACTAGCATCATTAATATGAAATATTAATTGAAGATCTATGTAGACATATGAACCTTCTCCACACTGTGCAGAGGTAGACCTGATCAGCAACTGGAATGCTCATAGGTTTGATTTTTGCATTTTTATTTCTATATTTGCAGGTTTACACAATTTCCAGGACATCTGTTTATACACACAACACGATGTTGCCAAGCAATGTAGAGCTGAGAAGAGGCTGCCTGGGCCATGATTAGAGGGGTAGTGCTTGGAAATGTCATGTCTGGATTTCTATGAACTTCATTCAAAGAAGCTGAATGAATAATTCTTACCAACCAAACATTTTAACAACTTTGAGTAAAACAGGCTTTCAGAAATATAGAAGACATATTCACCACAGAAGAGTTAGGAGGTTATTCTTGTGGATGATTCAAGGCCAAGCATCAGCACCTGGGGAGCATAAACAGAACAAGCTTTTCTAGGGCAGGGGATTATCTGCCTTTATTAAGTGATAAAAATTAGAATTGCTCTCATTGCTTACCTGTTGATGTATTGTGAGTTCAAAGAGGTGATTTAATTTCTTCTGTATTTTATCTCTTTATATATGAATTGCTGATAATCAAATAGTCATTAAGGAAATTAAGAAGGTATTATTTACTGTTCTTTAGCTGACCCAATGGAGAGTGTACAAAATAACCGGTAATGATATTTTGGATAGAATTATTTCAGATAATCACTTCTGTTTGGTTTTGTGGTTTGGTGGGTTTTTTTGTTTGGTTTGGTTTTTTTGTGTTTTGGTTTTTTTCCCCTTAAGCATCAACAAAACCTCTCATTCTTTAAGAGCTGCTCTCCAAATATTGTGTGGCCCTGCTTGTGTTGCCTAGGAAAAGGGGCAAAGAGAGAAGTCTAATTTTTTTTTTTTTTTCAATGAAACAACTCATCTTCACATCATGAAGTCTCTTTATGCAAAATATACTGTCTAGAATTTTGTGGATTTAAATTTATCGTCCCAACAAGAAATGCTTCCAAACTGCAGCTTGTGCTATTGCAAATATCATTACTAAGAATTATCAGAAAATAACTAAGTAAATACAACATCAATAAAGGAAGAAACAAGGCAAATATATGCTTCCTATTCATACTGCATGCAGAAGGTAAATATGGAAGTTTAAGACAAATACTTCATAGCAATTTTTAACTGATATAAAAAATCAGAACTGGTAGTATTTGTGAATAAAAAGAATAATTTCTTTGAAGTTTTAGTATTGTAGATTATCACAGAGCAGAGTTCAGATTTCAAATCTGGCAGCTATAGTAGTACACTTGACATCTTTTCCCTTTATATCTGGTGGTTTGATACATTATATTATATGTAAAGTTTATAGAAAGAGATAGAATGAAAAGCAAAGAAAACATATTCTAAAACATATTCTAATTTCGCAGATCTTAAAGACTTTGAATGATTTCAATACTAAATTTCCTTTTCAGTGGAAGTGTCTCAGACCTCTGGGAAATTAAAAAGTCATAATTCTGAGGGGCTTGTGATTTTTTCTGACATTTAGACTGATAGAGTTCGTAAGACAATGTTTTTGAAGTAGGTAGTCACCTGTTGACTCCAACCTCAGACTTTTTATTCACAGATTTTCTGGGCTACAAAAGCAGTATTTTCATCAAAGGATAATTCTTGTAGGCATAGTAATTTCAGCCTGGAGCTCACTTGTTTCTCATGTTGTACAGTACTAATGTTCCACTTTGTCCAGTTATCTGCTGACATTCACCACCTCTTTGGACAGTCTTACTGCAGAAAGAGTGAGGACTTCACTGCAACATTCCTTGGAGGATTTGTTGGTACATATATCTTTGGTTGGAGCAACATCCCTGTCAAGAGTGAATTACACTGGACATTTTGCTTCACCTTGTCAATTCCAAATCCTTCATGCTTTACTCTTTTCAAATTTCTCTATTTTAACAACTGACATTAATCTTGGATCAGTAAAAGAGGTGGGTTTTCCCAGTTTTCACCTAGTCACTGATCTTTTGTTCATAAACACACAACTTTTTCTGGTGCTGGAAATAAGCAGTGCAATTGCTCAGTTTGCCATTGAGGCTATTTGGTCCCTGAGTTAACAAAACAATTAAATATGTACTTAATTGACTGAGTGAAAACAAAATGACTGTTGTATTTTATTGACTAGTGCAGCTTAAACATCAATTTTCACTTGGTGTACAGCTTTGGTTATGCTCTTGGCACATCACAGCAATGTCATCTATGGCAGCATTTTTGGAAATAAAGCTTTCATAAACATGATTTTCCATGGGTGATCAGGATTAAAACCACTGTGGGAAATTCACTGGTCCTCATGGACAGGCTGTGTTTTAAATGTCAGCAAAATTTGAATGAAATAGGAGTGGTCTGTAGAATTTTTTCAATGCAGAGTATGCGTCTGCCTTGCACTCAGGAATAGGAGGAGGTAACAGCAGAATTTCACACTATGAACTATGCAAAGAGCAAGATGATAGTGAAAGAATCAGCATCTGGTTTAGTAAACATTATCTCTAATAAATATGCGAGTTCAGCTTTTCTGATTTTTGAAAAAGACTTTTCATATCATCTGAGATGAAAGGGTCAAATCTCACAGTAGAGATCCTACTCCAATTTTGCTGCCAATAATGGGAAAAACAACTGAATATCCAGATGAATATCAGTGCAAACATGAAAACAGTCAGTTAATGAGTAACCTGTTTTAACTGTGTGTTTATACTGAATAGCTTTGAATAGTGATAATTATAATTTGCACTTGTACTTATTTTTTTCATCTGAGGAGTTCAATGTCCTTCACAAACATTCTAATAAATCCTTTGCAAGATTGGCTAATCCAGTGCAGCAGGTAGGACATAAGGGGCAGCTGGAGATTGAAGTCTAAAAAAAAAGTCTTTCATAAGGAATGTTAAATAGCTCTGACAAAAATAGAAGCTGACTAATCTAATATAACAGACTCATTAATGAAGGATCACTAATTGCTCTCATTTCACATTAATTACTGTAAGATATATAGTCTAATGACCTTTGATTACTAAGTCTTTATAGAAGAATCTGAAACCTTATTAACTTTCCTTCTCCTTCCCACACAAAATAGAAGAAATTGACAAAATTCTTGAATATAACCAACTTTTTCCAAGGGTATTTTAGAAAAACACCTTCCCATTTACTCTCTTCAGCTAAGGACACACATTCTTGAAGGACACACTCATTCTTTTTATGTGTCCTCCCAAATGTTTCTGAGAAGATAATTTTTTCCTCCTTGCTTTTTCTGCCTGTCAGAGGAATTTTTCCAAAGTTGATAATAACATTTGTGAATATTTCTTTTCATAACTAATTTTGTTGTATACCATTTTCATAGTAGTGAGCCTCAACAAATCCATCATACTTTCAGCATAATCTTCTATTTCTCCTGCCAGTGCCTGCCTATACTCTTCACTCATCAGTCAAAACTACCTTGAATATGATATATCAAGGTCCTCTTTTAAATTTTATCTCTTCCTACACACAGACCGTGCATTTGTTGCTGATTTTTCCATTGCTGACAGCATAAACATGTCTGCAGATTAGTTTAGTCATTAGTAAAGTACAGATCTACAAATGAATCACTAAATACACATTTTTAGTGGTGCGAAGCTTCATGTCTTCAGGCTGATTTAGTCTTAAATCTTTTTGCTTCTTGTCACCTCTTCACTGCTGCGTCTTGACTAACTATTGAGATCAATCAACTCCAAAATGATCTTCACCTTTGCTGCCTGCCCTGATGTATCTGTGTGGCCCAGGAAGCCCCCTGTTGTGTTTGGGGTATTTCACATAGATGATGCCTAAGTCACTCTCTTGTTCTCTTGGCAGGAAGGAGCTCAGTTACACCAAGCATAGCTTCTTAAGGGAAGGAGTCTTAAAACACACTATCTACATCCACCATTGGAGCAGGATCTCTGTGGAGAAGGTCTCAGCAGGCAGAGCCATTTGGCGGCACAATTTGCAAATCTTTAGTGGGATCTGCACTTGGTGTAGGAGCAGTGAAAGTTTTAGTGTGCAGACTTGGACACCACCAGCTGCAGGAGAGCAGAATCTCTCTAGTCACGGTGGAGTTAATTTTGGATTTCATTCTCTCTGAGGTTTATGTCCTTTCTGTGGCACTTGGTGCCTAAGCCTGCCTTAAAAACCTCAGTCCACGTTTGGTTTATAGATATAGACTTGTACAACAATAACGTAAAGCCACAGTGCTGAAGTTCATAGAAACACAACACATAACAACACTGCAGAAAAGATGAAAACATCAATGCCTTTATCCACAAGTGGATACTCTACTTTCATTTTTTTTCAGACTCAAGTGATTAAAAAAGCCTTCCTTCAGTTCCTGCTCTGACCTTTCCATATGTGTTTAGTACCATTTTATTGGTGTTGTTAAGTAAAAGGTAACTCACTCCTTCAGCAGCAATTAAATTTTACGGTTGCTTTATTATGGTTGGTTTAGGTGGGGAAGGTGTCTCTTGAAAGTTTTAAGACATTCTGCAAATAGCCCCAATACACAGCTCAGATAAACAAAGCATACTCATTCCTGAAAGGAAAAGCAAATGCAAGGATTGCTTCTGCCAGCATTATCCCAACTGACCTGCTAAGGCTGCTCCACCCCGAAGTTCCTGCCGAGGATGTTACAGAAGGGAGGCAGGAGAGGGGGATTATGCTTCTATTGTTATCAAGCAGCATTTCCAGGTGCCATTAAGAATAATTTATCTTTTTTTGTTCTCAGCAATTGCCAGATGAGATGAACATCTCATCTTTATGAGGGCTCACCAGGAGTGCCGCCTTACAATCTTGCCCAGGGCTGTTTCAATGCCATATAAATAACAATGTAAAACAAGATATTCAACCCAGAATTGTGAGTAATGGGAGCTTTTTAAATCCAGATCTTTTTACATTTAAAAAGCTTAATGAAAGAAATTAAGTTTATTAAAAAACAGACACTGGCCCAACAGTTTGGCTGAGCAGGATAAAACACAGTAAGCCCCATTACAGCTGCCTAATTAGGGGCTCGAGCCTGGAGGTTGAGTTAAAATTTAAATCCTGTGATGCCCAAGAACTGGTACGCTCTTGGTGCTGTTACACATGCCAGGAAACACAGTGGGGAAGTGTGAAATACTACCAAACCCAAGCCTTCGAAATTCAGGAATCTGCCTTCTAAAATCACTTTTTATGTGATGACAACCCATCCTTGTGCCATGCTTTGAGCTGGCAAACTGCCAGCCCTCCAAGACAGAGAGTCAGAGCCTCCCCCCACCCCCAGCACTGAGGGAAAAGGGAGGAAAAGAGAGGGGAAGGAAAAAAACTTATGGCCACGTCTGTACTAAAACTACATATATTTTACAGA
>JAWWEV010000172.1:7639293-7675755 GCA_035583235.1 Hafferia zeledoni | reverse complement strand
TGGGCAGCTGCTGCAAATGGTCCATTGTTAACAGTTCATGGGAAATGAATAGAGGGTGTAGGATACATAGCTTTGGTGACCCCCACACAGTGATAAACTGGTCCCACCTTCTGAACTAGGACAACCCTGCAAAAGCCTTGCCTTTTATCCCTCAGCCTGTTTCCCACAGATCCCTGGAGAAAGCATGGTGTTTCGAGCTTGAGCTCAAGTGACTGTTTAAATCTGCTCTGGAAAGTGCTGCACATGATACCAATCTAAATCAGGTTACAAAATCCAAACTATTTGAGATTCGTTTTGCCTTGTGTAAAAGCTATTAATTTATTACTTCCCCATTAGTGCATTGGGAAAATAAATTGAATTGACTTCTGCAATTACCTTAGATTTTTTTCCAAGTAGGATGAGTAAAATACATGAGGTCAAAG
Source organism: Hafferia zeledoni (assembly GCA_035583235.1). Lineage (NCBI taxonomy): Eukaryota > Metazoa > Chordata > Aves > Passeriformes > Thamnophilidae > Hafferia > Hafferia zeledoni. The sequence goes on along the minus strand of JAWWEV010000172.1, from coordinate 7,675,333 downwards.
GGTGATTTTTCCATCTGAGCATCAGAAGTGGAAAGAGACAATGGAGATAAAATTTTCTCAAATTCCTCACTACCTGGAATCAAGTGACATGGCTGTTTGGATAGATAAAAGAGAAATATTTAATGGGAAAGTGAAGAATCCGTGCTAGACTCTAGCAAAGCGCTCTGACTCCCACAGACTCATAATATACTCTTTGTGTCGTTCTGTCAAAATCAAGGACACAGCAAAGAAAAATTCTTCAGATTGCTATTCTGATGATAAAGGTCTGTAATTGGCCTTCAGCAGTACTATCTATAAATGCATTATCGTCATCTATTTCTATTGTTATAGCACATTAGGCAAACATCCAGAGTGGATTTTTATTGTGAGATATTACTTTATAGTATAAAAAATTTTTTGTACCGATATAAATAGATATATATGCATGTATGCATAGTATATATGTATGTATGCACACATACCTATAGCTGAATAAAGACTGTTTAACCATAAGTTAAATTGACATTATTTTTCAAGCAGAGACTGGAAGGGCATATGAGAAGAATCCAAGAATGTGAGAAGAAATGTATCCCAGAAATTTAGCTGCTTAAAAGTATACATATTGCTAAGGAGGGGAGAAAAAAAAAAAAAAAGTGGAGAAATAGTTTTCATCTAAAGGCTTAATCTTTCTTTCTTTGATATTAAAATGCACTGATTTCAGCAGACCAGGATAATGGACATTAAAGGATTTGAATTCCACTCCAATGGGATGATCAGATTTGGAGAAATAGTGACCTTCTGTACATCTTTAGACTGTAAAGCAAATAATTACACAAGCAAAATGCTTGGCTTCATCATATGCCCTGAAGAACTAAAACTCACTGTTGACTTGCTGCCCAGACTGCATTCCTTCTTGGCCTGTTGACCCACCTCCTACGTATATCACCATATGCTTTATGTAAAAAGTCAATATTTAGCTTAAGGGTTTGCACAGAACTCAAAGAGACATCATAAAAGCTTACAAACTCTAACATGTAAAGTACTTCCTGTAGAAATCCCAAGCAACAGATTTGATTTTCTCTTACATACAAGAAAAATATTTATTCTGCTTAAGGCTTCTGTAACACCTTTGGTATCACTTCATTTGTATTATGCCTGAAGCACAGGAGAGAATCTGACCTTACTGGAGGACTGAATTGTCTCCTAGCCCCAAGACACCTCAGGAATATTTCTTCTGACCTCCCTGGCTGTAGATCAGGCTCAGAGGTTTCTTTTTTGCAGTATAATAAAAGGTGACTCTAGGTTTGCTTTGTGGTAAAGGTTTGATGGTATTGGGCTGGCTGGCACCAGCTCTTCCCTATTTAGTGTTGTGATAAAGCTTTATCAGGCAGAGGAAATATTAGTGATTGCCTCCTGGGTATGGTAAAAAGACAAAAAGCCCTGAAGGTCTCGGGCAGTTATGGTGGTTAATTATGCCTTATACTTTAAAAAAAATAAGAGGAAAGTGAGGGAAGAAGATGGAGGAAATCTCTGTGTTCCCTTCCACTTGTGTCTCTCCTTTCTGTAGACCTGAGCAAAGCATCATTGCAGCTGCAGGGTTTTGCTTGCCTGCCACCTTTCTGCAGGCAGAATGAGGTTATATTCTTCAGGGATATTTGGAAGAAGTACCCCCTCTTTCATTTCAAGATCTGTACTCAGATACTTTGATTCCTGCTACTGATACATAGACATCTTAAAACACAGCTAGTTACTTGGTTTTTTTTCTTTGCAAAGCCTCAGATTGTTTCAGCCTTGTTTTGTGCTTGCTTTCACTGGAAGAAGTCCTGGCACAGAAACTCCACCACAAGAGGAGTCTGTGCTGGCCAAGGAAGGGCCAATGGGAGGGCACAGCTTCTCACGGGTAAATATATTTAAGGAATTTAAGGCCTGATAGGACAAAAAATCACCAACGATGACCTTCTCTGTGAGACTACTACATACCAGCTGTGTATTGAGCACAATAATTTACTTGTGGTCAGTGTAGCCCATTCTTGGTTAATGTTCATCATCCTGGGAGTTATCCAGTTGTCTGAAGAGTTGGGGAGTTCTGGTATCCACCATCATCTGTAAATTTCTTTTGTCATGGTTAATTCCCTCCACACACACATTAAATTATTTCCCTCTTCTTTCCCTTCCCCTGCAAACACCCATCACCACCCCTCTGTTGCTTATGTCTAATTTAGGGTTTTCATCTTTGCCTAATGTGTAACTTATGTTTCTTCTATAAATATAGGTTCTTTTTCTGCCTCTCACTACCAAGTCAAGAGTAGTCAGTACAACAGATTAGGGTCTTCTTGTCTTTTGCTGCCAGACATTGCAAATGATGAATGTCTTTGTGGCTCTTCTGTGCCACATCTCCATTTTTCAGCAGTGTTTAAAAAATGTGTGCTGTATGCAGAAGCGTCTGGAGTTTACACTAAAAATGGAACTGCTGTAGACAGAAAGGCTATGACCAGGCCAGCTGTCAGATGTCCTGATTCACTACTGTCTCCCAGCTGTCTTTTAAACTGTGAGGACTCATCTTCCTCTATGCAAAGCCAGCAGGGCTCTGCAGGAGCAGGAGAACAGCTTGGAAATGCACTCTTAACATGACATGGCATCACATAGACACAAAAAATATTACATATATTTCCCTACAGTTCTGAAAATCAGGCTACAAATCGCGGAAATGCTCCTTCCTTTTTTTTTTAACTCATGGTTGACTTGTTCAAGATCCAAGTAATCGGGAATTTCTCTTCTTATTTTCCCTAAGGAGTTGACCTGCCAGACCTTCCCTCTGCATGGCCGGCATGAATGACCCTGACCCCTGACATGGAACACAGCTCTGACCATAGAATTCAGGAAAGCCATTTCTTTAGAGAGTAGATCAATGTTTTAAGCACTCATCCAGGACAAGGAAGACTGAGTTTCCTCATTCATAAGGCACATAAGGCCAGGAGAAATGCAAGGACCTTCTTCCATCCTGCATGTTTCATTATGGCTCGTTGACCCTGGTGGCTCTGGATCCCACATCAAAGAGTTTAGTTCCTCTTGTGCACTATTCAGAGTGTACAGCTACTTAAAACTGATTTCTGTGTTCAACTCTGAGATAAATAACTAAAAAATGGATGCTGCAAGAGTCACTGCATCAGTGAGTAAATCTGTTGGGAATATAGACCTAAATGCAATGACAGAAAGTAATTTGTCATTTAGCAAAAGCAACAAACTAATGTTAAATCCTCATATGTATTAAATTTTTCTGAACATAAAATCAATCACCTTAATCAATGAGTATTGCTTGGCTCACCCAAAAGCAGACGAAATCATATCAACTTCTAAAACTAAAAAGTGTGCCATTACAAGCGCAGGCTCTTCTAAATCATTTCTGACACAGAATAAGTTTAGCACTGATACTAACACAGTCTGTGAAGTACTTGTTTTCATTCAATACATTTAAAGACAGAGGTGAGTCTCTACATACCACACTGAGTGAATGATTTAGCTGTGTCATTGAACATCTGACTCCAAAAGTGACATAAGCCTTTGGTGCTTAGTTGTGGGACTTGTTTTCATGGGGTTTGCTCAGAATTGCTTGACTCATCACTACCTGAACATCATCGATGTCAGACACAGCTCAGGCCCAATCCAAACCAGGCATTAGTGCTCCCACCTAACACTGACTGTCTCTAGTCCAGGTTTAAGCAACCAGCAGAAAACAGATCAGCCTTTCTGCATTTTGAAGGATTGTACCACCAATTCTCCCCAGACCTCTTCATCTCCTGAACTTCATTTTTAGTGCATCAGAAGTTCTTTCAATTACAGACTTAGAAGAAGATGTGTTGCATTTTAATCATAATCTCCTGGAGTTTGAGGGCTAGAACAAGAGGCTTTCTTGACTTCAGTTGTACCTTAAGGGAATGAAATACTGTCAGCCAAAAAGTTAAAAAATATGATTCCAGTTTTATTCAAATTGTCCCTAAGGGTATATAGTCTGCTCTCAGAATAACTGAATGGATCTATAAAGAGGTGCTCTACTTTCATGGTGGTAGTGCTGAAGAAGCCCATGAGCTGTACTATGAGATATTTAATTCTAGGAATACTGTAAGGGAGCCAAGAGTTCTACTTTGATGGTATTTTGTCCTCAGACACACAATGACCTTTTTTCTGGTTTAAACATGATTCCATCTTTGCATGTCTGAATAGGTGAAAATGTCTCCACCTCCATATCTTTTGTTGTTTCCAGAAAGAAGGTGGCAGAGCATAATATAAAAGATACTCCAAGGTCACAGCCTAAGATAGGTGCAATGGTAAGGAGACAGAAGATGATTATTTTCACAAGAAATCACTTTCGTCCCCACAAAAGGAGAGACAACTCTTGAAAACCTGGACTTTAATTCCTTCTTGCATCTTTCTTAAATGTAGGCTACAGTACTGTGCTCTGAGCTGTGCCTCAAGTCTTTCATCATTCAGTAAAAGCTGTTTAAATTTAGAATTAAGCACTGAGTAGAACTTAAATTATCATTTGCTCTCTACGCTGACATTTCAGGCTTTCTCCATATTATCAGCCCAGTGAATGCTTTTACCTCAAAAACATTTAGTTTTATAATCCAGCTTTTGAAGACTTTTAAGCTGGGATGTCACTGAATTCTGGAGGTCAGGCTGATGCAGAAATCTTGGCAGAATTTTTATTCCTAAGGAATTGCACCTCATGTCCCAAGCAGTCCCCTGGGGAGCACAAGGCTCTTCCTGATCCTCAGGAGAAGCAAATGTAACAACATCTTCTCCTCACTGGACACCTCCAGCCTCCTGCTACTGTTCATAAAACCATGATGACTTATTTGGGATTTCTGGGATTTTGTAGAGCCAAAACATCTTTCATTGTCTTAATTTGATGTTCCAAGCTATTAAGCAACTTGTTGCAACCCTTGTCACCCAAGGTGTTTCCCAAAGCCTATATTGAAGTGTCCAGGCAATGCTGCTCCAAATTTTGACAAGTATATGTGGCTTCATATAGTTATTGAATCCAGTTACTTTCCAAAACTCTCTCAGGGCCTGAGCAATGAAATAACAAAAATTAGGAAGATTGTAAATTGTTACCTGTTATCCTTCATTTTTAACATTCTTTAAAATACAAAACTTACTTTTTTCTTTTCTTTTTTCTTTTTTTATTTTTTTAAAGGTAGTTTCTCCAGCTTTGGCTATAGAACAGAATTTCTGTCTTGGAAATGTCTATTTTCCTATGCCTACCATGTCCTTTTCAGTCTCTGTCAAGTCTTTTTCCTGTTAACATATTAAAAAAGAAGAACAAAAAGAGAAGACAGATTACACGTAATAAAGTTTTCTCAGCAGAGGCAAAAGCACCAAATGTCTGTGAAAAATACAGGTAAATAAAGATAAATGGTGGCTTGGGACCTTTCCAACTGGATGATTCATCATCTAGCTGCTTCTCTGAGCTATGTTTGATGCTAACAATATTTATGCAATATACCCAGGCTTGGGCATGCCACTGCCTGCCAAGAAAGAATAAATAACCTCCTGCTCTACTTGAGAACTCTAAGATGTATTATTATCTGTTATTACTACATTACATTGGCAGAAAATGAGACTTTTCCAATATGACTATGCATCAGCCTCAATATTTTTACCTATGTAAAATTTTAGCACTTTCTAATCTTTTAACTGTACTTTTCCTAGGATTTTTTTTATTAGCATTAATATTTATTCAATGTCCCACATAAAAAATATGATGTCAGATCATTAGGGGAGGGGCCATGAGAAAGAATGAGGACAGTATGATATAAAATCTGAACTAACATTTTCTCAGTTACGGCACTGATGAGACAAGTATAAACTGTAGCTGACAAAAAAATCTAAACAGTGCACTAAAAACTTTTGATCTAATGTATTCCACTAGCTACAAACAGATCTCACCATCTTTCTTGACTGACATAAGCTTGTATGCAAGGAATGTTCAAACAATTCACACCATCTTAATCAGACTAAATAGCTAAAATGAGATTGTCATGAATGGGCATCTGCATCCCTTTTCATGTCTCTGATACACAAGAATGGTCCTCCTGAGCCAGACCTGAAAGCTTTGTAGTTCAGTATCCTGTCACTGAGAAATGCCATTTCATCTGTAGCTTTGTGCACACAGACAAAAAAATCAGAATTAAGCTTATCACCTATCTAAAGCTGCCCAACATTCACTTTGTGCTTAAGTATTGTGAAAACTGTCAAACTTAAATATTATTGCTGTGTAATAGTGTGTAGTGGGGAAATTGAGAGACTGAACTGTTTAAACACTAAAAACCAATGTATCATAGTCAATCCTAGTGTTAATGAAGGTCTCTAGGTGGTGTTGTATAGAGGAGGATGCACAGACTGGGAAAAAGTCAAACACTGTGTTATGGATATATACCATGGATTGAACATGTGGTGCTGCTAATGACTGGAGCCATATGGGAAAAGGAATTCTCCAGCCAAAAGAATGATAAAAGATGATAACCAGCAGGTACATTTATCAAGCAATGTATAAGAAACTGGATAAACTTACACAAAGTGATATTCTAGGTTGAACTCTTCACTCAGGCACAGCCTGGCACATTGTGCTGGTGGGGCAGCTGGACATCTGACATCCCTTGAACACCTGTGTTTTATCCACTTAATATTGGCTATATAATACAGAACTCTGACTAAGAAGACCACCACATTTGTTCGGGTAAGACTCTGATCTCCCACCTCCTGGATGAAAAAAACGACCTTCGTGGGACACTGTGGGACCTGGCCCTGCACTTTTTCCCAGACACCTTCCTAAACCAGGTACTTCATGCAACAGAAACTGGGGTGCACAGCACATGTGGACAGGGTCAGACCGATCTGTTGATATTCACATTCTTTAATATTTGTCCAAAGGACAACATTTTACTTCTAATTACAGATATAACAAATAATTTCATTAGGAATTATACCTTTCCTAGAATAGTTTACTTTCAACAATTTAATAAAGCCCAGAAAATGGGATGTCCAGCATTTGCTGGTCAATATGATCATATCATGTTTTATTACTCTATGATATCTCCTACCATCTTTCTTATAATCCGTCTATAATTTTTGCAACAAAACAATTCTTTTTCTTTAAACTTGTTCGTTCAAAGCAGATCTTATTTTGGGGCTTCTTAAGAATCTTTCCTCTGAATTTGAAAAAAAGTGTTCTTTAAGTCACATCTTCCAGTGTTTCTGAAGTTGCTTTTGGGTCATTTTCCTCTGTCTTCATTTGGCTTGGCTAGGTTTTGCATTAAGGTCATTCTTTACAATGACCATCCTTCCATGTCAATTTGTTGGGTATCAACTCCTGCAGATTAATCTCCCTTTAACTCCTTTCTTATACAGTTGGCATCAAAGCCTGAGCCTCCACTAGCTCTGTTCCTCAACATTTTGTAGGATTTGGTCTGAAATACACATGTATTTGTGAGGAAACTTTCCAGGCTCAATTTTTAATTTAGAAAGGGGTGAGAGAAGAAGATAACAGTATCTGCAAGCATCTAAGTCTTCCAAAGCTTCAGCTCATTTCCTTTACTAGTCTATGAGGCACCACTCATTTCTTGTGAGAAGATGTAAGGAATGTTTTGCAGCTACCTCAGTCTTGTAAGTGACAGTCCAAGATTGAGATGCTGAGTCACAACTCCCTCTCAGCTGTGGGAAATTCCTCAGACAGTCATACTCAAATGCACGAGTGAATGATTCCTCTCTCATGTCTACCTCTTCTTCCTCTGAAACTGGCAATTTATTCAGTGGAGCTTGAAAAACAGTGTTTCATTTTAACAGAAACATGTCTGTTTCCATATTAATAATTCAATATTCCCCAGTGATTCTCTACAAGACATAAGCCTTCCAACAGGGGTTGGCTATAAAATGTAGCTAAGGCACCTTATTGGTATAAACCAGCAGTCATTGGAGTTTATGAGCATTGATGCAGGTCCTAAGTCCATCCATGTTTTATCATTAAATCTATGTCAAGTTTCTTATCCCCAAACAAAAAATTGGGAAAAGTAATCACTTCTGATTTATTTTCCTTGACCTTGGGAATGAGAACAACATTTCTGCTTTTCCTTCAATCATTACCTTTTTGTTCACAAGTTCATTACTTTAATCTGTGTAAAATCTATGAGTCTTCCTATGTATCCCTTAATGTTTCCTGAACCCAATCTTGGATGTGCATTAGACACTTGGGATTCATTACTGGTGTTAATCTTCAGCCATTAAAAGTGCAAGGTCATTTTGAAAATTGAAAAAACCAGGTAAGCATCTTTCAAATCTGTACTTAGTTCTTTTCACTGCTCATTAAATTTCAATTGGTGAAATCTATTGGTCTCCCTTAGTCTTTCGTCAAGGGGGGACTCTGCCATACACAGACCATCTGGTGGTGAGTAGAGGGTCAGCCACAGTGGGCTTTCAAGGGTTCATAATAAACTAGCCTAATATTGCCCAGCAGCTGTAAGTCTGGTTATGAAAGGCAAGCTTACATTCCTGTGATCCCATTCCTTGGTCTGACCCTTTCAAACAAATTGTATAACAGTCCAAAAGTACTGTGAGGGTTTTCCACAAGAATACATGAGCTGCTGCCCTGTGAGAGCAAATGAACTTGGTTGTTCATATGGTAAATTATAATATCTTTTCCTTGACAAGCTCTGGTTTTCATCTTAAGAACCTACTGTCTAATTCAGAAATTCTAGGATGATAAAGCCATGTGGGGTTGATTCACCTCAGCATCACAGAACAAGTAGTTCAATGAAAAATGCTCTTTGGTTGCTCTTTGAGAGCATCTTTAATGTTAACAAGCCAACCTTTGAAAATATCATTCATCACAGCAATCAACAAAAACATAAAAAACCCTCAGGAATTTCTGATGATTAAACTGATTACATCTGATTGGTTAAATTAGCAATCAAAAAAGTGGTAAATTTAATGTCATAGGTTTAGCATACAGGGTGAATATTTTACACAGCATAATTTTAAGTGGTCTTCCAACTTCCATTTGTAAGATATTATGTGAATAACCCTTTTTTTTGTCATTGTGTTTAATGGTCTGGAGAGACAAAAGCTTCACTACTACTTTATTTACTCTCTCCTAAGGACATACATTTTTATAAGTAGTTTGTGAGGCAGAAAGACTTGGATACTCAGAGATGGAGTTATGTTAGCTTTAAAAATATTTATAGCACCCTTTCTTCTTTTAAATTACACCTGTCAGTCAAACACAGCACTTACTGAAGAGGCATCAATCCAAAATCTGTGCTATTTGAACTAATTTCTGTATTTCTACAAAAGAACATAGATTGCCTGTTTTTTCCTGCAGAGCAAGTGATGACTTTGTATTGCTCACATACATTTTCTTTATTTGACTGGTCTTTTTTTGTTTGTTTGTTTGTTTGTCTTCCACACATCAACATGCTTTACAGATGGACATGGGGTATTATCCATCCCACTTCACACTAGAAAATCTAAGTTCTAGATGGCAGAAGTGACCCAGGTTACTGCCAGTGCCAACAGAGCCATGTAGCAAATCCATTGGCAGAGTCTGGAAGAGACAGGGGCTGTCACAACAGCCCCTCCCCAGGATGTGTTTCGAAGCTCCCTGAATCCCTCTTTGCAGTATCTCAACCATTTATCCCACAGAAAAAATTTCACAAAGTACTGTGTGGGAAAGGTGATTCTTATCAGTCATTGTGTGCAATAAACTGGTTCTGGCATACAAAAGCTTTCAGTTTGTGGACTTGTCAGAAGGCTAAGTTATGCCATCTCAACAGGTTTTAATATTTACACCTTACCTACAGTGCCTATCAGTGCTTGTCAGCCCTCAACTGATCAACCATGTGAACTGCAGGAGCCACAAAGTGCTCTGTAACACATTGGAGAGGTCTTAGATTTGAAAGCACAAGACTATTAAAGATATAACACAGTTCTAACATGCCAGATGATAAGCAAATACTAATGATCATGTCATCATAACACTGCAGTTTGGTCTTTTTATCTGTTCTTGAACATATTCAAGACCTGCCCTGCTTCTTCCTTCACCCCCAAAAGGTGCCACAGGCTCTTTTGCTTCATCTGTATTGTCTGGCTGTGTGGCACCTTTTCCCTTTGCTGCAGTAGAAGGGGTGTGTGGTTGGCACACACGTGCCCCTATTTCCATCACTAACACAGCCACATGCACAGCCCAAGTAGAGCAGTTAAAGCTTTTTCAGATGGCAGCTCTCTGCCTACCCTTGGCAGCAGCATTGCAAGGAGACTCTAAGCAACCTATTCTGCTGCCCTTTGGTTGCTAATACAGCATTCTCCAAGTCACAAATATGGTAATATTTTGCTTCATTCTTCCTCACAGTGAAACTGGAAGTAAGAAATAGTGTTTTGTCATCACTGGGCTGGAAGCAGCTCATTAAATCACAGTGGAACTGCCACAGGATTTGTCTTGCTTTCGTCTTGTCGTCAGTTGGCTCTAGAAATGCGCAGACCTGTCTAAGGAAATAAAGGAGCCAAAACATTTTAACAGGTTGTTAAAATTAACCCTTGGGATGAAAAATAACTTGTCCACACTTTCTGTAAAAGTATTTTTAACATTAGGAAAACAATTCAAACAGAATAACAACTTTCAGAATATACATCCAGGTTAATTGCCATCTTACTGCCACCAAGTGTGTTTCAAAGGCTACATTAGTGTTTGACATCTCCATTTTCAAATAGTTCTTAGGGCTGAAGGTCATTTAAAGGGTTTTAGGGGGGCAGATTAAGAAAGGTTTCAGCTCCTGACCTCTAAAATTTCCTTTTAAAAAATGGATGTTAGGTGGGAAGCATGAATGGTGTCTCTGGAAATAATATCCTTGACTGGCTCATCAGAAAGACCATTTACGGTTACAGATGTGGTTTTTGCATGCAGCCTAATTAAGTCAGATTCTGAGTGGGGCTCTTTCTTTAAACCTATGTGAGAAAGTCAAGTCAAGGGAGGCAAACACCAAATATTTTTGTTGAAATTTTTTTTAAATTGAAATTTTTTTGTTATTGTTCAGAAAAAGGAAGAGAGAGAAAGCAGCTCTTGGACTAATCTCTTTCCTTTTTTCCTCTCCCTAATAAATTACTTGTGTTATTTTCATAGCAGAATGTTATTTTCTTGGATGCTGTGCTACTGTCATAAATGGCTGTCAGAAGGTGATTCGTTTTGAACCACGGAAAATAAGATTAAAAAAATAAAAAAATGAAAACAAATTGCCAAAGCTCAGCTTCTGACATGCCTTTCAATTTGAGAAGAGCTCACTGCAAATCGAGCAAGGGTAGCACTCACACTCCTCTGCTCCTAAGCAGAGTAGTGTGATGCAGCCAGCAGCAGAGGGAAGTGAGCATGTTAATTTAGATGTATTTTCACCATTGCATAAATTATCAACCTTTGTGGTGATGGAAATAACAATTACTTTCTTATTAGGCTTTTAAGAGAGAGGGAACATTTCTATCTGAACAGAGAAAGCACATGTGGAATTAAGAAAAGAGGGGGGAAGAGCTGTACACCAGTAAAGGCTGAAATCCTGTCTATCCTCCTGACATCATGGAAACTTCAGTCTATTCCCAGCTGCCATCCAGAGCACTGCTTGGCACAGAGCGCTGCACTCTTGCTCTCATGTGATGGATGGTGCTTTGAATTCTCTGAGCACTTCCCAGAGTCAGCAATGGCTTCACACAGGATTAGGTGAAAGGCTGCATCTGTCCAGCACATTCTTGCCTTTCCTATCACATTTCTGCCATGCAGCCTTCAGAAGCATTGTGAATTATCTCTTTGGCTCCTGAGCCTGGGTTTCTGCTATTTTCCTCCTGTGTGACTGGCACTGTCATGATCAGTGACCTCCACACTGCTCTCCCAACATCCTCCAGCCTGATCTTTGCACAGAATCACCTTTGAATTACCTTTTCCCCAGAGATGAAGATGAGTATCACAGACAAAGGAGAGGGTCTGAGGAAGGGAAAGCATGGAAAGAAGCCTTTTTAATATTCTTTGCTACCCTAGTTGATGTGGTTGACGGGCTCATCATTATCCCAAGGGAAGAATGCAAGAGGGTGTCATGTGGTCCCATCATCAAGCATTGCTTTTTTTTACAGGAGTGCAAATGAGCTGTACAGGCCTATGGGGACTGATTGCACACAGGCAAACAGATTTCTGAGGGACATTTCAGGAAGAGAAATGCAAGTGGTCTTGGCCTTGAGTACTACTAGATGCCCAGGGAATACATTGGGATATTATCACTGAAGAATCTGGGTACAAGATGTGACATTAACGTTTGCTGTTGTCACTTATTGTATGCAATATTGAAGACTGTGATAAAGGCCATGGCACTTCCCTGGCAACACAATAGCTCTTGGATAAGCCAGGCTATTTTGGGAGTGCACTCTTTGAGCTCAGATCCCCATGAGCATGGGGGTCACAAGCCATGAGTGTTTGGGTCACTGAGTGCAAGGACAGGCTCAGGTGGAGAACAAGGTGCTTGGGTGGGGAATTCTTGCTGTGATGATAGAAGTGAATTCTCTGTGTGGTGCTTGTGTTGAAGGAAATAATCAATCTGCACAGAACACCCACTGTTACTGGTCAGGAAGGTTACAGAGACCCACAGCAAATTTCCAGACTGAGCGCCAGTGTTTTTCAGTCAAAGAAGGAGTTCTAACACGTATGCTCTGTGCCTGTGCCTCTACCTTTCCCCTTCCAGCTTGGTCTTGCTGGATGCCTTCTGACAAAATAATATTTTAATTTAGTTTATGCTCCTAGAGATTTGAGTCATGCCCAGACAACAGACTTGCCTACATTTTCAGCATAAATAAATTTCAATAAAGAAAAGGCAGGAAGTTTTATCACTTTAACATATGCACAAACACTATATTTGGTTTCCAGGCAAGAGCTCGATGTTCTGTACAAACACTACTAATGAGCTCCCACAGGCCCACCAGGCAGCTCAGGAAGGAAAGAGCACCAGACACCTCCAAGGGGACCTTGTGCTCCACACCAAGTATGAGCAGTGCAGAGCTGTAAGTGGGACCTCTGCCATGACCAGGTGAATTCCTTCCACCTCAAACATCCCAATGCAACAAATAAACCCGTATGTTTTCTCTGAATACTGATAAAAGAGACCTCTCAGTGCTTGTGGGTTTGCAAGAAGCTGAACACAAACTCCCCAGTAAAACCTGACACTGAAGCAAAGCAGGGAGTCTGTACCCCAGACCTCACTCACCCCCTGAACTTCATCAGCCCATGCAGAATTACCCTGGGCAGGCAGAGATGCTCCTCTGCACTCCCTGGGTCACTCCCAGTGCCCTGCAAGACCAGGGCCCAACTGTATGAATGACCTCCAGGTATCGCCATGAAAAGTAATTCAAGAGTCAATGGGAAAGAAAGGTGGGTAAGGAGCAAGTGGCTACACATTCCAGTGAGAACAGATCCCTCAGAAAGGTTTTGTTCCCTCATTCTGCATTCTTTAGGTTATCAAGTGGTTGTTTTATGTATTTAAGCTGGCAAATTAGAATTAAATTTCATTTAAAAAAAAGAAAAATCATGAATATTCCTGCTAGAACTGGCATAAATCTCCATCAGAACCATCCTCTAGAAAGAGTTGTGGAATGTGATTTGCTTTCAATGCCTGTGTAAAATGTCTTTGACAACTACAAAACACATAAGGAGTAGTATGAGACTGGAGAACTCAAAGGGTATCTTTTTCTTTCCATGGCACAGCCCCAGCCCTGCTGGGGCAGTCCCACCTTCCACCACACTACCCAGATGCACATTTGTCCCAATACAAATTTATTAGATTTATTATGACAGATTCATTAGTTATGAGAAAAGAGAAGGACTAACATGAATTCTGAATAATTTAAATGGACAAAGGTGATTGCTGGACTGATCACAGGCTTTTGAGACCCAAGTCATTCATCAAACTTAAACCTTCTATTCTTGTTATCCATCACCCTTTCCTTTAGGGAGGCTGTCAATAAATTTTGTGTCAGCAGGTTAGAAGGGATGATGCAGTTCCCAGCTTTGAAGGACAAATAAAGCAAAAAACAAAGACAAAGGAAATCAGGAAAACTATAAAACACTTTCTTTGCTACTTCAACTACAATTGTCCACATTGCATTGAGATAAAAACTCCAAATAGATCACATAACTAAGAGATAGATAGATAGATGATAGATAGATAGATAGATAGATAGATAGACAGACAGACAGACAGACAGACAGATAGATGATAGATGATAGATAGATAGATAGATAGATAGATAGATAGATAGATAGATAGATAGATAGATAGATAGACAGACAGACAGACAGACAGACAGGCAGAAATACAGACTGTATTAGAGGAGATATATACAGGTAAAGAGATACATATAGGTAGATATTAAAAAAAAAAAGGTTAATAACACAACTAGGTCAAACATGTCCCTTATTTAAATAAGCCTTTTTTTTTTTCTTTCTAAGCATGTTTTGCATATCCCAATTCTCAGAGACCCAGAACCATAAATATTGTACACTCTGATAACAACTGATTCAATCAAACCCAAGGTAAATGTGGGAAGATAAATTTGTAGAGGATACTGGGTAGGAATATTGTAATAGGAGTTGAATATGATGCAAAATAAAAGTAGAAGAGCCAGGCTAGGTGGACCAGAGAATGACCTGCAGTGCTTATATATGTAAGAATCATTCAGAAAGGTGAAATAGTCAGAAACTCATATGAAATCAGAAAATACATTCACTGAAGTCTCATTTTATGAATTATAATAAAAATCCAGAGCAATTTCAAAGGCAGATATATATAAAGATATAATCCAAATAAAAGTCAATTCAGAATCTGACCCTGGACCTTTCCCTGTGACAACACCACTCAAAGTAATGGTGTGTACCGCACCAGCCACCATTTATACAGGAAAAAACCTACTGTATGTGCTTTCCAAGATTGAATAAGACATTCTATCAACATGCAAAATTAACTAATTCAGCCATTGCAAAGGAAGAGATTCACAAAGCAAAAGATAAACTTTCCACATCTCATTTAATTTTTGCTGTTTCCATTCTTCATTGCACTGAGGAAACAGCTCTACCCATTCTCTAAAGTATTCAAATGTTATAAACTCTAATAATCAAAAGAAAAACAAATAAACATTATTAACTGCTTGAGAGAATATTTTAAATGAGCAGGAGAATAAATATTCCTAATTCACTTGTTTGCAGTTTCTGCACTAGAAATCTCCCCAAGGGTGTATACGAAAGAACAGGCAAGAACTGGATGCAGTAGGGGCCTGAGATCTATTGTTGGAGACAATTTGGTTTTTCACACACACAAACCTAAGGGTATCTAGTTTTTAAAATACAATTTAGTGGGATTTGATTTCTGTTTTCTTGTGCTAGATGCAGGTTAAGATACAGATTGCTGGGGGTGGTTCTGTACAGAAAACCAGAGGTGTGAAGAATTTATTGTATTCACATGGTCTCTTTGAGGTTCAATTGCCTCTAGTGCTCCATTTCTTAGTTTTGTTAGGCAATTTCAGATTTACCCCTCACCTGCACCCCTGGATTACATTTACAAAAGGCAGTGTTTCATTTAGCTGGATGTTCCTCAGTTGAGCACAGAGTGAGCAGCCCCATCCAGCTTCCCCAGCTGCCTTCTACAGAGAGGAACATGTTTAAGGGCCATTTTACTACAGATTGCAATCCTGCACTATTAGAATCATCCTAATGTTGTATAGAATCAAAGACTTCTATTACATGTTTAGGAAAAAAAAAAAAAAAAGGCAGAATTTTCAATGATTTGTGCAGCTCTTGAGCTGGGGTGATATCTTCAGACAGTCTAGTTCCAGCCTCCAAACTGTCATTATATAGAAAGCCAACAATAAAACATAGTGATTTTCACTTCTTTTATAGCCAGGCCTTTCCCTGAGAAGCTGAGAAGAGGACAAAGGTCAAGAGTTTTGTAAATTCATACCTCGAATTTCTGTAAGAAGATATAGAATTTTCTCACAGCACAGACATGAAGAAACTATAACCATTCACCCATTGGTAAGAAATACACCAGCCTTTTTAATGATTTTTTAAAATATATTAATCCAAGGTGTTTTTTTCACTT
Source organism: Hafferia zeledoni (assembly GCA_035583235.1). NCBI lineage: Eukaryota > Metazoa > Chordata > Aves > Passeriformes > Thamnophilidae > Hafferia > Hafferia zeledoni. The sequence continues at coordinate 7,659,185 of JAWWEV010000172.1, read as the reverse complement.
TTGATCTTTTAGTGAAAAGCCTTGATGGGCTGAGATGTATCTCGTAGCAATAACACTGCCCAGCACACTTTTATCTTACAAACTCCATTCTCCAAAAGTACCTCTCGTGAAATGCATTCCTCTTTCTTGACATGTGTAAATAGATATAAAGGTAGTAATTTCACAGCATCTTCTGCCTTTGGTGTGGATAGTTTAAGTCACCCACTCACCTGAAGGATGTTCCTGTGCTCTAATGGGGGTTTCAGTCCTGCCTTGTCCTTGGGCACAGCTCAGAAGGAGAACACATATCCAAGATGCATTTTCTCCAAGGCTTTAGCTTGTCATTTTCTTTAATTAAAGCAACCATGGGGGGGTTCTCAGCAAAAAGGAAGCTGCTTCTTTCTTGCAGGTCTCAGGCAAAGGAAAATAGGCTATGTATCCTGGACTGACACACACATTTCCTATGTCTTAAAATGCCATTGGACATAGAAAATTGATGTTCCTAAAATTGCTCTGATGAAAGAAGATGCCAACAAACCAGTCTGACAGCTGAGACACATTAATTAAGGCCTGCTGCTGATTCATAGAGCACCATATATACTGTTTGTCTCACAGTGGGAGCTGCAAACCCACTGCAGAGTTGGCCAAAGAACTCCCAGGGCTGACTAAACACGTTTTGCTAGGGCCAGATTTAGCCACATGGCCTTCTTCTGCCATAAACCATTCCTGCTGCACACTGCTGACATGTTTGACAGGGTCTAAACCACCTGTGAATAACAATATATCTTTCAGAGCATCTTGTTTCATCACTATTTCATTTAGAGCAATTTTAAGGAATGTCTTTCACAGAACTGCTTTTACTCAGATTAAAGTTTAGCCCTGCTGTAAAAAGCCTTTTACAAACTTTATTCTGATCTCTTTAGTCTTCAAGAAATGATCCAAGGCAACAATATGCTATCACATTTTATCTCTGAAGAAACATGGAGTAGAAAATAAAAGACATCTGGTTTCAAGAGCAAAACCTTTCAGCAGCTGGCTGTTTTTACGTACATGTAAAAATAAAACCCTTCAGTTATCTTATTTTTGTCCTTCATCTTCAATGATTTCTCAATTTTTCTTCTTAGGAGTCATGCAAAGGGTAAACTGGGCACTTCCTCCTCATTTTGCCAGCACAAAGAAATAAATCATGTAATACAGTGCTTTTTACCCCAAATCTTTCAGAATCATATACATTTTCAACTGAACAGAAATGCACAGTCACATATGCAACTGTTTTGTTTTTTTTAATTGAGAGGCTGAATTGTCACTGATGTTGCACTCCCAAGTCAGCCCCATCTCTCTGTGACTCTACAAGTCAGGACTCAGAGAGACACCTGTGTAAAAGCAATTAAATTCCGGATAAGCAGCAACTGAACTGGAATGATGGAAATACCTATTGTGTCTGGAAAACATCAGGTACTCATTACTTTAAGAGGTAAATAAGTACTTAAACACATTAAGATACTCTGATCCTAAACTGCAGAAGGGAAGCAACTGCCTTGTGTTGAGGACTTGCTGAGCTGCTGGGGTTGGGAATGTGGTCCCCAAGCTATCAGGTCATCTGGTTTGAGAAACCACCATGAGGGGTTTTAGGCAGCCTCGTCTCCCTTAGGTGGTGTTGAACAGCAATTCTTTCTTATTTCTGTGTCAGCAGAGTCTTAGTAAATTAATGGCTCTTTGCATTTCTGGATGTATATTTTTTGTCCAGATGTCACAAACCATGTCTATTTTACTTTTACTTGCATTATAAATAAATCTTTTATTGTTCATTTGAAAATTCTTTGGTTCTTTATCTTGTTTTCCTCAATTCATTTATTGCTTCATGATGGATAGCTGCTATTCAGTAAAGTACTTGAAAAATTACCACTTTAATAATGTATTAACATTGTGCATCAGCGTGATGAAAGAGGCAGTTTAGAGCATGTTCTAGCGTTTTTCCATTCTATTTTTCTGGAAAAGAAAACATTTCCAATTATTTAATGTTATATTAATTTCCAATTTGCCTCATCTATGCGCAGTTTATCACATAATTCCATGCCAGAACTGGTGACTCCTTATGAGTCATACCATGCAAACTAATACAATGAAATTTTTAAAAATCATGGTATTAAAAATATTTCATAACTTATATTTTCACTGGCTTATTTAACCTTTAATTAAAATTAAGTTTAATTAATTTCAGTCAGTTTATCTGCCACTGTATAGCTCAATGACTGCTGAGTGTTTTGGATTCCTGTATTATTTTGATATAAAAGTCTTTAGCACAGGAAAAGTATGGAAATCACATGAGCATATAAAGCAGTAGGAACATCCTTGGATGTCAGTGAAGTAGTTTGACATTTACTGTGTTGTAACTCAAGGGATTAGACACTCTAAGAGTGACACTCCAGGGAACAGTATCACTGTATCACTTGGCATGTGCCTGACATGGCAGGAGCTAAAAGAAAATCGTGTTAGACCATTAGAAGGTGATGGAAAAATTCCACAGTTCGTAGGTTACACCACCTCTCAAACCAAGTCTTTCCTTCATCTTTGAAAAATTATTAATTCTTCATGTAATGTCAGCTATGCCAGTTCACTTATATATCATGTGCTACCTCAAACAGCAGATCCTTCATGCCTGTTTGTTTGGTATAAAATTTTGGATAAAATGCACAAACAAATGCATTTTGGCTAAAAATTCATGAACTCTCTCTGGAAAAGTATTCAACATTCTTAGACAAACTTTCTCCAAATTTCCACTTGGCTTAGTAATAGTCATAACAATTGAATCTTAGTCACAGTGTTGGCCAATTTGGATGAATATACTTTTGGGGAAATATTTCTAGTAAATCTTTCTTGACTAAGGTCTCAGGATTTAAATGTTGAGAAAACAGATACTTCCTCTGTACATCATATTTATAAATTAAATATTCACAATTTCTGACTACCTGTGTTTCAAGTTCTATCACATCCTCTTTGAGAGAGGATAACAATACACACAGTATTCAAGATTTTTGGATGGCTTTCTAAAATTCTGATCTCTACAACTGCATAATAATATTTTCTTTCTTATTCTTTATGTCTCCTCTCTAATCCCCAGTGCTTTACTTGTCCTTCTCACTGTTGAACTTCACATAGTACCCAGAGAAGCATCCAGAACAGCTTGACGATCTCTCCCTTGAATAGTAATCGTTCAGTTAGAGCCTACCCTGCACAAAAATAGAACAATTTCTCCCCTCTATGCATTAATTTGCATTATTGTTTCTGAATTTCATCTGCAATTTCATTGCCCAGTCATCCAGGATTGCAGGATCCTTCTGTACATGTTGGCAGTCAGCTTTGGGCTTGTCAGAACAAAGCAACTTCACATCATCAGTCTTGTTGTTTTCTTGGCTTTGTCTTTTGCCTCTTTTTCTTTTAATTCCTTAATACCTCAAATAGAACAGATCCCAACAGAGTTTTCCTGCAACAGCTAAAACCTGATAATTATTCCCCACTTCTGTTTCCCAACTTTTATCTAGTTTTACTATTAACTTTTCTATGACATAAAACTTCAAGTCAGTAAGAGAATTTGGTGAAGAGCCTTACTAAAAAATCCACACACATGATGTATGGCAGAACAGTCCTGTGCACACACCTTGGCTCTTACTGCAGTAGGGGTTTCTGCAAGATCCATGGAACCTCTTTCCCATTGCATCATCCCTATCAATGAGTCTTTCCATCCCTTTCTTTCCATAGCTGCTGTTTCCATGTCAGATGCAGAAATCAGGCTTCCTGCAATACAGCTCCTGCTCCTTACGGGCTTGTAAAGATTGGCATCGTTTACCTCCTTCCTCTCTGCTACTAAGATGTATTTAAACACTACATACTGCCAGAAATAGTTCATCAGTTTTACACTTCAGATCCTCAGAGAGCTTTAGGGCACAAGCATCTGAGCCTGGCAATTTGTAACTGTAGATTTTATTGATTTGCTTTAAAAAGGTTTTTGCTGAGGTCTCAGCATGGGACGGTTCCTCAGACTCAGCCCATGGCAGGTCCCACTTCTGCTGTGAACTCTTGTGCAGAGATTCACTGCACTTGCCCATGATGCTCCTTTACATCCCTTCCTCCACTTCCACCCCAGCCCCACAGGCATCCTGCAGGCTCTCTGCCTTGCCAGGATTTGGGAAGTTTTCCATCATCAGCTTTTAGGCCTTCAGCAAGCCGTGTCTCAAAAGCTCTTCTGATCCATCTGCTGTGTTTTACATTTCAGCTACCAGAAGTCTTTTATTTTTTCCATTCTTACATATTATTAATATTTTAAAGTGTGTCTTTATTACTTCTAATAGCATCTTTTACACCGCTGTTTTATCTGGATGGCTTTTTCTCCCTTCTAGCAAACCTGTTTGGGTTTTTTTTTGGTTTTTTTTGTTTGTTTGTTTGTTTTTGTTTTTTTGTTCGTTTGTTTTAACAAGGTATATACTCTAATCTTTAAACATCTATGGCCCTGTAAGCTGCTCCTTTGACTGGTTTTCTTAATTTAATTTTGCTTCCCTACACAAAATAAAAGTTAACATATTGGGTATTTGGTGTGTATCTTTTCCATCTTCGAGGATGTTGAATAGAAAGGTAGTATGTTCACTAATACAGATGGGCTCTTCTACAGCGAAATCATATGCAAGGTTCAATGAACCACTCACAACTTAAACGTCAGATGATTTTCCTCCTTCAGCTTCCCTGATTACTTGATTCAAGAAAGAAGTCTTAGCATCTCTAAATATGTGGTCTTTTCACCAATCCTATGTGGTATAAGAACAGACAGTATCTCCTGATCCCTGAAAAATCAAAACTGGTTCCCTTACAGAAGTGTATTCTCTAGGAAATAATATATTTTAAATATCCCAAGTTATTTGAATTAAAGTCAACTTATTTTATAAATTAAAATAGGATAAGGACTGAGAATAAAAAGGACAGATGGTTCCTCTTACATTAAACCCAGGCAACATATAATGGTTCATCCAGTGCCATATATGCTGCTGTGCTCTTGAAGACTTAGCAGAGCAAAACCTCAGGTACAATGAAACAGATTCCTTCTCAATGCTGGAATTAAATGCAGAACTATATACCTTAAGTTGTGTTCAAGAAATCCAGGACCTAGTTTACAAAGGATAATCATTTTATGCATACAAACTCTGGGTGAGCATGTTCAAAGCAAGACCTCCTTTCCCTTATTTCCATCCAATGCTTTCCCCAGCGGGAATTTGCATCTGCAAATCAGACAAAAAGGGAACTAAATTGAAAACTTACACTAGGCAATTACTAATAGAATAGTATGTTACACTTCTGAATTAGTGTTTAGGAGCCTAAATTCACAAGCCTACCCTAAAGCAGTGATTATCATGTGGTACTGGAAAGAATTCCATGGGTTTTTTTAAACGTTTCCTGTATATTCTATCTGGAAGCTAATTTAGATTCCTACAGATCCCAACGCAGCATCAGTCTGGCAATGCAGACATTGTGGGTGAAGCAGTTTCTGCTTTGAGGATTTTGCATCCTGAAATACCTACAGCAGATGGTAGAAAACAGAGAATCCAACTCAGCCATCAGATCCATGCTATTGACTGCCCATAACAAGATTTGTATCACTCCATCAATCAGCATAGCTGTGCATACACATGGTTAACCCTTATACTTACCCAGTAATGACAGGCTGTCTCCTCCAGGCCCACACTGCAGTCCCGCGGGGAGGAGCTAAGCAAGGGCACCAGGAACACCAGCTCAGAGGGGGCTGTTTCAGACCAGAGGAGCAGTGTGTGTAGAGGCAGCTGGATTGTGCATGTAGCTGCCTCCTTTGGCTGGCCAAAGTGCTAATTAGGATCCATGCAAAACACTGAATCTGATTTTGAATAGAAGGTATCCAAAGGAAATCCATACAGCTGTTACTAACCTTCATAGGAGTGAGTCTCTTCCCCAACCTTGCTATCAAGCCCTCATGAATGAGACAGAAAAACTGGTGTAGAAAATGGTACTGTGCACTGGAGATGTGAGTGAATGAGATATCAAAATCCCATAAAAGTACCATTCTAACAGGAGTGGGGGAAATTTGCCTCCAGTAGCCTCTGTCATTTTTGTTATTAATATAAATACTGACTCATCATTTTATATTGTTACTACACATTACCAATCTGTATTTTCACATCCCTGTTGTACATAAGACCTCATTCACCTGTGAATAGAAACCCAAGCCATTAAAAGGGTAGACCAATATAGATTAACACGCAAACCAGAGTGTTTTCAAGGATCTCCACTCAAAGCCATTACAGAAAGGATAAATCTTGTTACTGCCCTGCACCACCTCTCTGAGCTCACCTCTCCAAGGAAGTAGGACACAGCCCTGTGGGGGTTCCCAGAGTGACTGAAAATCACTGTCACCCCACTGATATTCTGGCTACTTTGCCTCTCTGAACTGACTGGTGTCATGAGAAGGTAGTGGCTTACCCTGAGCTCCTGTGGCTCTGGCAAATCAGCTTAGTCAATCCACAGAAGTTGATCAGACTTTAGGACAAGATCATGGGAGAAGCACAGCACGAAGTGGCCATAATTCCCAGGGAACCTGGCTCATGGTATTGATTGCTGAGAGGACCAGACATGAATACAGCAGGAGGCTACACATTTTGAGTGCCCATCAAATGAGGGAGCATCAGTTTATCTCATTAGTTTCCATCAGAATGAAGAGCTCAAAATAATATACAAGCATGTCTCCTGAAAATAAAATTTTGGCAGAAAACAGACCTGTCAACAGCAGGAGAAAAAAATGTGTTCATCAAGAGATGCTTCCTAAAGAGAGAGCAGGGGTGTCACTGAGGGAAGCTTAGGGATGAATGAGTGTTGAAAACCACCCTTCATTTTTTATACTACTGATCGCTGCTGTCAGAGACCTTCGATCTCTTGAGGAGGTAGCGTTTCAATCTCTCACACAGGTAGAAGTGCCTACATAAACACCAAGGATAGGGGTTTTCTTGTGCTTGGAGATGAAACACTGGTGGATTCATTCACCCAAGAAATCCAGAAAAAACTTTTCCTTCATATTCTAAAGAACCATCTTGAGAAACACTAACTAAAGCCTCCACCTGCACAGAACATGATGGTTAATTCCCATAAGTAGGATCAAATAGATCAAGTCTCTGATAATTTCTCTTCCAGATCAGGAAGAACTTTTTTTTCTTCTAGACCAATTCAAAACTAGATTCAAAGTCCATTTTTGATGTTAGAAATCTGATGTTCAATGACAACCACATGTCATGTGTGTTGCATAGGAGACATCCTACTCAGGGATGTTTCACCTCTGGATCCCACAGGACTTTCCATACCAAGTGGGTGCCAGAAGCCCTAACACTGCCAAGAGGGAGGATAGTTTGCTTCCATTGAGACTGTTTAAAAATTGTCACTGATTACACAAAGCAGAGGAAGCCAAATTCTCCATTTACATTGCAGTGGTGCTGACACAAGTAGCCTGTAAAATGGATTTATTTAAACACCCCTGTGATTCCCCATTGCAGATGCCAGCTAGAAGGCATTTCTGTCCGTGGGTAACAGGAAGAGTGCAGGAGCATGTTTTCCCCCAGCATATGGACTTTTTCACTCCTGATTATTTTTTCTGTAACCTGCCACCCACGTGAGCTGGCAAATGCAATCTCTAAAAAACCCAACAACAACCAAACCAAACCAAACCAAACCAGAAAACCCCCACAAAAACAAAAAAAGCAAACAAAAACCCCAATAACAACAACAAAAAACCCCAAACCAAACCAAACAAAGGCACTGAGGAGGATGGATATGGAAAATCAAAGCAGTCACACAGAAGCTGGCAGTATGAGTGAGCCATGTCCTACCTACCCATCAGGATGGCAAAGGACCTGACTCCTCACTACTAAACAGGAGGAGGGAAATGTGGATGACAGTAGGAGGGAGGAAAGTGAAGAAGTTATTTTTTCTTTTTCAAGGAGTCTTTCCTAAAGTTTCAAAACTATTTTAAAACAAATAGGAATGAAACAGTCAACAATTGCAACAGACATGGGACAAAACACAGCAGACACTGAAGGAAAAAGGTATTTTTTCTGTTTAGTTTTTTTCTGGGCCACTTAATTACCATGAAAACTTCCATCTCTTTACTATTCCACACACAGCACTCAACCTTGTCATCAGCAATGATGGCCATCAATCTGTAGAAAGCCATGCCAGTGTGTTTACCTTCCTTCCCATACTCCAGTCTCACCAGGCACCCAGCGAGTAGCAAGGTAGTGATAAGTTTCTCCTGCATTTTAGTCCCACCTTCTGATAAGACAGATTGCAATCAACACTGCTAACACACTCCACTTCTGCTGAACATAAATGCTCTGAGAATCAATACAAATAATTATTTAACCATATGTATAATGTAGACAGTTTATTCTACTTACTCCCTTTGCCCTTACCCCCAAAAAACTCTGTTGGAACAGCATGAACAGGGAATATGCCAATATATTAAAGTGTTAAGGTAAATAAATCACTCCTTTTCTGTGCATTTTCACATAACTCTGTGCCTACTCCTCTGCTTCACATATGGGGAACCAGAAGCCCTAGTAATGAGGTGGTGGTTTTATGCTATAATATAAAAGGTTAAAAGGAAATGTGTAACATATTTGCAAATTTATGATGCAAATTTCATAGAATCACAGCTTATGCTGAGTTGGAAAGGACACAGAAGGATCATTGAGTCCATCTTCTGGCTCTGCACAGCACCATCCCCAAGAGTTGCACCATGTTCCTGAGTATTGCCCAAAAGCTTCTTGAAATCTGTTGGGTTTGGTGCTGTGACCACTGCCCTGGGATCTAACTGAGTTTGGAAGAACAGTTATCTTTGTAATTTCACTGGACACAGTAGCTTGGTCTTTCAGGTTGGAAGAGTCTTGCTTAACTATGGTTAGAAAGGGATTAAGTAGATTGTGAACATAAATCAAACAAAATTAGCTCAAACACTTGTAATCCTTATCACTCCTCTGTAGGGGTTATTTTCCAACAGGTAAGCAAGACTTGGAGCCCTATGCTTAATACTTTCATTCTGGCAGAAGGAGCATGCACATAGCATACAGAAAAAGATCTACCCTGTTACAGGACAGAATTAGGGCATGTTAGAAGTTAGTGCCTCACATAAGTTACCTGCAGAAAAGAAAAATATTGTGTCTGTCAACAACCAAAATCTCCATCACGAGTTTGCACTGGCTTCATTGGAGCTCAAATCCAGAAACCTCTAGTCTCTTTGAGCACATTCAAATATTGAGGAAAGTATCTTTCCACAAAAAATAGGAGATTTTCTCCTCTCAAAAGAAATAAAACAACCTTTTAGTAGTATTTTTCCAGTGTTTTGTAGTCAGACCAACATGGTTCCTTGCTGTCACTGTATGATTTGCACCAGACTAGGGTAGGGATGTCAGGACAAGAGAGCAGAACAGGTCTCATCCAAACCCATTGAAGGCAACTGCAAGGTACCTGCAGACTTCATGGGACTTTGCTACAACTCTTTGAGAATCACTGGCACAATTACAAGACTTCTTATAAAGCCACAAACCTCAAACACAGCAGGATTCACGCTTGCTAAAATCCCCCCACAGAGCTCTCGGCTGCAGAGCTGATGGCGGGTGCAGCAAGGCTGAGGAGGGTTAATGGGGAGGCTGCAAGAGGACAATTTCCATACTCCCACCTTTAACTGCTCTCAATTGAAGTGTTATGCTGAATGAGAGACTCAGAAAGGAAACGTGGGTGTTATTAAAGTACAGGAATACAACTGCAAAGATGTTAAGACAATCAGCTAGGCAGGATAATCTGTTGCATGAACATGTTTTAAGAGCAATTACATTGAGAAAAATTTACCCTTAATGGTTTATGCAGTTTTTAAAACTAATTGCTATAGAAACAAATTAAGTACCCAGATTATCTTTTTCCTGAGCTATCCATCAAAAGCCTTTGTGCTATATCTCTCTTGCATTTTAACCAGCTAAGGAGCTCATGTCTGAGTCCTCTCTGGTTCTGAAGGACAAAAAAAGTGTACATGTGCAGGGAGGGAGGAGGAAGAGAACAGGTCAATTCTCTGGATATTTTCCTTTGGGCACTGTAGTTCATCATAAAAGCAAGGGTTTTAAAGTTTATGATCTCCAGCAGAATTTTAGTTTCCCATTGTAGGCATTTTGAGATGTGTAATAAAATGTTACTGCATTCACCTGGAGAGTTAGAAGTTTAGTTTAGCCATGTTCTTCTGAAAAACTTTGTGCAAATGCTTTCACCCAGAAAGATGGACAGCATAGCTTCTGTGTGTCTGCAAAGAACTCTGATGCAAGTTAAGGAACAACATGAATGTCAAATAAAAGAGTAACTAAAATACAGAAGGAAGCAAAAGGAGGAGTGGCAGGGAGGTGAGTAGGATAAATAACTCCAAAGATTTTTGTTATCTTATAAATATATATTTACATCAAGTATAACCTTCCTATCTATATATAAACCTGTTAGGTCTGGACTTAGACTCTCCAGTAATCTGGGTCTGGCACAGATTTCCCACAAAGGAGCAGCTGTATAAAACCTCATTCCCTTCTCCCCTCATCCATGTTAATCTATTCTGTATCTGCAGTACCTGCATCACCTGTAGATACATTTCTGTATCACCCAGTGGAGTTTATAACTCTCTGTATCTGTTAAAATGGTCAGACATGCCAGTTCATGCATTACATTATACAGCTGGAGATACTTAAATATTTGAGACATTGGTAATCTGAATAATCAATTTACTTGGACAATCTGAGATCCCCTCTCCTCAAGTTGGATGTTCTCTTTTATTTCCATGACATTATTGTAATTGCTTAAACCACTTTTGATGGGATATTTTTTCCACCTTAATTACCTTGCCATTTATTATTAGGGATTTTAATACGGCCATTAAATGTCACACATACTTTCATTTTTTTCTCTCTGTCTGGTTCACATTCCTGCAATTCAGAAAGGTCCAGTCATATGCATATTTTTATACTTTGACATGTTTAAAACTATACTCAAGGCCAAGTTTATTACAGCATTAAATTGATGAACTTGCTCTAACAATCAATGTATAAATAATCAATTTAATGCTACAATAAAGAAAACATAAATCAGCCAACCCTCTGTTGAATTTGCTGAGGTGCAGTGACATGTGGTGGTCATGCATGGCAACATTTGTACAAACTTCATTTAGAGAAGGTGGCAGGTTAATTGGGACAGAACAAAATGCAATACAGCACTCATAATAAGCAGCCTGTATCAGTGATATAAAAAAGGGGAAAAAGAACTGAAAACCTGTTTCCACTCCTTTCAGATACACTCTCTCAAACTAATCACAATACACAGGTATCTTGAATGAACACCAGTATGTTTTTATACATTTATATAAAAATATACCAGGATATCTCAGAAGGCATCAGGTTGTTTTTCTGCATCTACAAACAAAATGTTTATAGCTGCAGTCTCCTATTGCAGGAGCAGGATGAAGTGCAGATATGTTTTCCGTGGATTCAGTAGTTGGTTCCAGAATTTAAACTAATGGAACCTGAAACCACTATTGGAGGGGCAACACTTGAAAGTGTGACACATCCTAAGTGTGTGTTACATAGTGTTCCTTCATTTCCTGTTAATGCATACTCAGGTATTTCCCCTCACCCCAAAGCCTGTCACAGAGAAAAACCCAGAGCAAGGGTTGCTGAAGAATTGAAGGCTTCTATGGCAACAACATCAGTATTTATCTGTAGAAATTACAAGCTTCAGCTAGGATGCTACAGGAGTGCTCTTAAATCTTTCAAACTGAACATCAGCCGTATTTTATAAGGCAGTTTGTGTACCAGTATTTCTGAGGTATGCTCTCTTCCCTTCCCAGACTGCTGTACTCACACCATGATGGCAATGGAGGAACCAAAACTAATATCCTGAAAAGTTCTAAGTGATAGTCAAAGGTAGCTCTGCAGATGGATTAAATATAAAATATATTGGTTTGCAAAAAAGTGGATACTTACCACTGAATCAATTTTTACCATACTCGGGTTGACTGTATCATTTTTTTATCAAACCCATAATCCTAAACTAAACTACCAGAAGAGGTTTGTTTTACTTCTTATTTTCTCTCTTTCATGGAATGAAGGGGTAAGATATATCAGATATGCTTGATCCATCTCCTCAGGAGAGGTAAGGAGTGGTTCATCTTCTCCAGTATTAAGCAACTGACAGAGACAGGTCCTTACCAGAAGAATTTGAGGACTCTTTACTTTGTACCACTTCAGCTGGGAAAACCTCATGCAGAGCATGGGCAACAACTGTGCCTGCAGGTCAACAGCCCACCCTATGGGAGATTTGCAATATTACAGTTCTCCCACAATATATTTGCAATTTACATTCTCTGAAGACACTACAAATACATAAATAAGAGCTATGGGATTTATATCATGTCCAATAGTGGATGTCTGTGCAAAATACTTGACACCCTTTGCCTAAACACACTGGACATCATCACCCCATAGGACCACCACAGACTACAATGTGCCTCAGCAGCATATTTGGTCCAAAGCAAAGTGAGATGCAGCCATACCTGGTGTTTGTGTGCAAACCACTCCAGAACGTTTACAAATTCACTTAAGGAAAAATGAAATGAGCTGTGGCACGGAAGGTAAGTGTTGTGTAGGCAGGAAGGCATCACCTACAGGGACTAATCCACAGGCACAGATGAAGTGTCAGTGCCTGCAGAAGCAGAGAGAGCAAAGGAGATTGATGCCACCTGTAGCAAAGGCATCTCATAAACTCAGGGAAGGCACATGCATGGCAAAACCCCTGAGTGTCATAATCCAGAATTTCGTGGCACCTCCCCAAGTCCCAGCAGATGCTCTTCCCTGGGAGTGCACCCAAGTTTGAGAAAATCAAAAGGTGTGTTTGAAGCAGATGGGAATGGGTAGAGGCTCCTGATTTGCAGCACCTGGGACACTCGAGGGAGCTTCTTCAGATATGCTTTGTTCTTCGTTAGGATTTTGGAAGCATCTGCCTATTTTATTAAAGCAGTTCTTCTGCAACAATATCAGAGATATTCTGTCCATGCATGACATGCCCTTCCCTTTTTTCTCACAGCAAGGTTAAAGCATTTAGAGACACTATCAGAGCTGTAACTGCTGCCAGCTGGTCTCTCAGCTGGGTGTGTGGAGTCTGTCACCATGTGTCCTGGCCAAGCCCCCCACACTCACTTCTGACAAACTGGAGAACAGCAAGATAAGCATATTGCTTAGTCATTTTTAAACAATATTCTTCTTATTCCTGAGGTAACAATTTCATGCCTTTGCCCATCAATTGTGTTGCCTGATGGACTAAATTCTCAGGCTGTAATGCCCCTTCACAGACAGCTGTGAAGGTTCTGCACTGTCTGGAGGATGGGAACACCTGCCTGCTACAGGTACTTGCTCCCCAGCCGAGCCTCTGGGGATCAGCTGCCCATCAGCATGTAAATCCCTCAGAAGTTTGCCTGACAGCTGCACTCCCAGCTCACTTGTAACACAAACCACGTTACAGCAGAAAGCATCACTTTCCTTAGGGAAATATTTCCTGAGCACCTCCCTACCAATTATATTCCCTCTGCTGGTTTTATCAATCAGATGCTTTTTTAATTTTTTTCTTTTTCCTTTGATCATGAAGTCTAAAAAAGGGCTGTTAGTACTTTATGGGATATTTTATTTAAAAGGAATTGTATATATATATAAGTTGTGTCCTCATGACGTATAGGCATTATTAAATCAATTTTGTTGTTTTCAAGTTCCACCTAGTAAAAGTAGGATATTTGATTTCTAAACTAATTAGACAGGAAAGAAGTCTAGTCCCCTTTAATAGAAACTTTGGACTGTATACACTGATGTGGTTTAATTTCCTTAATTCTATCCAACTACATGATCAACCTAATCTAACAACACTGTAATCTCTAGACATTGGAAAACAAGCATTTATTTAATTTATCACTGCACTTTTAGGTACTAGGTTTGGAAGATGCATGTTGTTTCACTTCCCTGGTGAGTGAATCACTAACTTGTCATCAACCTACCTCCTTGGTGCCAGGCTCCTCCTCGACTTTCAAGAATGAAATTCAACAGCCAAAGTTTAACTAAATCCTTTCTTTTCTTTTCAAAGCTCCAGGCACCTTGGAAGTTGTGACTCCCCTCAGCCACATCTCACAAGCTCCCCATTCACTGAAACACTCTTGAATTGATTAAGAGGGTAAAGAGGACTCTTAATGGCACTGAAAGATGTTTTGCATGAGATGCACCAGTAACCAATACCAGCGAGGTCCTTCTTTTCCACAGGCAACCAACTTGCCAGGAGGAGTTACTTGAAGTAAATATAAAATACTTGGACCACTGCACCTTGCCTGTGTGCTTCCAGACTGGGCAAAAGAAAGTGGTGTTCAGTATCTTTGGATCAATCTTCCTCTCACTTCAGTTTCTTCAGTAGCATCTAATAAACCTGTGAGGAGGGATTGGAGGTCACACTTGGTACTCTCTGCATTTTATTCAAGGAGCCAACACTTAACATTCCACGTTTTCATGGAGAACCTTTGGCTTCAGATCAAATACAAGCTCTTCTGTCTTAAAAGGCACAATGAAAGCCAAATGAACCTAACTGACTCCATACTCAAAGTGCCAGAACTGAGAGAACAGAGAGAATCATCTTCATTTTCACATACAGGGAGATCTACATATGCCAAAACCTGAGGAACAGTGAGCAACTGGTTATAGCAAATCATAGCAGATGTTGATCAAACCAGGTCATAAATAATTCTGTCCTTGCCGCAAAAAGATTAAATACATTAATTTAAAAAATAATCAGCCTTTCTTTGTATCTTTGTACTAAACAATCTAGGGAAAATACTCCAATTGGCATGCAGTTATTCCTGATTTTGTAATACAATTGAATTTTCAGTATGACCTACAGGTTTCATACATTTTGCAAGTTGTAATAGCAAAAAAAAAAAAAAAAAAAAAAGGAGAGAGAGTAAATCAAGAAGGTACAGATAAGCTCTAGCAAGCAGTAAACATTTATGCTGATTGTGTTGCTTTCCATAAATTAATAGGTCTAGTCTAGTGCCGTATTTTAGGGACAGCTGAATCAAACAGTAGTTTTTGTATACTTAAAATGTCATTCTGGTGCTTAACAACAGATACGCTACAAAAAAATCTATGCTTTTCATGCTATTTTGGTGCAACGTGTACTAATTCTTCATCAATATCATAGATCACATAGACTAATTAATGATTGCCATTAGTTATGTATGTAGAATCTGTTATATAACACTGCTCAGTTGTGCTGTAAGTGGAGGAATTATCTGAACAGGTTAGCAGAAGTAAAGGAACAACTTACTTCAAATTCTTTAGTCTAACTAGAATCAGAGCCTGTACCTGCAAACATTTTTGCAATACCTGAATTCAACCTATACATAAAAATTTCAATAAAAGCCATTAATCTGGATCTAATGCTCACCCTTGCATACACATTTATATAAAAATATCTGTATTTCTAGGACAGTGTTGGAAATAATAAGAACATTAAAAGCACACCACATTTCCACAGAGATAACCCACATTTCAGATAACACACTTTTTAAACATACCATTCTTACAGAAGGCCATGTCCCCATGACACGTTCACATTCCTGTAAATATGAGGTGAGATGTGGGGTAGAAGGAGCAGGGAATGGGGTCTGAAACAGAGCTATGGGGAAAGGAGGAAACAGGGAATGGGCTCCACAGAACTGCGATACTGTATTTCCTGAGCACATGCATAACCCTATTGCAGAGGCACAAGCCTTGTTTGTTTTGTTTTGCAGATAACTGACCACAAGCGAATGTGGAGCACAGTAAACATGAGCCCAGGGTGGCTTTGTCACACAGCAACAGCCAGCACATACTGGGAGAAAGAGCTTTTTCCCATCTCCTCCACACACCGAGTCCGCATGGCACCCTCAACGCCTGCACGCAGCTCATGCCTTCTTCATGGGCACTGGGCTCAAATCAGGGACAACATCTCACTGAGTCCAACTGCACTAGGACCTTGTCTACTGTGTTTGTTTAGCAAAAGCATCAGTATTGTCAATGAGCATTTATTAAGTGATGGGTGTATATAAAATCACAAACTAGCAATCCCAGCCAACAGAAGATTTAAAATGTTGCTCCTCTATAGGAAACAGGATTTGAAAAACCTTGTTCAACTTCTGCTCTCAGTTTTTTTGTTGTTTTCTGTGATCTTACTGCAGTGCACATAGTAGCCTTCATAGACATAAACTGTACCCCTATGCTATACATATGTACTCCGTATGTTCTATAATTACCACAAAGCAAAGCCATACTTTATGGTGACACTGGGACCCAAGCAAGATATCATTGCACATGAAAACTGTATTAAACTAATTGAAAAATAGTTAAATATTGCTAATAAAACAAGATAAATACTAAACATTAAAAGACAGAAACTTTCCAGTGTTCCATAAAACCACACCTTTCAGACAAATTAATTATTTGCATCATAAAAAAATTCTGTCTGTGAAAGAAAATATTCCAAAAGGAAGTGATGAGTAAAAAAGCTTCAGGTGATTTTTGATTACATTAAAAACAATTCCCATTCTCATAAAATATGCAGAACTTTACATCTTAAATAGCATATTTACCTTCAAAAAATTACTTTCATTTTAATCTTGCAAGAAGTGAAACCTTAACTAGGTAGGAAAGTACTTGGAATATATCCAGAAATTAAAACAAACAAACAAACAAACAACAAACCCACCAAACTACAGCTATTCTCTTGTAAGTGGCACAGCATCTGTCAGGAGTTTTCACATACCTTTGGGAAGATATCTCAAATTAAGCCAAGACTGTGCTTGATTTTCATGATAAGAGCTAATATTCTGCAAAACCAAACTAGCTGCCTTGTTTATTTCATATTTCAATTTCTATTGCTGTAATTCATCCTGGCAAATAAATGGATGTATGAGGGGCTCGCCCTCTGAATAAATAATAAAATTTAACTCATCAGGATCTTCCTTTGCCTTGAATGAAAAACATTTCATTTCTTTGTGATGCTGTGGAAGTTAAATCCTGTTGCAAGAGACTTAATGAGCAGCCTTGGAATAAAAACTCATGGTGTGTTCCAGCTACGTCACCACCTTGATGAACAGTAGAATTACATCTGAGACCAGAGGGAAGAAAAGGAAGATGCACTATACAAAATATGTCTTCTTTTGAGGAGTAAAGTATTACTCAGTGGCATTATACATTGTTAATAAATTTTCTTTATCTGAAACTATAATTTAATATTTATGTTTCTAATTTACATGTGACAAAGTAGCATATTCTAAAATTAGAGTGTAACCAGCAAACTATTAACTACTATAAACAATACCAAAACACAACTCAAACATCTTTTAAGGAAACAATAGATACATTTTGGACTGGGGAATGATTTCAATTGTAGATATTGTTTTAAATACAGCTGTCAATTACAACTTGAAAGAAATTCTTCAACCTCAGAAAGATTTTCTGCTTAGGGAATCCTGGGTATACACATAAAGACCAAGAGCACATCACCAAAAAGTCCCTTATTGGTTACTAGTAGGTACAGTAATAATTGTAAATGTTGAAATTGTGTGGGGGAAATAATTTTTCTCTATCAGTGTTATATGATGCACTAGACAATATCCCCTCGAGCAGAAACTAGAGAAAATATCGTGCCCTTTATTATCTCTGTGGTTTCTTACGTGTAATAGACAGCAGAAGAATTGCACTTATTGTAACATTACAGTAAAGTGTTAGATTGCAGTTCACCTTTTAGAATATTAGTGGCCATAATACTTATGATAGGTTGTGCCTTATGTAAAGATGAATAAAGATGTGCATTCAAATTAAAAAACGAGCAACCACTTACAGAACCAACAGTGAGGCTTAACATAACAAACATGCACTAACCCTACACTTATGCAAAACTAAGTTCTTCAGGAAACTGTAACCAACTGTTGACCTTCCACAAAGGTAAAGGTTTTGTCCCTTGGTAATATGTTTGGACTTTGTAGTCGAATTCCAGTTTATTAGCTCATTGTCTGTAAATGTGCTGTTCCACTGTGATATCCTTTAGCTGCCCTTGAGCTTCTGCAGAATCTGCAATCTTACAGTCACTTTTATTTAAGGTTTAATTGAGCTGCAGAGTAAGTCCCCTTCAGTGCTACACAAATAGGCTTCCTTATTCATCCTCTTCAGGTTCCTGTGGTAAAATTGGTGTCTCCTCCTTTAAACAAGCACTAAAAAACCCAAGGATTGTGCTGTAAAGGTGATATTTGCTTTTCTCAGAAGCAATGTTATGACCTTCATCCGGGTAGATCTAGCAGAGAAGAAAGGAAAAAAGTAAATAGTTTTTAAAGGCTTTTCAAATATTTAGGGCTCTAATTTTTTTCTCTGATCTTCAAAATGTTTTAGATGACAACAGGATGATAACATTACTTTTATGGCATCAAGCAAAGCTAATAAAACTCAAAGTAAAACTCATTCTCTTGGAATTTGAACTTACATAAAACAACCACTGCAGTGGGATCTGCAGAAGTGAAAAAAATTTATATTCTCAGTCATTGTGCTTATAACAGTTTACTTAGCTGGCATTTTCAGTAGTGCCTAGGCATCCAAATCCCATTAACGTCAATGAGGATTAATTACCTCATGTTTTTAGAGACCTCTCAATATCTCAGCTTCTAAGTGTTCAGCAAAAAACCTTTTATTCATATTTTTAACTATCTTGCTATCTTGTCTAAAGCTCATCTTCTCTCTCTCCTCGGATGGATGTAGGCATTGTTATCTCTTACAGAAAATTCCAATGGGAATCTCTCCCAAGTCAGGCTGAGCAAACATTTGCAGGATGAATGAAGAAATCCAGGCCATGAGACAAGAGACCTGAGGTGGCCTGAGGCAAAAGACTTCAGCTGCTTCCTCAAACTCAGGTTATCGCAAGGTTGCATGAGAAGGGCTCAACAGGGCTCTTCTAATACAACTCTGTCATTCCTGCTTCTTTCCTCTCTTCACAGGCCTTCATATCACCTCAGCTGAAATCACAAGGACAGAGGGAACAGATTCTGCATATAAAGTCCTTTTCCTTTCCTAAGTGACACTAATCCCCTTGGTGCCACCACCTCCCTGCTAGGAGCTCACACACTTCAGTGAAAACTTATAGGATCACTCACAGTTCAGCAAGGTCGAAGTCTGCAATGTGTAACATTAGAGAAATTTGGAGGAGTGACCCAAACCCACATGGTCTAAGATATCGAGGAAAGTTTAATGCAATCAGAACACTTGGCCAGCAACATCCACATGCTCCAGGTGGGTCACATCCAAGTCTGTGCATTGGCAGCAGCCCTGTCCTGCCCATCCTACTCTCTCAACACCCTCCTCCTCTGCAAGGCACTGCAGAGAGGGAACAGTGCTCTTGCCTTTTAGCTGCCTTCTAATAAATTTAAATGTTGAGAATAAGGGGAAACTACTCTCATGTGATGCAATACTTTTCAGGTAAAGAGGGACTAAAGTAGTGATATCTCCATGTTACAAATAGTACATATGGATTCCAGAGCACTTTGTATAGTGTAAGATAAAGAAGTGGAAAACAAAAACAAAAACAAAAACCAAAACACCAAAAAAAAAAAAAGAGAGAGAGAGGAGAAAGAGCACAGGAGAACGACAAGTTGATATAATTCTTGACATCCATACTATCAGTGAGGAAAATGGGATTAAACAGAGTTCTAACTGCAAACAGAGTTCTAACTGCAAATGGAAGTAATACTGCTGCATTGTGGTAGGAAGGGTCCT
>JAWWEV010000172.1:7591098-7639193 GCA_035583235.1 Hafferia zeledoni | reverse complement strand
AAACAGAGTTCTAACTGCAAACAGAGTTCTAACTGCAAATGGAAGTAATACTGCTGCATTGTGGTAGGAAGGGTCCTTCTCAGTGAAGAAATAGCAACAGGAGGTTAAATGTTCAACTATGTTTATAGGATAAGTCACAGGTGCACATACCTGCATAGTGTAATTAGCCCCAGCTTTTATTAGATGTTTAATTAGTTCTGCTGAATGCTGGAAGTGGACTTTAGCTGCAAGACAACATTTGATATTATTAGAAAAAGCTACACTAATATGAAATACTTAAATAGCTTTGGCTGAAAACATTTCCAGCCTCTGTAATTACTGGATCTGAAGCTGACTATCTTTAAGGTTAGAAGTGCCCAGCCCCGCCACTAACAGTGATACAGGGTGTTACAGTTGAGGGTTTGGAGGAGGAGCTAGAAGCCCCAAGGGAAGCCATGCTTTCTAGGCACTGTGAGGACTCCTGCCTTTACCCTTGAATTACACACACTGTGATAGAGGTGTGTAAAACCATTCTGTTTCAACATCGTGATATTTTGTAATTGTGCTGAAGGAAAGCACACTGGATTTTCTACTGTTTGCAGAGGGTTATTACAGTCCAATCTTTATTAGGAAAAGGACTTTCTCCAACCTATCAGTAACCTAAGCTTTGTGTGGTAAAACAAGACAACTTTACTACACGTCCTAACCCTGCAGAACTTAGGCTGGGTGGTGCCACTGGATGTGATACTAAGCAAGGGCAGCAGGCAGTCAGAGTCCTAGGCCTGAGCACACTGCTTTGCTCAGACACCCATCCAAGTCCCAGTTCCCTCCAGCACAGAGTTCAGAGGGGCAGAAATTGCTGCTTCCTCTTCCAATCAGCAAAGCCTGAGACTCTCATGCCTGCTCAGCCACCCAGTATATCTTCTCTGTCCCTCTCCTCTGTGCTCTGGGAAGAAACACTGGACAGTGTTTGCACCCCTCTGATTGGACTTTGAATCCATAAAATGGGTTTGGCAATTCACACTGGGGTGATAGGATGGCAGGTGCCATTCTCACCAAACCAGCTGTGCATGGGGACTCTCACCTCAGCCCTTATCACTGTGAGGTACTTATCCCTCAAAACTGAGGAGCAAGAAACCTTGTAATATCCCACATTCACCAGGAAAATGCTGGGGAAAGAGGTTAGGCATGTGAATCTGTACAGAGGAGCTGGTTGTAGCACTGTAATTTTTGCCTGCATCAAAGCTTATTCTTTAGACTTACATCAGTCAAGGAAGTTCAGAAAAATACACTGAAGTTAAATTTAAATCTGAAATTACAAATTATCTCAAGTGACACATCTTGTGATTTCATTTAAAGTGGTAGAATTTATCCAGTTTTACTCATTCTGTGTCTTAAACTACTGCTAAAAGTATTGGTGCTATTAAAAGGTTATGTAAAGCTTCAGCTTCAGATGCTTTCACACTACCTTGTAATTAATTAGCTGAAAAGATTAACTTTCCATTTGGTGATTTCCAGCTGTACTGATAATTCTGCAGAATTTCCATGAATTTAAAACAACGTTAAAAATATATGCTATTCTATTAATAATTCATATATACCCTTCACTAGCAAGACAGTGGTCCACAAGATTTAAACAAATTAGAACATACAGGATCTGAAAGCTGCACATTTTCAGTAAAGTATCATCATTTTAAAGTTAGAAGTTGAAACAAAATTAAAAAGTCCTATCACAGCAATAATGAAACTGAAAATGTACTTGCTAGGTGTGTGTCTCATCAGTCTTTGAACACCTGCCTGTCAGAAGCTCTGACGCCAAATTGATTGTTTGAGTAAATACTTACCATCAGCTGTCCCATGAACTATTAGCAAATTTGCTTCTTTTAAACCATGAAGATTGTGTAATACATTGGATCCCTGGAAAACAAACACATACAAGTGTAACCAAATTGCATTTTAGGAGTAAAATGGTCATTTTAAGTTACTTGTTTATTTGAACTTACCTGATAGGCATTTTCATCTTTTGGTGGAATCCCAAGGTATCTTTCTGAAAAAGCTGATGCTGTAAAAGTGAAAACAAAAATTTGTGAAATTAAAGTTACTCCTCTTTAAAAACTGACTTAGAGTCAGGAGAAGCTATTTAAAAGTCAATAGAGAAGTTCATTTAGAACCAGAATGTACCATTTTAACGTACCACTGTAAACCATTTTTAGATATGTAAAAAAAGGAGCCAACCAAAAATCAAGCAACTCCCTTTCCCCCCCAAAAAACCCAAGCCCTCAACCAATAACAAAACCCCACAAACGCAAACCTAAACACAAACCAAAACACAAAGAAAAGTCTAACAGACCATAAAGTAATCTGCTCTGATTTCTCATGTATCACAGTTCAGAGTCTGTGCCCTAAACTTCATGTACAGAACTAAATATCCTGTAATTGAATGACAACATGGTTGATATAGTAATGAATTCACTAACCTTAAAAGATTAATTCCTAATATAAGTCTTGATTCATGCTGATACACCTAAAGATCCTTAGGAAATGAGGTACCTGACTGAATTTCAGTGGAGAATGGAAAATAACTCTGCAAAAATTGGTGGTGTTAATAACACTGTATCTGTTGTGTGTTTTGGTGAACTGTCCCAGTCTTACCTTCACTTTCATTTAAAGAAGAGAACAGGGCAGTGAGCAGTGAGGTGAAATCTCATTGATGTTGTTACATTATCTGCCCTTAGCTAAAATAAAATATTTAGTTCCGTGAACAGAAGATATTTTGAATAGACTATCACACAGGTGTAGGGCAGGGAATACTCACCATATAAACTCATATCTGTGATTGGTGCCACCACAGCTCCACACTTGAAGAGCCGTTCACTGGATTTCAGAATCATTGATGCAATGTAGCCACCATAGCCCTAACAATGGGATTGAGAGTTTTGTTCATTCATTTCTTTTTAGCAACAATAAAAGCCATTTGCCTAATCCAATGGTATCATTTTACAGTATACATTTATATCCACAAGAATTACTTTTAAAGGAAATGTAAAACTAGAGTTTAAGAGTGAATGAAGGTCACACTAACCTCGTCATGGTCTTTAAACTATCAAATTAATGAGTATATTTTGGTTCAAGCTCTGTAATTCCATTGTGGCAGACTAGCCTATAGTTAGTAGAAGATTTGAAAATTACAGAATAACACCTAAACAAAAGAAACTCCAAAGGAAGGCTTTGTGAAATACAGCCTAGATAGGAAGATTTGTACTCGGTTTCAAACTTGTTTCATATAGATATTTGCAAACTACCAGGATGCACTGAGCATTTTGGGGACAGAACAGAGTAGCAGAATTGGGGTAACACAGGAATTGAGTGCAGTATGTCCTCCCTGTGCCATCTGAACCTTCACAGATTGAATCCTGTTGGTATTAAAGAGGTTTCTGCTACAGCATTGTCAAAGATCCCATAGAGAACTGCAGATCCTGCAGAAATAAAAGCTGTATATAGGCACATTGCTCAGTATTATGCTCATCTCTGGATGCCCTTTCTGGCCACAAGAACATCCATGAGGCTGCTTAGCTACAAAGCAGGGAGAAGAGCCAGCATGAAGAATTTGAGAGAGATGAGGCAGGACTGCGGAGGTCTGTCCTTGCCTCACCACATTTATCTGTCCTTATGGCACATCTCTTCACCATCTCTCCTGCAAAGTCTACAATACACCTCCCCAAGAAGAGCTGTGACACAAATTGAGTCATGAAAGCTTTCATTTGAGAGCAGAGATTTCCTTGGAATGACACTGGCAATCCATTTCTGTACACCTGAAATCATTCTAGACCCACAGAAAATGAAATTCTGAATTGTGGTGTCTGGGACCAATGATTTTCTCATATCTTATGGGCTCTTTCAAATTTCTTTATTTGCAGTCTTTGTTTCCCCTGCATCAGTGTTGGAAGGTCAAATTTTTTGTTGTTGTTTTGTGTTTGGCACAACACATTTCACAAAAAAGAAATTATCCTATGACAGGGAAATCAAAATGCAAAACACCAGCTGACCCAAATAAAGAATATTATGCATCAAATGGTCACAGAAAAATAAGCAAAGAAGAACATTCTTTGGAATCAATCCATAGTAAGGGTGAATGGACACACAGAAGGACATACAAAATAAGAGCTGGATTTTCAAGGGAGTGTGAGGAACTGAGTTATTCCTTTCCCATAGAAATTACAGCCCAGGAGACCAAGAACTGCCGGGATCTGTCCATGTGCAAGAGGAGATTTCACCCAAAAAAGAATTTCTGAGTGGGCAACAGTAACTTGTATAATTCAAAGAGTCTAAGAGGACAGCAACTTTCCTCTGCCTCTGGGTTTTCTCTGCTTTTACTTGTGTTTAATATTCTGTTTGTGTCTTTCCCAGTAGCTCAACAGCACAGTTTTAATCCTAGGATAGGTATTGCCAGGTTATTTATTATTTATGTCATGTTTTCATTACGAGCTTGTTTAGTTCCCCTGGGAATTTCTTTCCTTTGTGCTTGTGCCCTTGCTTCCAGCCAGGCTTTCCAGGACAAAAACATTAGACAGTGAGATCACATTTTTAATAGCATTTCACAATGACAATGCAGAAAATAGTCCATATGTCCTGATGCAGGGCCATGTGGTGCCCCACTCCTTGGCTGCGTTTCTGTGCTTACAACTTCATCACTGCATTTTTAGGGAGGAGGTTGGCTGTGGAATTGCAATTCATTTTTAAACTCTCTTTTCACTTCCATGAATAAAACCACAAACTGCATGGAATCACAATTTGCTGTCTAACAGTTCAGGAAGGCTCTTGGATCCTGTGTCAATTGGGATTGCACCTCTCACAGAGATAAGCAAGGGGGCACTGGCAGATTGCCTGGCACTTAGAAGCAGGTATTTTCCACACCATGCCCTTCTGGACAGTCTTGTTACTCTCGAGCCTCATTTACATCATTGATTGTGACAAGAGTTTTATTTCTGTGTAGTTCAGGAATCTCTTAAAGAGCTCCCTGACAGTGTGCATGACTCCAGCTTTTTGAGATCAGCATTAAGCCATTCCAAAGTCATCTTATTTTCAAGCAAAGTGCACATTCTGTTTCCATCAATAAGGCAAATATCACGTACAGAAATAAAAAATAATATTTTCCCTATCACGTTGTTGTACTAATAAAAAGTAAATGAGTTTTAAAGTAGATTTTTAATTGACATTAAAACAAGCAGAGTAGAGGAAAATACAATTAACCCTAGGAAGCAGTTAAATAGATTTTTTAATTAATTCTAAAACTGACTTTTAAATTTTATGAATTTTTGTTTGACAGTACTAAACAACTCTGAAAGGTTAACTTGAAAAGGGGAAATTTCCCTGACCTCAAAGCTGTGTTGAAAGCTTATCAAATTTCCCAGTTTTTGCTCTTTGCTTCTAACATTTCCACTCTTCATTCCTCAAAGCTTCTATTAGAAAACAAATGCAGCAACATGGTCATCAATAATATTTTGTGAAAGAAAAGAAAAATCAGGGGTAGGTCTTGGCAGACATGTAAAGCCATGGTTAAATGTATGCTCTGTGGTAACTGTATCATCACATCACTCTTAGGAAACAAGGTACTGGTGAATCTCTGACAGAAAACAAGTGGGAATTTTCAAGTAGAAATGAAAGGCTTTCTGAAGTCAAAAGCAAGAGAGCAATTCGGGGTGCTCAGTGATTTCATTTCAGAAATAGTATTTTCCATCATTTGGGAGGACGATATGGAGAAATGTTCATGTTTCTACACATGTGCACTTTCACATACATTGGTAACAGGCATTAAAACATAAATAAAATGTGGCCACAATCATCTGATGGATGAAATCAGCCCTGCTTGTACATCCTCAGCTGAGAAATCTCTGGCTGCCACCCTACAAACAAAACCTTACTTTTGTTCCTACTGAAATTCTTGCAGTGCCAGTTTCTTTATCTCCAAGGAGTGTGGCAGGAGCTCAAATCTTTGAGGAAGGTCATGTTCATGTGAAATGCTAATAATAGCCACAAACATTAGCCAGTCCTCAAAATGCTGCCATGCAGGAGGTAAATGTCAATATTCTCATCCTGCATTCAGGCAGACTGAGACAAGCAGGTTAAATGACTTGCCCAAGGCCATGCAGCAAGTCAGGAGCAGAGTGGGGATGGCAACTAAGGCATTTCTCTGCAAAAACGCATGTTGCTCTTACAACTGATGACTGGGGGATACTTGTTTATGGGTTGTTATTGCTTTGAACTCAAAGGCACAAAATAGCTTCATTTTTAATAAAAAAACTTTTAAAAATTAAAAGGTTGCACATAATAGTTCGTAGATGAAGCAGCAGTTGTGTGGTGTTTCTAATGGCTGCTTTTTAATAGACATCAGTAAAACGCTATTTAGTTTGCTACTAAAAGTTAAGCCCTTGCCTCATTCTATCTCATGCTAAGGGCAACCACAGGCCACACAGCAAAGACAGCTGATAAAACAGCAAAGGCAAGACCTCTCTGGTGCAACAAGGAAGTCATTGACAGGACCACAGGGTTGTTACTCAGCTGGGCTCAAGGGTCAGTAAAACATTCAGATGTAAAAGCTGTATTAGGGTGATGTTGTCAATTTTATTGCAGTCCAAACATAAACCTGTAAGAAACAAGCCTTAACAAAAACAAAGCCCATACTGAAAATGTCTAAAGAAAGCAGACATTTTTAACAAATGCTTTCTCCTTCAAATTCTGAAACAGAAATATTGCTGTACCATCAAACTGTTCTTATTGAATTAAATACCCATTCTGAGAAAAAGATAATATACAGAATAAACAGTAAATTATGGAAGGTTTTTTCTCCTCTTTTAATAACTGAAACTGTCTTAGGAAAATAAAGACATATATTTACTTATGAACAGTATTTTCTTAAAGAAAAATGATGATATATCCTACTATTTTTGCACATTACCTTTCCAAATATACCCAGTCTCTTAGGATCAATGAAGGGCTGTTTCAATAGTGATCTGAAAGGCAAAAAGTGTTTTGTTTTGTTTTGTTTTTACTTTGGTAAAGTAAAATGGTGAATTTTACTTGCTGAATATACTATGTAAAAAAATAAATTTTTTGTAAAGTAAGGATTCATCATACATGCAGATCAGGTAAAAGAAGAAATTACATCCATACAAATCGTACTACACTGTGAAACGTGATTTGCTTCCTAATTTCTTCTCTATATAGTAAACAGTTGGCATTAGGCTTATTTTCTCTAATTTAGATACCTGAATTTAAGCATCTAGTCTAAATTACCCATTTACATCTGCTTTTCAGTTGAAGGACAGAAGAGAGAGACTGTCAAACAGCCATTCTTTCCCACCCATGCTGGAAACCTCTTTTAGTCCGAGGAGAATCATCCTCCAGAATGTTAGGATTTTCCTCTAACTAGGGCTTAAACAACTGCCTTTGACCAGCTTTTTGACAGCTGAAGGAAGATAAGATGAATGGAAACTTTTTGACTCTAGATAATTAAACAAATAAGTAATTCTCTCATCAAGGTCATTCACTGGATATGGTGAACTTTACACAGAAAGGACAGAATAACCTGAGGGGAAAATCCAACCGGCTTTTGAGGAGACAGAACCAGCTGCAGCACCTCCTCTCAGCCAAGGACACCTCCTCCTTTTTCCCATGCAGTGCATCCAGAAGCCAGAAAAAATTTAGCCTAAATCATCTTGGTATTTGAGCAGGGAGCTCAGTCCTCACAGCAGACTGTGTGGGCTGCTCCCCATGGTGCTTTTGTGAGGGTCACCTGGAATCGCTCTGCTCAACACAGCCCATTTCTGACCAACATAAACACCAGCAGCCCTGTTGCCCAGGTAGGTCACAGCAGACACAGCTGCCTACTCAGGCAATGGTTGAAGCATCAACTGCTTTCAAAAGAACAAGAAGGTATCTGGCTTGAAAACTTTCTTTCCTTGGGAAACCCTAGAAAAAGTCCATCCAGACCTTAGTATTAGCCATTTTCACATGTGCACCCTGTGTAAAGAGTGTTGTCAAAGCTACATGTGAGTACTTCACAGGTGGAAATTACTCATCTGCAGCTGGTGGGTTTATATCAAAGAATGATAACACAAATGAGAAATAACAGGCATTTGCCCCAATTTTGCTCTCATTTACACCATTATAGCTCCATTTGCTTTGTGTGATTACTCCAGATCTCTGCAGTGAAAATGAGAGCAGTATCCATTATACAGGCCTAAAATTCTGCAACACAAATGCATTTAATCATTAACAAATGTACAACAAGAAATTTTCCTAAGGGATATGGACAACTAATAATTAGCTCAGATGGCATCTTTAGATTGCACAGAGCAGGTCAGCTTTACCAAAGAGAAGCACCAACACAAAACCCCCACATCTTTGATCTCCTATTTGATGTTTATAATGAAGATGTTATTGTTTAAAAATTTTGAAATGCATTAAAATAAACATTAACAACATTCACTAAGAAAAGATAACACACTGGACCGTTTCAGTTAACACTGCTCGTTCATGAAAGTGGAAGAAGGGTAAAAGAGAAGAAAAGTTTGCACATACGTACTCTACAGCTGCTATTTGGTCCTTCACTTCCACTGATCCTAAGCATCGATGAACCTCCTGGAGAATCTTGAGGCCTTGAAATCCACTCCCTCTGCCATCAAATCGAGCTACGATGACATTATCAGAGTTGACAAGCACTGAGTCCCAGTCAATGTGAAACTTATCTGTAACCAACTGGCTGCCTGGAGCTTCATCACTGCAAATACCAACACACCAGACACAAACGAAGACTATTGACAATGTGATGCACTGAGCCGATCTGCGATATTTCACTTAGCCTACATGGCAGAGTTCAGCTGGTTACGCAATCCTGCTGAATTACTGTCACTTGCATTGATACCATCACATTAGCTGTGCTGGTATCCCTGCAGCAGTAGTAAACAAAATGATTTCTTTAACTATGTAACCACTATGTTGCAGTGCTGCCAATACCTGAATATACTTTGTCGAAAGAACCAGAAAACTAGTGCTGCGCATTAGAAAGTGAAAAAAACCCCAAGACATAATTACTAATGACTAGTTCAGTTCTGAGAAAAGTCATGCAGAATTAGTGAAGCTGCACTAAACACACTACAAGGAAAATTCATTCTGTACCCTGATTACTATTTTCTAGGATATATATTACTATTAAGAAGCATGTTACTTTAGAAAACAAAAAAATAATTGCATTATTGTATACATGAATAGATTTTTTGAAATAGAGCAGAAAGTAGACTGAAATATACACATGAGAAAATTATATTTTTCCCATCCAAATTCATAGCAAGAAATGGATGCAGGCAGGAGTGATAAGTTTATTTTATGCCTTAAAAAAAACCAAAAAAACAAAAAAAAAAAAAAAAAAAAGAAAGAAAAAAAAGAAAAAGGTGGTTTACATCAGAAAAGGTGGAATAGAACAGGAGAATGAATTTTCTAGAGGAACAATAAGATTTGCCATTGAAGCCAAATACACTATTTTCCTTACAAAGAAAAAATAAAATGTCAGTTTTAAAAGGGAAGTTTGTCATTATTTTTTCCCCAAAGATAAACACAGAATAAAAGAGCAGGCTACCATGAAGTTGTACAAAATGCAAAATTGTTCTATGCAGGCTGCATCTGCCAGTTGACTGCAAATTAAAATGTAAAAGTGTCTGTGCTGGTTGTATGGAAATGAGATTGGAAGGTCTCTGGGAATATCCTGTCTGAGGTGAAAGAAAGATGAAGACAGAAATTATTGTTTTGCCAAAGAGACTTATGTAAACCTGGGGGAGGAAAGAGAGATAAAAATATTCTATAATAACTACTGTGTTACATGTACAATAAAGTCCTGATTCAATAACTGCTTTTGGCTGTGAATAACACAGACCATCTCCAAGGTAATTACCTGATTAATTAGCAAGCACATGATGAACACATGTTCTTAAATTGAGACCTAGCTATGTAGTTGCTGTATCATGTACTGAAATCAGGATTTCTCGGTTACAAAGCCAGTCACAACATGTTATGCTTGATTTATCTTGTGTATCAGGCTTATACTTGGCTTTACAAAAAGAAAGGAAGGGCATTTTTTTGTTTGCCTAATCAGTTCAGTTGTGATTACACTAATTGCTAACAATGTGGAGCAATATTGGAAATAAAGTCAGGTAAACTCTGCAGAAAATACATGATTCAGAAAGTATGTAATCATTATTATTTACTATAAGGAGCAGAACAATACTTTCAATTTCTGCTTATTGTTCACAGCAAGGTTTTCAGAAGCACTACACAATGATGCAGATGTTTTTACAGAGCATTTATTGTTACTTCCAATAGTAGCAGCCAGTTATAATTAAAGTTCTTGCAAATTTTCACAATAATGTCAGAAATATCCATATTTGACTAGGTAACTTTCCAACAGCTTAATTCACCCCACACCAGTGAAAATATCATAAGTCAGCCTGCTTCCCCCATCTAATAAAAGAACAGAACTAATACAGTGATCACATTAGTTTTTTACATGTTGTATGTCTCGGTTATATATACATCTGGTATATATAAATATATGTTTTATGTCTAGACACTTAAAAATAAGGGAAGAACCATTACATTTTTAAGCCTTTCTCAAAACCAGAAAGTGCTTAAAACCAAAACATGTTTTAAATCAAAGATGATACCTCCAGAGAATTTCTTCTGCTAAGAAAAGAACAACAAACGGAACCTCAGCAGGTGTCTCAGTGGGTGAGAACTGACAGTGATGGGTTCCCAAGCTCCTTTTTGGAGGGCATAGCTGGGCTACTTTCAGGTTCAGGCTTTAAACACTATATATCTTCCAGTCCTACCTGATGTGTTGTTTGATATATTGCTTTTGGAAGCAATTTTCCAGTGGCTAGTTTATTTCAAGATTGTCCATATAAGTAGTCTGTGACAGGCATTTAAAGCTATTTCCACCAAGGTACATATCAAAATTCCCATTAGCACCAAGTGGTCTCTTTACTCTTCAGTTGCTGCTATATAATGATACTGATTTCTGAGGTGTGCTCCCATCCTCCATAGAGAGAGAGCATACATTCTGTGCACCATTTAGGCACCTTTGCTAACCTTTTAAATGTGGCTTCTGCAAGGTATTAATTCTTCATGCAAGTCTGATCATCCTGAGGGCTTTGTAACAAAGTAAGATTGATTCTACAGTGCAGTAATAGATGCACAGCCTGACTTGGGAAGTTTGTCCTGGGTTTAGAAATATCTCAAAGGTCAGGTTTTGTTTTATGCTTAGCACTACTCACAGCCTAATTATAATGAACCACTGTTCAATGGTACACTCTTCAGAGAATTATTTCTTTACCCCACTAATAAGACTGCAAGAAAGTCTGTGCCATTTCTGCTTAGGTGCAATACAAACACACAAGTCTTCTTCCCACTAGACTTTGGATGGCCCTAAGGGGATCATGAGCTAGCCAAGGCACTATAGTAAAATCAAAGCCAACACCAAAAGGGCAATGCAAACCTACAGACTCCTCAACATCTCTCAGGTGTTCCTTTCCAGAAAGGACTTCAGGGATGTCCCCCTTACAAGAATATTGCAATCGAGTAGTGGAATCCACCAGGTATTTTTACACTTCAGGGGTTCCTGACCATCATCTCCAAAGTCAAACAACAAGAGAAGAACGATTCAAATGAAGACTATGCCTAGCGCTTCCTGATTCATTTTTCTTCCTTGTAAGTTGACAGCACTTACACTTTCCCTTTTTATCTTTGCTCCTGACTTTCGAGGTTCAGAGCTGCCCAGTGTATGTCTTCAAAAGCAACTGCACTTGCATTAGGAGTCCACTGTGGCAGCACAAGTGCTGACATCTCCGGCACACTGCTGAGCTCACCACCGACACACTGTTTAAACAGACAGAAGCCATCAATAATATACCAATATCATTGACCTCTGTGGTAATTTGTATGCTTCTTGCAAGGCAGTCACATACATCTCAGGCTGCCTCGAAAAAGAGGCAACTCATTATAAGTTCATATATTGCTGAAGAGAGAAGAACCTATTCTTTCAGATTCTATAAGGAAAAGCTAAAACTAAAGTCTCTGTTCATGACTTGAGTTACAGCCTACAGGAAATAATGCAGTGTTAGTGAGTGGCTGTTGTGCTGGACTCTGAGCAATACTCAGAAAAATATCATGACTGCAGAAAAATTTGTTTCGCAATTTGCACCATTTAAAAGCTAATTTCCAAGATTTTGAATAGGGATTTTAGAAGTTACAGAACTGACCAAGAGAGAGAGAAGAAAATTTTTAAAAATGCATGCCAAATGAGTGCTGTCATCATTAATTTCCAATACATCTCTTTCTATTTCTGCAAAACAGTGGATGTGATGCAGCATATGGAAAATGTAACCTGACAGTAAATATGTGACAAAGACTACAACTCAAAGAATAACATCTATGCAAAGAAATGTTACTGATAAAAGTCATCTTTTGTATATGGTGAAACTGACTGGGGAAAGATCATTTTGTAAAACTGGTGCAAACAATAGAAAAATCCACTTCATTTTCAGATTTAATAACCATCTCTTCCACAAGCATCAGCTTCCAAGCACACCCACCATTACTGGTCTAAAATCAAGGAACCTGAATAGTCTCAAACACTGAGAACAAAAAATTCCAAATGCATTCTCTCTGTTCATATGCCCTGTTCAGGTATAGCAGAGTGCAACTAAAGACAAAAAGTCGACAACTCCTGCCTATAATACTAAAACACATGACCAGAAGAGATTCCATTACATATGATAGGCAGGACCAAAGCAGAGAGCACAGTATGAAAAAAACTCTGTTTTTCTTAAAATATCTTTTTGAAACCCCTGGACCTGAAGGCTTTAAAAATACAATTTTGAGAACAAGAGATGCAACGCTGTTCTGTGTCATAGGAAAAGGAGGTGAAGTTTTAAAAGTCCTCTTGCTTTTATTTCCATGGAAGATTAAATGAGCGTCCTATTCACATAGCAAAATATATACAGCTGTGGGGGAATTGGGAATAGGGGAAGCTGAAAGAGGATGGATCTTAGCTCAGTGATTCCACAAGACTTTTGTGTGGACAAGACTGAAGAGAAAGGAAGTGAGCAGATCCATCACTGCCCATAGCACCAAGACTGCTACTGCCAGTGAAATAGTTGGAATGAGCTTCCAGTTTATTCCTCTTTTAGAGTAAGCTTAATGAATCCTCCCTCTAGGCCTTGAAAAACATTACAAAGTTCAAAGAATGGGGAAGGACATCTAAAAGAGCGAAAAAGAAAAGACTATTTATCAAATACTTTGATGCAACAGAAACACAAAAGATCAGTGGCGCACTGTGCTGAGGCAGGATGAATACAAGCATGAAATGAACAGCTGGCAAAGCAATTCATGAGTTATTCCCGTGACTTAGGGATCTCCTAAAAAGTAAAGTTTTCAGCTGTTTAATAGAGGAAAAACTGGCCAAACAGAAAGGACATCAGGGATGTCCCCCTTCCAAGAATATTGCAATCGAGTAGTGGAATCCACCAGGCATTTTTACACTTCAACACGCAGCCAAGCATTGTTCCTTCTCATGCAACACCTGCCAGTTAAAATAAGCAATATCCTTTATGACAAGTGAAAGGCACACAAAACAGCTATTAATTGGCAAAGAGTTAGCATACCTCAGATTGTGGATATTTCCCAATACTTGCATTATGCCTCTCTATGTTTCTTCTAGTCTTTTAATGACTTGTTCTCAAAGCTGCAAAAAAACTTTACTTCAAACCCTATTGTCTTATCTTGCAATCAGTCCCAAGAGTGTATTCACTGGAGGCATAAACAGGTTTGATTGCCTGTGCAAGGCCTAAAACTTTCATCTTTTCAACAACCAGGTAAACAAATTCCTCTTTATTACCAAAATATAAGAAAACAAGTCAGCAAACAAACAAAAAGAAACCTTTTGGAGACAATTCACTGTTACTTTGGAGAATGCCTGTTGGGTTTTTCTCCCTCAATTATCAGAACCAGCTTTCCACTGATTCAGTTTTACAATATCCACTTACATATTGGATAAATTTAAATGGCATTAAATAATAGATACTGACATTTAAGATACATTATCTACAGATTTGAAAGAATGAGGTTAATTATGTTCAAGGCAAAATAAAGAATAATTATCTACTCTGATTTTATTACCCAGATTAAATGCTAGAGTCTTTACTTAATCATTTCCTGTGTGTTACCAAGAAGTGTATCTTCCAAGTTTTTTAATGAGTAAGGTGAACCATAATGAGAAAATCAAGGATCTGAAATTTAAACTTTGATCTTAATTATATAGCAAAAATATGATGATCACTCTTTCAGGCAATTACTGTAAAGCTCTCTAATCTATAGCCACACTACATGTGTTATATCAGAAGGAAAATGAGTGTGAAATGTATTAGTGTTCAGGAGAATAAATGGAAGAAAGGACATGTTTTAATCTATTTAACATTTTATGGGCTAAGCATCACCATTCTGGAAAGAAAAATAACATAACTGGTTTCTACATGAGAACTATGTAAGATAGCCCAGCCATACAGATAGACATAAATTTTAACACAGCAGCACAATGATCTATTATTTCAGCATTGCAGCATGCAATTTGCAACTGCTAATGGATAAATGTTCACAAAACTCTTATGATGAAGGTTACAGGATATTCAGGGCTTGGTCTTGGGCTTGTTCCTGCATAGAACTGTACTCAGCTCACATGCAGGTTTTGCACCAGGACCAGATTCCACTGACAGGGCCCCTTCCAGGATTCAGCCTTAACACTCAGGCCCCTGGGGGCCACGAGCTGGAAGTTCAAATTTCCCTGCAGACATCTGTGCATGAATACAGGAGCCTTACTATAATCATGCACCTTTGAAATGGTTAATAGCTTTCAGTGCTTTGAAAAAAACCCCACACCAGGTAGTACCAAAGTTCCTCTGCTTTACCTGTTTCCAAATCCTGTTAATGTCATTGTAACCCTGTTGGTGCAGAGAGCTCATGAACACCACACAGAAGTGCTCACTGCTAGTGAAAATTTACAGTGAAAAAATGAATCTCAGTCATAAAAAACCACTTTACTTTGAGACAGTGAAACCAGCCACCAGCACAAAAGTTCTGCAGAGATGAGACCACACAGGCCAAATAGATTCTGGCAAAATTCAAGACACTGGAAGATCAGTCCTCACCAGAACCTTGGAGTGACTCTGGAGCAATGAGTGTGGCCAAACAGCCAAAGTCTCTAAGTTCTGATATGCCATATATACTCTCCAGCCAAGGGGACAAAGCCCACATGCACTCAGAAACTTATATGAGCTTAACAAGGTATTTAATTTGCACTGCAGAGACCTATTAGATGAATTTCAGGTTTAAATTTACATTCTCTTTTCCTCATCTTCCTTCCTGCCTTCCCTCTCTCCTTTCTTAAGCCCTTGTCAAAATGCAGTGCTACTGAGATGGAAAACAAAACCCACTTCTTATCTGCTAATACTCCCCTTTTCCAGTTATATGTCTTCTCTTTATACACATCTAAGTGCGTGTAGCCTGGATCAAGGTGTTATATAGAATCTTCTTTCCAAAAAAATGGACATACAATTAAACCAGCACTCTTAAATGCACATTTTTAAGCATTCTTTTTCGAACTTTCAGTAGCTGGATTATAATGATGATTGTATAATGACTGGGAATGTAAGAAACAAAGTAGATGCAGCTGAACAATATGAAAGACAGTGCTTGTTACCAGCCACTACAGGGTGCTTCTCAATCAGTCCCAACAGTACCACTCTGGGAGTCAGGAAAGTCAAATATGTGGGAAATTAAACCATCTATACAACTAATCAGTGTTCTCTATAAAAGCTGTATGTTTCTCCTTGGACCTGGATACTTTTTTTTTTTTTTTAGTAATACTTCTGATCATGAAATAAACCTTAAGATGTGGATTTGGAGCTCTGTGGGTCAAGAAATCACCCCCTACACACCCACAGAGACCCAATCATTCTTTCTCAAGAGCTAGGTAGAATTTATTAGGCTCAAATAATCATCCCACAAGGGAACTTCCCATAATTTCAGTGACAGTTTTCAGTTTTATATTTCATTTGGGGACTTCTTTAATAGGAAAAGGGAATGCTGGCAAGCTTAGTTTAAAGTCTGTAAAAAGCTGTTGAAGAAATATAACTTCTTTCTCTTCTAGGGAAGAGGAAGACATAAATAAGTTACATTACATGAGCCAGGACAGACTGCAAATTTTCAGTTCCATATTTACATTAATGTGTAGGGTTTTCTAAAACCAACCCCTGCTAGAGCTAACATTGAAATTTTGATATTGCAAAGGTATTTGACTGAAAAAGGCAATGTCTCCATGCTGTAAATGTAGATACAACAATCTCTACTCATAAGTTGATGAATTTTCTTTTTTTTCCACATGCCCATCATAAAAAACCCCAACCCCAAACAATTATAAGACATATCCATACATTATAACTTGGCCACACTATTTGATCATTGGGTACCCAGAACTTTGTTAAGTTTAAATTCAGACCTTGCCTTTATACTTTTCTCAGTTCTTTCAACACTCGATATCAAAAAACATTTCAAAATAGGATTTCCTTAGCTTTTTTTTTTTTTTTTAATTTTTTTTTATTTTCCTGTAATTTCTGACCTTGGACTTCTCAGGTTTCTGATCCTTCCCTTCTATAGTTCTACATGAGTATATAATCTCATATTTTACCACAACTGTATATGGCAGATTATGTATTTACTAGGATACTTAAAAAGGGAAGCATTACACTGCCAGCACCTTAGCTAATGCTTACTCTCAGAAAAAGGAATAAGCACAAGTGTTTACAAGCCCCTGCAGTGCTGCTGGGGTCAATTCAGAGAGTCAGTTTGCCTTTGGCACACTTATAAGAGCTGCTTAAAATATAATCATGCTTCCAAGATCATGCTAGCAAATACTGCAAAGATGAAATAATATCAGTGTCATGTTTCACCACAAGAAAACAAAAATGTGTTCATAAACCAATTAAAGCAGAGAGTCTCCATAACTGCGGATAAATAGAACAGAAAAATTATGAATTTTTAAACACAAACTGAGCTTAGCAATAGCAGTTTCATGCCTCTCTGTCCTATTATCTAAGATCTGATCTGGGTAGAATTTTGGATCATTCAGCAGCTCAAGCTTGTAAATCTCCCCTCACATCAACAATAAGGATCTCTGCTGTCATTCAGGGCAGGTCTGCTCCAGGTGACACAGCTCAGTAACGTGGTATTTTCATTACATTTAGCAGTGTACTCCTACACCTCTGTTACTGAAATTCACATCAATGCTTTCCAGATGGGCCTGGAAGAAGATCTGTAGGTATAGGAAAGCCGTCTGCACTCATGCTGAGCTCAGGTGGAGAGAAAGGAGTGGTGCCCATTTTCCCTGGTAGCTTCAGGCACACTCATGACTGCTCTTTCCCTCTGCTACACATTGCACAGACATGCAACTTAAAGGCTGTCTGTAAGAAACATACACCCTTTCTTTTTTAGGAATGTAGCACAGGTGGCCAGGGAGTACCACCTTCCTCTCACAGAGGTTTTCTACAAACACCAACAGATTTTGGATCATGCCTAAACACTTTCAGCCATTGATGCTCAAAAATAATGTTTTCTTCTTTCCAGTGTTCCTAAAAGCAGTTTTGCTTTATGCATCTTAACTGAGCCCCTCTTAGAAGCTCCATTTCTACCATGGATAAAAAGGAGCATATTCTCTGAACGAGATCCTCTGTGAGTAGGATCAGTACGGGTCCAGAAAAGACTGCAGAACTACTCACAGATACACCATCAGAAGCGCAAGTGCCTCACGTACATAAAAGTACAGAGAAGCAGAGTTAGGTTTGACGAGCTCAAAAAAACCCCAGGCACCTCTACCAGAGAGCATCTACCACAAAGTCTTCTTGAGAACAAGCCTTTTGATTTATCAACTCAAATCCATGAGGCAATTTTCCTACACAAAGTAAAAAATAAACCATTTTCTAATTACAGAGTTAAATGTTTTCTCTGATGTACTTTTCGCATTATTTTGTGTGATTCCACACAGATACTTACATTAATAATAGAAGGGCATACTGGTTTCGATCTGTGAAATCTTTTGGCAGTGACAACTGTAAAGGCAATTCTTTTAAGAAAAGAGAATAACATTAAAGGCTGGTAGTCACACAGATGAAAAACAGTAACATTTTAAGAAAGCTTTTGGTTTGTTAAAATAACATTTTGCCAGATTTACCGTAATCCTTAATGTGAATCGTTTTGATTTCAGTCTTGTAATTCTTTTTCTTAAAAACAGCTTCTTTCATCGCAGCATTATTTTCCAAAATATAAAACTCTAGAAAACAGGAAGAAAAAGCATGTTGGGAGACACGGAGAACCATCACACCAGATATAAATCAAAGAAAATGAGACAAATGTTCAATGATAAATCCTGTACATTAATTCCTTCTGTAAATATTTTTTTATAATCCAACTCCCTTGCAACTAGCTAATTCAAAAGACATACACCTAATGCATTTTCTGGCTTTGGCAGGCTTTGCTTTCACCAAGCAAATGAAATTGACCAAATGACAACTAGTATCTCTAATAAATACTAACAGGGGCTGTTACAGCAAAGGCTTCTCTGCTGGACAATATCTTAAGCCTCATGTAGGTATCCTTTTCAAGCTACCTATTCCAAGGAAATATTTGGCCAGCACAGCTCTGTGTAGTCATTGGATGTCCTTACTTGTCTTCACTTCAACCAAGAGCAAGACATCAGCTCAGTTTAAAGCTGTAGACACATTTCAAGCAATTCTTTTACACATCGAAGAAGGACTAATTTGTCATTTGTTTTTGTTTTTTTTTAATCAAATTACTCATGTAGCTTCCAAAATTTATTTATTTATTTTAAAAAATAAATAATGAACTCTTCACTTAGGGCCAAAACTGGATAATCTAAGGAGAATGTTTAATCTGGGCTGTCAATCAAAATAGAATAATTATAGTCTGAGGGTGGAATAATTGAAGTAATTCCTAGTCATTCTTTTATGAATTGAAGAAGATAATCTAATCTTGCACTGAAACATTAATGTAAATTATAACTCTTGTTATTTGGTTTCTTGTTTTTACAACAAACAATGTCCCTCTATCCTGACTTGTTTTGCCTTACTCTAAGATGCTGCACATAAATCTCTGTTTCAGTAGTTCACTAGCAACGGTATTTTAGATGCAGGTAACAAGAGCAAAAGTATCTTCACAGCACTAAGTTCTACAGAAGCCAATGAATTTACTTTGAGCTACCCCTTATTGAGCTGGATAAAACTCTTTGCCTTTTTTGG
Source organism: Hafferia zeledoni (assembly GCA_035583235.1). Lineage (NCBI taxonomy): Eukaryota > Metazoa > Chordata > Aves > Passeriformes > Thamnophilidae > Hafferia > Hafferia zeledoni. Next base: position 7,619,802 of record JAWWEV010000172.1, on the reverse strand, counting down.
TTGTGCATTAATGAAATGAGGATATGTAAGAATTGGTTTAGTGTTTTTGAACAGAAAGATGTTCTCCATTCCTGTAATCCACACCTTCAACACCTTCATGCTAGTGGGTCACAGTGGAAGTGGAGGTAGCAGAATTGTTACCTCTCCTGCACCTCAGGAATGGCTAGGTGAGGAAAATTCTACTGCTGAAGGACAGTCTGCCATTACAAAGCACTTCAAGCAGCCAGGAAACTGCAGCAGATTTAGTGTCAATATACAAAAGAATAATGAGTAAAACAACAAACAGAGGAATGGAATACCCTCCTAAAATCCTTTATTATTGGATTTGTCTGCATTGAAAATTTCAGTGGAGTTGTTCTGGTTTGAGAAATGTAAGAAAAGGACTAAGCTCACTGTATTTAGGTCAGGTTTTGTGATCAGTCATCCAAGGACTATACCTTACATCAACATAATTGGACTGTTAATGTTAAAAATATCTCTAAAAATACAAAAGTTGTATTGTAATGGCAGCATGACTTAGGAAGTGAAGACCAACCTGACACCTAATTTACTCAAGTGTAAACAGGAGAGGAGATGAGTTATATGCATTCAGCATAAAACACATCTGGAAATCTTGGCAAAGTTTTAGTCATTTGATTAACTTCTTTCCTTATCATTTGAAGATGTGGATGTTGCCAAAAGGTGTTTAATAGAACCTTACATGAATAAGCTATCTATTAGTTTTCATGTACTTTCAATGCCCTTTCCCTTCCCCTCCACTCTCCAAAACAATCAGAGATGATAATAAAATTTAACTAATTCGTAAGGAATACTCACTTGCAGTATTACTTGTACTGTGCACACTGACAACTGGAACACCTGGTCCTGTTTGAGGAGAGAGGAAAACAGAGGCAGTGTAGGGCAGTCAGTGCTCAGCAGTTCAGTAACACAATGACAGCACCAGTCACCATGTGGGGTGGGATCCTGCAAGCTCCGTACACACACTGCCCTTCAAACACAGCAGGAACCCCACTGGTGCCTCTTGGCAAGGACACAGGTACCAAAAACTACAGTACCAAAAAAGTGTGAAACAGAGGCCTTCTGCCGGTTCAGCAAACAGTCCAGATTCTGCACCCACACCCAGAAGGAGCACCTTTTTTTTCCTCTTTAATCTCCATATTTTACTTTTAAGTGAAGAATAAAAATTACAGAGGCACTTAATAGCACTGTCAAAAATACAGCAGTTTGACATTCAGAAACAGTAACTTTAGGTTGACTGGGAAGTGATTTAATGATAATATTCACTTATATTTTTTATGGAAAAGATATAGAGGTGTTGAAAAATTTTCACATATTTCACTTAACTATCTGTTTAAGCAGGTCCTTTGGTATGCCTACTCTGCAAAACCAATAGCATTATACAGTTAAAATCTAGGTGTAATGTAAATTAATCCCATTTCAGACACTATATTTTTACTGTACCACTAAGAAACTACACCAGGAATAATTCTTCATGTCAACAGCTACTGTGCAAATGCATAAGATGGCATGAGGAACTGGGACGACCAAGGGTTCAGCATACTCAGAAGCAGAGCTGAGTCTGCTATTCCTGCTCTCAGGACCCTCCTAGTGTGAACCTGCAACAGAAAACACAGTGTTCCCACTCCCAACATGGAATTTGCACACAAGAAGCTTAGTTTTACCTTAGTGAGACAAAAGTTTAAACTACAAGTAGTCAGTCACTATTGAACTAGGGAGAATGATGCAGAAAAGCTGAAGTCCCTGAGGACCCCATAGCAGATGAAGGCACGTACCCTCTGAAATTAGGAGTTACAACTCCTCTTTTTTTGAGAAAAAACAATTCCCTATGAGAGCAGTTCAGAGACAGAGCATAATTTATGTGTTTTGAGAGGTTGTCTCTCTCAATTAATTATGGCATGAGCCTAGGGAAATGCAAATACCTGAAATAAGTAGCATGATGCCATTTTCAGCCGCCACTGAAGATTTTTATCAATTTCATTCAGCCTCAGGAGGGACTATTGACAAAAATCTTCCAGGTAGATTGCTGAGAAATCACGGCTTTCTGCCTTAGCTCTTCAAGAAGATAATTTCTTTACATGCTCTTTTCCTTTGGTTTGCTTTTATTTCCCTCCATCTCTTTTTACTTCTGAATTTGTCATTTTACTTTAAATTCTTATTTCAGAAACACCATATTTGAGTGGGAAAGCATTGATGTTTTCTGAGCCAGATCTCTTTGGCATACTAAAAGGTAGAAGGATGGTGACAGATTTGGAAAAAAAGGGAGACTGTAGTAGATTAAAAAAACAAACACTGATAAAAAAGTCAGACCTGTCTCTACAGATTATCAGAACTAACTACAGCACCTGGATTTCTCATTGACCCTATTATTAACCCTAAACCCACAGCTTATTTTCTGCTCTGCTCTCTTTGTGAAGTATCTTATTTGAGTGAAGATATTAATATCTGTTAGTGTTTATGAAGTGCTAAAGGAAAAATTCACAAGGAGTGTGGAAAGTAGGTGCAAAGACTGCACTTGCCAAAACTGAGGCCAGTCCTCCATCCATCACACTAGAAAGAACTTCTCACCCAGGAGAGTCTCTGGAGATGGACAGAGCTGGTGTACTGAGACAGATCTCCTGGCTGAGGAAACCTAAGAAGGACAAACTATTCTAATAAAGGTGCTTGTGGGTAAACAGGAGGTGGAAGAACTTATACTTGTATAGACCAAACTAGTTCAGAGCGTCTTGAAGATTCTTCTGGGCAAACTGCTTTTGTACCAATTGGGCAAGGCTTTTTATTGTGGGGAAATGTGACATAGATAATGTCATGTCTCCTGGAAGCAGTTTCCCTCCCACTCCTACAAACAGCACACTGCACAAGAGTTTTGATGCCTGTTCTATGGTGATGTTGCCATTGACTTTGATACTCCCAAATACCCAACCCAGCAGAGCCGTGGCAGTACCTGGGGCCACACTGCTGCTGTAACTGCCAGGCTCTGGTGAAACACCAGGGAAGACCACTGGATGGCTGGCAAGGTGACAAGCTGACAACTCTGCATGATATTAGAGGTAGGAAAAAACATAATGACAGTGGTTTATCATCCTTGCCCTCCACCTGCAGCTCAGGACAGTTTGCTGGTTGCAACTCAGTGGAGTGTAGGTTTAATCCCAGAAGGATGATCTACAACCTTACCAGCTCCAAGAGAGAACTGTCCCCTCCAAGGTCACTGGAAGTCATGAGCTTGTGAGTACATCCATGCACAACTTCCTACTCACATCCATTTTTTAATATCAAAGGAATACATTAAAAAATACAGGCTGAATATACTTTGCTAAAATAGCAACAAGAAGCTGTCCTTTTGGACCCTGTCACATTGCTGATTCAGGGAGAAAAACTCTTACCAATTTACCAACCCTCCCTCTTGAAGGAATCTGAGACTTACCCCAGAGGGACTGTATCAAGAACAAAAAAACACTCTGCTTAAAGCATGGGGGAACTCATTACTAGTGCAATCTTTACTCAGATATGGACCTCAGAATTAGCTCTGTAACTGCTGCTGTAGATTTAACCATGTACAAACTATACAGTTTGTACAGTTTTTTTTCTAATCAGCTATGCAGTGTAGGTGCATTTAAAAAAAAAAAAATCCCTGCAACAAAAATAAAACCAAACCTCTTATTTTAGCCAATATATATTCATAGCTTGTTTGTTTGGATAAGTTTAATGCTCAACCAGCAGATATATTATTTTTGTGCAAAACAAGAAAGTAGAGTTACAAAAGAGGTAGAAAGATGCATGCAAATAAAATAGGCTATTCATATGTATTTCAGATGAATTGTCTTCTACTCTTTTCAGTCTGATTCTAACTTTGCAAAAATACTGGGAGAACAGTGCCTATAAATATTGCAAGTTTCAAGGACAACGGGTCTAGCTCCACACTTTTTTATTGACTGTCTCATGCTTTTCTGAACCTTTCTTAATAATCTTATTTATCAGTGTTTATTTCTTGAGTGTAGGTTATAAATTTCACAGCATGGGATGGTTCTAGTTTTTTGTTTATAGAGAAACTCTGATCCAATTGGTGTCAGTGCTACTGGAACACAGCTAAAAATAAAACTTGAAGAGTTATTTATTGCAATTGTATTGACAGAAAGGATGTGCAGATTAAACTACACCTGGTTTTTGGTAGATACACATATATATAGGGGGGTAAGTGTGTATAGATACACTGTGCACACACAAATGTATAGACATAGAGAAATAGCATTACAGAAACCAGGTCCTCACTTTTTAACTAGTTATAGTCACACAAGATCCATCCCAAAACATAAAATAATGAAGCTGTTACAAACAACCATAACATCACCATAAATTCAAAATTTTTTGGTGAAGGGTTTTTATTTACAGTGAATTAAGTCAGTGTCCTTTACCTGGACGGAAGAGTTAGGACTGGAGCTGCTTTCTGATATCAACTTGTTATTTATGTATTACACAGAATATCTTTACTTAGTCTTGGTATAGGCTCTGTACAGAACTTTGAGTATTCTACCACTGAGCCAAATGTTAGATTCCAGCCCAATGCCTTTCTCAAGAGAATACAGTAACTCAGAGGCAAACACGGTACTACTACATGCCATGAATTTGACTTACCTTTACAGTGCAGTAGAAAATGTCTATTCAAGGGGCTAAACTTTGCACTGAAGTATGTGCACTGGTCTTTCAGGATGTTACATGAGAGACACTGACGATTCAATGATCCCACTGTTGATACACTGGGGAAAAAATTGATCACAAACATTTCACAATGGAATAAAATGCAATAAACCAAGAATTATCTCATCAGACTGACAGAATTTGTTTTAATCCCCAGAGTTGCCAAAATACCACTGACTCATTTTGTTCCTGATGCAAACTGTTTTCAGACGACTCAGTGGACTACTGTTCTGCAAACTGGGCAATGTGGACAGGATCTAAAACCTGCCCAAAGCAAGACTGGAACTGCAATAGGTAGCAGTGCTGTGGGGTAACAGCACTAGCAGAACACCCTGAAAAGCCTCATTAACTTCAGATTTAAGCACTGAAGTTTGTGCAAGGATGAGGTGGTCTAAGTTATGTGATTAAACCCTATAAATATTTTTATTTAGAAAACCTTCAATACTTTCAAAATAGTCATGTTAAATGCTTGCATTTAGGTTTACCTTTTTAGATGCTTATAAATGACTAGTAAAGTCATAATTGGTAGAAATGTTTTCTGTTAAAATCTTTCCCATTTTTCAGGAAATGTAAAATATTGTTGGCATTTTTAATTTTGAAAAGCTGTGATTCCTTGTTACAGCTCAAGCACACTAATTGTTACACAATATAAATGATTACTCAAGCACCACAGCACTCATAGCTTGGATGAAGAAGCTGTTAACCCAGCCCCACGTACTTCTTACCTGTGTAGTTGTCTTCCTCTTGGGGATTCCTCAGTGCTTAAGAAATAACTGTGCCCAAAAGAAGAACAAAGTTAAACTCAGTTTTGTAAACTCTTTGATGTGGGTGGTGTTTAGAGACATGAGACATCACAGATAACATTTTTAAAATTAAAAATTCCCAAATATCCAGGAAGATAAAATAGTTATATACAACCCTAAGATCCCAGATTAAACTCATTCCCCATACACAGAGTAGTTTATTCAGATCATGTATGATTTCCTCTTTTAACAGTGATGAGCACAGTATTTTATGGTTTCGGTTTAATTTCTGTAATGCCCAGGAGCTCCAGTAGCAACCGGGATGCCTTTCTGCATATTAAAAATACAGTAGAGAAAGTCTCCCCTTCACTCCAAGAGTTTGCAATACAAATCCAAGTGGTAGTTAAAGGTCACAATGAAATTATATCATGTATTACAATGGGTCTTATGATACCCAAAAGCCTTTTTGAGCTGTAGGAAAACCTTTTCTTCTGTTTAGTTTGAATGAGTGGAAAGAGCCCGGGTGGTAAAACTGCAGCAGCAACACCAAGACAAGCTCTTGGTGTTTCCCAGGTGAGATTCCCACAAAGTTTCTGCCTGATAGGCAGAAGAAGAGGAGGAAATCCTCTCAAGATGCTGAGACAACCCACATGCAGTCTGTCACCTCTCTGCAGGCTGAGGGCATCCAGACCTCATTTTTTCACTTGAGCCTGAAGAAGTATCCAGAAATTATGAGTATATTAGTATAATTATGAGTATATTTTCAGAATCCATGGAAAGATTAAAAAAGAGTCTTCTCTAGTACTAATAGAGGAGCTGGGCCTTGCTACAGCCTGAAAAAGGTCCTAGTTAAAATATAATTTATTTTAAAGAAAATGAGAATTAGATATGTCTGTTTATTTCTTGCCATGAGCAGATAGAAGTGAAAACTAAGCAAGATCCACTGAAGTTATATGTAGCCTTCAGACATTTGTGTCTTCCCCGAAAGCACCAAGTATGTGCTGCATTTCTTTCCCCTGTAGCACTAAGATGGGCTTTGGAAAGATTTCTCTGTGAGGGAGCTGTGTAAGAATCAGGAGTTCTGATAATCTGTATAATTTGTATTTTTCAGGTTGAATCAGATCCTCAAAACTCTGAGGGCTGATGCAGTAACCAAGCAAGGATGAAAACTGAATGTTTGATGTTTCATCATGCTAAAAATTTCCAATTACTCCTTATCTAGATTGCAGGAAAGAAGTCGCCAAAATGTTATTACTGTTGCATTGTGTGTTGATTTCTTTTATTCAGAAAAATAGAGAGTCAAGTGATGTCATGGTGTGCTTCTTTTCCCTCTGCATAAAAACACACACAGTAATGGAACGGCAGATAAATTGTCTTACGACTGCACTTTATGCACTCAGGTGTGTCAGAGTTATGGTAATGCTCAAAAATGAAAGAAACATTGTTGTTTAATTTCAGATATGATATTTCCAGTTAAATGGATTCCACTTCAATAACTCAGATATTTTTATAAACAAATACAGAAAATAGTGCTTACATCTTTTGAGTATTTTCATCATATGCCAGTATTTTGATAACTTCCCAGTTTCCTGATGTAAGGTGTCTCACATTGATTTGTTCACTTTTAGCCTGGAGAGAGATGGAAAACATTAACTTTCACCTTACTCATTACATTTTGTTTTGTCTAGAAGGATTGTCATTACTATTTATAGCTTTTAAAACTAATATATAGCATAACATCTTTAAATCACAAACCTCACAATTCGATAGGCCTGAACTTCAACTAATCTTCACTCCCATATATAAACTTCTCAAAATCGTTAAAGTAATGTCAGTTTTCATCACAATGTTTCTTTCAGTTGCCCATATGCCAACAATGCAATCCTGTACTTCAAGCTAAGGATCTTGTAATTACTCATACTTTATTTTTCTTAGTGTTTCTTTTCCTTCACAGTGGCATTCCAGGGAATCTTTCTCAGACCCCAGAAGCCAAAACTCTGTTTTCAAATTCAAGACAAACTTTGTAAAGAAAAGAGGTGATACTTCAGCTTCTCTTTCAGCTTTAGTGGGCAAAACAGAGAAGCAGGAGCTACAAAGGAGGTCAGATGGAGGATCTAAAGGTGCTTTCTGGTCTTTTGGTCTCTGATCCTGGAGCACCAGCCCATACCTAATTGCCATGGCCTCAATTTTCATGTGGCCCTCAAAAAGCCATAAAGGCAAAAACAGGTGTTTTGTTTTGTTTTTTAATCCATGCATTTCTGAACTGTACCCAGAGCTCTGTATCAACAGCAGCAACAACTAGAAAGCAGAAAATGCTCAAGGATGCTTATGAGGAGGCAGAACTGAGCCTCTTAGAACTGATCTGTTCTCTAACAGACCTTCAGGGAAGGAATGATGTAGCAACTGTACGATCAGACTTCCAAATACCAAATGAAATCAGGACATTGTGCTACGCACTGTACATATGCTTATGATGAGAGCTCCTCATTCAGGAAGATTGTGATATTCAGTGCTGTCTCCAGGAATGATTAAAATATGTATTAGTGATTTATTATAAGTGACTATTTCTTCTCTCTCAAGAGAGAAGCTGCAACAATTGAAAGAGATATTTAAATATTAAGATCACAGAATCTAACAAGAAACAGCAATAGAAAACCCAGCCAAGCGTTAATAAACATGGTTATTTTTCAAGGTTACAGCCATAATACATAATTTATGAAGCTTGCAGGAAGTTATCGCCTTGATCCATTAAAGTAACTTTATAATTCTTATTTTGTGGTTAGAAAAAAAGAGACTCTCTACAATTGCAAAACTCCATGAAAGAAATTTCTAGATACATAAGATATGATTCAATCCCACTTTGAGATTAGTTTCTTTTAAATATTTCATAAGTTACTAAAAGCATTTGAAAACAATAAACCACATATCCACCTCTCTGCGTGCAGACAGTAAATTATGATAGGCAGGAACCTTTTAGACAGTAACATCCACTTGCATGAAGATTTAATTAGATGCTTCTGCTAACCTGCTATGTGTCATTGACACATGCTTTTCTGAAGCACAGTCAACAAAATGCAGCCCCAAACCGACTAGCATTTGTCAGCATTTGTTGTAAGATTGATAAATCAACCTCAGTGATTAAATTAAAGCGAGCCACTAAAATGTACTTCTTTGCCCCTGCAAGTTCACGTTGGTTCTGTGAACTTTCCTGCAGGCTGATTCCTGTTAATGAGCTGATACCTGTACTGAGTAGCACAGAGAAGGAATGCAAATCCAGTTGCCAAATTCCAGTGCTACCCAAGCTCCACCACGGAAAAGCTGTGATCATCTGGGCACTGCTGATCTGCCAACTGCTTTAAATTCCACAGGGCACCTGCTATGCCACTGTGGCTCTCACAAGGTGTGACAAACATCTAATGTGACAAAAGACTTTATGTGCAACGCTTAATATACTTTTTATGCCTCCATGTTTGCTTTAGAAATAATGGACAATCAGATTAATGCAGTGTGTAAAACACATCATATAAACACATTTCCTGCCCTTTACTGCTCTGTATCAGCCCCATTACCATGCAGAATGTTGCTTCTGATGAATAATACTTGATACATGGGACATCACATTTCCTTCTTCTCAGGAGCAGCTACATACTTAAAGCCAAATTTGTCATTGGTTATACCGTTCAGATTTGTTTATTCACGCTGATGGCAGTCAAAATAGAAGTATTTTTATATTTGGAGCTGTGCAGTACCCTGGGCTCTAATTCTGCCTAAAAGGAGCAGAATACTAAACATAAGCTTGACTTTAAACATTATTCTGGTGAAATTGTGTGAAGATGTGTTTAAAGTAGGTGTCTATTTAATTACCTTATTGAACAAGAATGGGCTTAATTTTGCTTAAATATTTTCCTGAATTAGGATGAAGTTTCCTGGGCTTTTTAGTAGTGAGAAATGTCAGAACCTACAGGTTTAAGGAAAATTTGATTGTATCTGTAACATCCTTGAGAATGCTGCAAGATAACTTTCAGAGCTAGATCATTATTATTTCATGTATTTTTAAAGATACCTATTCATATTGAGAAACATACCAAAATAAGACTTGATCGATTAAATAGTTTTGCTCTGGTGTGAATTTTCAGGTGGTTACTACATTAATATACCTTTACCAGACTCTCATCTGAGCTTGTGTTTTATTTAGCAGACAGAATTTGACATGTCTTTGATGCCTTTTATCTTCATTGACTCTTTCTTTATATATTTACTCTAGTGAATGAGTATCTTAATTCTTGCTTCTTCAGGTTAAATTTTCATTAAAGTTCCTTTGTTCTTGTTCTGTCCGTAGTAAATTGTGAATGTATTTCAGACTTAATAATGTTCATACCAGAACAGTCATAAAGGCAGATAACAGAGTCCCTGGTGCCAAGTCTGCTATTTTGATGTTTTGGGTACCTTGATAATCCCTCCTATGTCATATGGCACTGCTAAAGTACCTGGATTAATGCTCTGCTGATTTAAATAGATGCCTTGGAGCATTCTGTTCCAGGACATAATTTCCTTTATTAGTTCATCACAACTTCATACTGGTGACCTTCAAAGTCATAGTGCAAATTTATCTTCTTTCAGATTCTTCTCTGGAAAAAGTAATGACCCTGGGAAATGGAAGGCACTGAAAAATGTCGCAAAGGGTAATAAAAGAATTCTAACTTGCACAAAATTTTAAGTTTGGGTATTGCCTCCCTTTACTGTTCTGTGTAAGGCCAGATTCTGAAAAGATATTTAAAACTATACTTATGCATGTATAGTGCATATAGAGAGGGTAAAATTAGTGTTTCTGAAGGTCTCTTGAATTTCTGTGCTATAAAACATTACTATTGACAGTAAGGTTTAAGAAGAAAACAACTCTGCTTGTCTACAGAGGTGCAAAGAAAACATGAAATCTTCCAACGAAAGTACTTGGGAAGTACCTTTCATTTAGTCAACATATGTGCTACCACAGAAGAGGTCTAAGGAAAGAGAGAGGAACCTCCACTTTTTCTGGAAGAAGTTATAAATATGTCCCCTCTACACCAAGCGACAACTTGGACAGGACAAATGATGACACAAGTGTTCAGACTCCAGTAAGTGCAGACCTTTGCAAGGGTCCTGTGTCCTCAGTAAAAGTCCCAGATGACCACTAAGACATTAAAAACAGCCTGAGGGAAAACCTTACCTGCACAATGAACATGGCTATGTGGTGGAACTCGCCCCGACCTCCCTGCTTCACTGGGACAGTCATGAAGAACTTACTGCCGTTCTTGGAGAAAACCGGCTCTTCATTCTATACATGGAAGATCAGGTCAGTTTGCCACACTATTCGTTATTAAACTTCTTAAGAAAACATCAGCTTAGGCTTTTTGTCTCCTTGGTTTTGGTAGCTGCTATGCTCATCAGTCAACTGGAAAAAAACCCTTAAGTTTTAAATATATTGTGCTAAGATGAACAAAAATGGGTGGCTAAAGCCACTTGTAAGTTCATGCCATGTACAATCTTGCCCTAAAGCACTGGTTCTAGCCCTTGCTGAACTCTCAGCACTGGTTCCAGCCCTTACTGAACTCCCAGCATTGGTTCCAGCCCTTGCTGAACTCTGAGCACTGGTTCCAGCCCTTGCTGAACTCTCAGCACTGGTTCCAGCCCTTGCTGAATTCTCAGCACTGGTTCCAGCCCTTGCTGAACTCTCAGCACTGGTTCCAGCCCTTGCTGAATCCTCCCTCACAGGGAAAGTTCTGGTAATCTCAGCCGTAATGCAGGGGGATTTTCCAGGATACTTCCCTTTATAGACCTACAGTTTCTGAAAGAGGTAAGTCCTACCAGTAACGAAGAGAAGCAAAACTTTCAGGGGTCTTGACACAGTGAAACATTACTAAGTACACACTTAACAATCTGATTTTGATAAAGGTGCATGGAAAAAAAATAAGCACATTGAAGTGATATCCTGAATCAGGGTCTTACCAGAAATTGTAGCATGATGTGTCATCATCTCTCCATCTCTAACTTCACACATAAATATTAAATGAAAATGGCTTGCTATAAAGGCATAGTTTTTTGTTAAAATGATTTCTCATTTGCGCATTGCAAAATGAAATCTAAAGTGTATTTTAAATAGAATGCGTTTCATCCATTTATTGGACAGTTCTTCTGAAGCTATGAAAATGGAATAATTTGCTGACATATTACATCAACATATTGTTCTTGGTGTGAATTCAGAAACATTACACCTACATATTCCAGTTATAGCCCATATGACCTCTAATCTTTGAACTTTTTTGGGTTTAATTTGGAGAGGTTATTTTTTAATCAGAAAAAAATCAACACAGTATATAGGACATGCCTGGAATGGGATTCAACTAATTTGTCTTTACCCATCCCAGAGTTAGGTGGTTAATCTAAGTGCTCACTGAACTGAATGCAGACAGATTGGAAACTGAAGGGAATATTGCCTCCAAAACCTTCACAGGTGCCTCAGGATTTTATTAGCTTATAAAATACCACATAATTAAATAAAAATGACAATGAAGCAATTACATATACACACTGAAATAGAATTTATACTGTACCTGTTTAGGAAGCCACATGTCTGACTGCATTTCGTATTTCTGGAAAAAAAAAAAAAAAAAAAAAAAAAAAAAAAAAAAAAAAAAAAAAAAAGAGGAAAAATTGTTTTTATGGAATAGCTATAGTTCAAAAATATTTCCTATATTCAGCAAAGAGTCTTTAGGCATTTTATTGGTTTTTTTCCTACTGTGCTACAATCTTTGCATCCCTTTGTTGGCACTTTGAAACAAATGATAATTTAATTACAAAGTCAGCTGCTTTATTCAGAGTTTTTGGTACAACACCACAGGGGACCTAAGAATGCCATTTTCAGTCCTTTCTGATTAGCTATCAAGCTTTACACAGGCAGTTCTATTTGTTTTTTACCTCTAGGCATCATCTGACAACTGGATATTTTAGGTCCTTCATCAACACTGGGCAAACAGCCAGCACAAAGCTCAAATTGTGAGACCTTTTCAAATCACAATCTCATGTTTTAATGGGTTATAGTGTGGCATTAGTGATGAGAAAAAAAAAAATAAATACAAATGATAAATACAAATAAATACACCATGCCAATTGGAAAACAAAAAACAAAACCCAAAAAAACAACAAAACAACACCCAACCAAAATATCATGCACACACTGTTGAAAAAATATACATCAATTGTTGAAAATTGTCATAGTCACATTGAAGTAATGAAAATTTATTAGCTATAGAAGCATCTGTACATATAGGGCCTGAGAAATGAAAATCTGTAGCTATTACAGCAGCTGGTTTTATACAGTATTTTTGAAACTGAGAACATGTGCAAAATGCTAGGAGAAAAAAAAATAAAGTTGAAATCAAATGGTGTGATACATGGGTACATTCTCACAATAAGGCCTTTGTTCATCCATTAGTGATTTCAAGAGCATCCCATTATCCCAGTGGGTGCAGCACAGGAACCATCCAGGGGTACAGGCATGAGCCTGTTCTGAGCTGAGCTTACTACAGTGACAGCTCTTCATCCTCACCCACTTCAAAATGTGCTTTGCTGCACTCTAAGTCCTGTGGAGTGGGACTTCTCAGTCCCTCTCTCTCTCTTACATCATGCCCTGGGCTACAGCTCCCTGGAAACCTACTTCAAACAAGTCCAATTGACCTTGGAGCACATAAGGGTTTCCCTTTGAGAAGCGACTGCTCACAGTGGTTCATGACCATCTTTCCTAATAAAAAGACACAAGGCTTGCAGGAACCAGGTAGAAAGCAACCCAATCAACAAATCTCTATGGTCACACTCTTAACCCATATTTTGGGAACTTATTCATAGTTTCTGAGTCAGGAAAAGCAACCTGCACTATGTAGCAAAAGAAGTAGACGAGCTCAGAAATAATCTCTAACACTTCAACATGACTGACTTCAGTAGCAGACACTGATGGGAGCCTTTTGACTCAGAGGCCAGCGTTAATCACTCATAACCATTTACTCTGCCAAATTATACCCTCTACTTTGAAGCATCTGCTGGTGCTGATATTAGCAAGTACAGAAAATGTTTATACTTTTAGCTGGTTCTGGGAAGAGATCATTACTCAGAATGGGAAAAAGGCCAATTGCATTCAAGATGCAAGACTGACTGAAAATGGAGAGAAGTAATGCACAAGTGTCAGAAGTCAAATTCAGGGTCAACAGATGGGATGTGGCTGGATTCAAATAAAAAATGTATTTCAGCTTGGCCTACATTCAGAAATGAAGTATCCCTTTTGCCTTTCAATTTTATTTTTTTTCTGAAGTTATTTAATTCGGCTATAGAATTTGAAGGAGTTATCAGAGTTTTCACCTTTTCCTTAAACATATGTAAGCTGTGAGAGACACAAAGATCTAAAATGAAGCTCTGCAGGAGGAAGGAGAAACCAGTCAGCTGAAAATATCTGAGGGAAGACAAGGTTGTCACTGCTATCCCAAGTACACGAAGTTCAGCAACTGCAGCTTCCACTGAAGTTAATGAATGAACAAAGCTTAGTAATCCTGAAAATGTCACTCAAAGTTGCTAATTGCATGAAATTATTTCACCACATTTGGAATTTTCTCACATCCATTTCCTCCCTGTTGACTAATTATATTGAACTTGCAACTACTGCATCTGCAAACTCATTTTCAAAAATCTTTTTTCTGAATATGGAAATAAAATGCAGAAGAAACCTTAAAAAGAGATCTTAGGAAAAAAAACAAAACAAAACAAAAACAAACACAAAAGCCAAACAACTTACCCTGCCACAAGCCCCAGTTGTGGTTTCACAAACTGTAAGGATGGAGATATTCTGAGCTCTGTTTAACCATCTCACCACAGCCTTGGTGTTGCTTACCCATTTCACCATGGTGATATAATATTCTCTAAGTAAACATATGAAAACACAAAGTTCAGATCATTGAAATTTCAGATTGGGCTTAAAAAACCCCAACATATAAACAGTTCATTCAAATGCTGACTTGGTACTGCATGACAGTCTCAGTACTGAAGGATGGAGAACAACCCCAAATGCCCAGCACTTACCTGTGTTCCTAAAAGTGGACAGGCTCAGTCCTTCAGTGCGCTGTTCCCTTGGGAAATTTTTTGCATTTATATACAAGCTTTACCAACTGTGAAACATATGTTTGCCAATACACATAAACCCTGTACTTTCCAGCCAGCTTAAAAACAAGCACTGAATTCCAACAGAAGACAGTATATCCTATGCCAAATACTTTCAGAAGACACACATTTTTGCAAACGAATTCAGTCCTACTGCCAAACCCCCAGAAGTTCTGTAAGTCTGTAATGTCTAAGTACACACAGAGACCACTTTAAAATATCACTTGTTATACAATAACAAGTATTTTAAATGGGACTTCTGGAGAAAAGGGAAGTTCCACTCAGTATCAGAGTGTTTCTGCTACTGTTTTAACAAACAGCTCACAACAGTCTGTTTCTCAACAACTCTGGCTGAGCACATGAGACTTTTCAGGCACAGACTCATAGTATGGAAACTTTGCCTCCTGCCTCCCAAAACCCTGCTAGGCTGTCAGGCTGGGGATGTTACAGAAGAAGACCAGTTGCAACCTGTCATCCAAGCCAGGGTATTTTCTTCACTTCTCCGCCGCTGGCAGCTGGCAGCTTTCACAGTCCAGCTGAGTTTGGTGCAACAGTGAAGTGAGCTTGTCTGAAAACTCAGACCCCCTTTAAAACAAGGGGCTTAGCTTGCCTATAATTAGACTTTTAATCTAATACTGATGGAGATCTCATTACTCTTTGACAACATGTATTTAATTATACATTCAAAAGCCTCCTTGCTAGATCAAAGATGCTAAGCAGCACCACCAGCAAAACTGTGTACAGCTCTGATGCTGCACACAGGAGATGCAGGAGACACAAATTCTCTGCAGCTTCACCCAGCTCCAGGCTGGTGCTGTATTTGCAGAACAGACCTGAACAACCCAGCATGCACAACTTTCTTTTGGCTTTTATATTTCATTTTTCATAAAACAGATATATTCACATGTGGATACCAGAATCATAACTAGAAACAGTGACTTCAAGTGTATATGAGAACTGCCTCCTTCTACTATTACTTGGACATCATGGCAGAGCAGCACCTACAGCTGGCAAAGTCCAAATTATCCCTGAACCAAATTCCACAAAAGAGCCTTGAAATGCTCCATTTGAAAAAGTCTTCAGTGAGGGATGTAAACATGAGATTTAATAATACAGAATCCAGCTAATATAGTAGTGAATAATCCAAACCAAACCATAACATCATTTTTCCATCATAGACATAAACTCCTTGAGCACTGAAGTAAAAGCAAAAGGTCACTTAATGGTCCCTGTTTTTCCCCTCTGTCAGCAACTATGCATAAATGTATGTTCAAGTTTCACCACATTATGAATTGTTTATCAGGAGTGTATTGCAGTGTGTGTATATATGTAGAAACACATACTCTTCTGAAATTCAACATTCTCTCCAGGTAACATTCCTTTGCAATTCAGAGCACTGCAGGTATTGTTTCACACACACAGTGGATACAGAGCAGTAGTGTTGTTGCAGGTCAACAGACACGACCAAGTTGAAGTTTGTAGAACAAAATGTATGTTTTATTAGACTAGCTGAAGCAGTTAAATAAAACCAGAGAAGGATGCAGGACAAAAAATGTTTCAGTTCAGAGGAAGCTGCAATCAGTTCATGTCTCCAAACTTCTCAGGCTTTTTTGCAACTAATCTATCGTACTAGTAATGAAATTATGTGCTGTCTCTTTCAAATACACAAATGTATTGGGATTTCTAGGCCCTCTGCATTTGAATAAACATCAAGTGTCCTCGTAACCCCACTTTAAAGAAGAAAGACTATGATTGCTTTCTGAACAAAGGACTGAAGCAAGATATTAAGTTGTGTTTGCCACTGAAGAAAACATAATTGTACACATGAAATGGAAACATCAAGAGGGAAATGCATGGAGTGCAACCATGTGTTTAAAGGAAGACTCATTCTTTTTGTGGCATTAACGGTGCACAGTAGGTGGCAAAATTTTCTAAAAAAATTCAGGAATAAATTTACAAACATTCTTCCTTTCTTCACATCACAATAACCTGAACAAAATTTGAGAAATATTACCAAGCACCTTTACAGAATTAGTGCAAGAAGTAAATGAAGGTAGAACATTGAATTTACTCAATTTAAATCAAGTTCCAAGATGCCCTAAAATTCAGGGAAACAGTTTTCTGTCTTCAGAGGTTCTGCACCACACACACTTTGTGGTGAGTTGAGAATCTGAATGTTACTCTCTGTGGCTGTAACTGAGAGAAGCCCCTTTCCCTTCCCTTTGTATGGTTTCCTTGTGCAGGAGTGAATCTCTCCATAACACCAGCTGGTTATGACCAGTACAACATATATTCCCAAATTGTTTCCAGATTTACATACTGTTTTTCTCACTTAACTTCTTAACTTAACTTCTTCATGCCTTTTGACATTAAAGGACAACTTTAATGCTGTTTAGGAGAGTGAAGATGATGATCCTGATGGCAAAAAAATCTCTTTCAGATCTTAAAGCACCACTTAAATTAATGAAGGGTTAGCAACCAGCAGGAGATTTTATTGTTTTTCAGTAGTGGCCCATCAACAGAAAGAAAATACTTCAAAAAGAACAACTCATTCAAAATAGTTTCTCTTACTAACACCATTAGTAAGCATTCCAGCTGACACAAATAATTGCAAGGCATAATTCACTATTAAATTATTCCTGCAATAAATTATAGCGCCTCAATTTGTGGAGAAGAGAGCTACACCAGCTTAAAATTGTTTGCAAGAGTTGTGAATAAGGGCCCAGTGTTAACATTCTGATTGTTTCAGGAACAATTGCCATAAAACATTTGGGGAATTTTAGGAACTGGAAAAACAACATCTATATGCAAGGATGGTTTTTTCAGCTAGAGGCAGCTTCATATTTCCCAATCCCTTTCACACCATTCCCCATCTGAAAACGCCCTGAGTAAATAGGGGAAGTGGCACTTCTCTGGCCCTTATCAGACATATCTGGACTGTAGAATCTGCTGTTGTTTTCGTTATTATCTCTATTATAAAATATTTTAGGGCTAGGTGATCATCAGTATATGTAAGGAAACCAGAATGGGAATTCAATCAAGATGGCTGCAACTCTACAAACTGGAACACAAATATAGGAAGGGATGAAAACTTTTCTGCCCTTAAAGAAAAATTTCAGGCATCTCCAGCAAGGACCTCTAGCAGGAGAGACACCAGTTCCAGGCAGACCTCATTACTTCAGCAAAGTACTTAAAATCAAAGCAAATATTAAATCAACTCAGTGGTTCTGTAGCAGTTTCCCCCTGAAAAACACTGCCCTGCCTTTCTTAGCCCTGATCTGGTGGAATTGCTCCTCACCTTCTGCCACCTCACTGCACCTGCCAGCTGGGAAGAGAAGTGAAAGGTTGAGAATAATTCCCTCTAAATGAGGGAACACCCCGATTCTCTGCTCTGTGCATTTGCAAGACACTTCAGCAACCTCATGGCAGAAACGGAAAGCAACAAGTTGGCTCAAAGCAAGCAAAAGAGTAACAGCCTGAGAAGCAGGGCAGTGTTCACCTGCCTTGGTAATAGCTTAGGATTCTTAAATTAATGTATTTCTAGTGAATTGGAACTTCTCAGGACATCAAACATAAGCAAATCCCAGACCCCTGTGATTGATAAGACAAGCATCAGTCCAGCTGTATTTTATTTTATTGTTATGTTCAGCCATGGGGATTGAGATTAAGGGCATTCCAGTCAAAGATAAGTCTTGCACTAATGTAAAAAGGTAATGATTAGCCTAAGAGACAGTAAGGTTAAATCAGACATGAGTTTCAAAACAATGAAATTATATACCTTGATTTAAAGCTGTCAGGTGGCATCAGTTCCAGTGTATGTGCTGGTCCATACAGATTTACTACAAACAGCTTTACTGTTGGGTTTGTTTGACCTGCCTTTGGAAAAGAAAAAATAAATAGGAGCTTGAGAGGCACCGAATCAGTGACAGCTAAACAGACTCACTCATTAACATAATTTAGTATCTTTATAATAATGGAAATTTATTAAAGTTCAAATATCTTCGATTTGAACAAATTAATTTCATAGCCATGTGAATCATACAAATATAAATATGAAATAAGACTGAACTACCCTGTCCAATGGCAGACCTTCCTGGGCCAAGCAGGGGACCACTGCTAAGTGGCTTTGACCAGTTCAGTAAAGGCAGCTGCAAAAAGACAGTCAGTTCCTAAACTTGCAGTTAAATCCAGCCTTCAGCAAAGCCTTTTCCAGACACTATTTTTCCTTCTTCCAAAAAGCTGCACTACCTCTATTTGGGATAGCATTTCTTTTTTTCCCTTGCTTTTCTTTACCATTTCCCTCCAATCTTCCTTCCTCGGTTTGCTGAGTTGGAAATCGCTATTTTTGGCCCAGGAGCCAGCTCTTTTGTCAGGCCAGCTCCAAGGGAAACAAAACACTTCTTGTTGCTAAAGCAAAATAAAAGGGTAGTTTGAAATATATCCACTGGGAAGAGGCTGATAAATCCTGAGGATCTGGAGGGAGGTGGGAGTCATCCTTCTCCCAGTAACATGGCTCACTACTAAGGGATGTTCTTGAGATGAAAAGAAAGCAATGGTGGTAGAAAGAGAGACTCTTAAGGGCTGCAAGGAGATGCTACTAGTCCTACATCCCTGTCCTAAACCTATCATCTCCAGGTTTCTGTTTCATTTAAGACACAGGAGTCACACAGCATTATATAATGCCCTCAGGGTACAGGGAATGAAAAATGTGTCCCTCAATGGGGCTGACTCCTGTCTAATATTGGAAGGACAAGGTGAAAATCACAGATTCCACAGATTTAATCATAATAAACCACAAAGCTGTATATTTGGCTCTTCACAGGGGTATTTAGAAATGCAAAATATCTTGGCTGAAATGCACCCACAAATTCCTTTTAGAAATTGGGCTTATCTCAAAATAAAGCCTGAATGCTGTGTCCACTCATTTATGAGTGGCATGAAGGACAAGAAAGTGGCAGCTGTGTAATTTTAATAATGCTCAAAAAAGTTTTGGAAAGGGACTTAATTAGATTCTGGGAATTATTTTTATTTTTTATTTTAATTCATAAAAATGTCAACATTTTTCTCAAAAGAAATGTTGGGGTTTTTTTCCACAGGCATCCTTTGCACAAACACAGCTTACACAAATGCATAACTATGGAAGAAAAACACTGAAAGATCAAGTCCTTAGGACACAACTGCAGTCTCCTTATGTCCCTTGAACCTTATGCTGCTCGAGTAGTGGTGCCCAAGTGCTCTCACACATGTACACAAATGAGCATGTTCCAGTGTTCACAAACATGTGTTTCATTGTATTTTTTAATTCTAGTTATAATTTTGCACTCCATAATAAAGACCAAATCTTTTTTTTTAATCTCTGTTGCTGTATCACAAGCTTCATTACCAATTAATGATGTTTAACGGGTAGCTAAATTGGCATTAAATGGAGACATTAAATAAAGATAATGTTTTTTCATTAATGAGATTACTGAAGTAGTATTATGTATCACTTTTATGCTGAATTGCTAATGAAATAGAATTACTCCTTTCTCATTTACAAAGCTGACTTTTAAAACTATTCCTAATTTTTTTTCTTTCCTCTGTCACTCAAGACCTTTTGTCAATGCGAGTGTATAAACTACCTCTGCAAATATTGTTCCTTCACCCTGAGATTAACCCAGATGGTTAGAGCATGGTGCTAATAACACCAAATTTGCAGGTTCAAACCCTAGATGGGCCATTCACTTAAGAGTTGGACTTGATCCTTGTGAGTCCCTTCCAACTCAGAATATTCTGTGACATCTGTGATTCTGTGAGATTATTTTTGAGTATTATTTCATAGCACAAATGCATTCTATTTGTATCATGCATGTCATTGTTTCACTGTACCCATCAAGAATAAAGGGTCATCACCAAAAAATGGTAGCAGATATAGCAGGGTAAGAGCAGTATTTTCTAAAGCTCTCAATAAACTTCATTTGAAAATTTAAAGGAGTACCCTACACATGGACCTACATACTCCATCAGAAAGGAACTCAAGATACTGAAATTGCATGGAAGGACTGGATAAACTGATCAGTTGGAAGGTCAAACAACAAATAGAGAGGCACATCCCCAGAAAAATCCCCAGCAAATGAGCAGTGATTTCAGAACTTATCCGTGTCTGGGCTATTCTTTCCATTTCCAAAACAAATCTAAAAACTCTTCCCTAAATCTTCTGGAACTCAGTGATAGTTCTATTTTTATTGTTTTCTAATTTTGATGGCCAGGAAAATATGTAACTGTGTCTTATCTTATTCACAGCCAGTCTGTCACATTTATTAATAACAGCATAATCTACTGAGATCTGCGTCACTGTGGAGGAACATGCTCTGTGTCTGCACGCAGAGTGTGTGACACCAGTGCAGCTGTGACAGTATCTTTTCTCAATGCAGTCCTTCAAACCTTCTCTCCAAGGTGCTGGATGGATTTTACCAAGCCCAGTATCAGTGATTAAATTACTTCAAATTAGTTTATCTGGTGTTCCTTCAGCTGACAGTTTCTTTCCAGCAAAAGGTGTTACAGTCTACTGGAAAAGAAGTGTAATTATTATTTCCTGAAAAGCAACATGAACAAAACCAGCAACTGCTACTGTTTGGAAATACTCCTTCCATATGGTTGAATAGTATCATTGAACATGGAAGAGAAGGTGGGGGTTGCACTCACACTCATCTTACCTTAGGGTATGGATACTGCTTTCCTTTTGGATACAGGCTTCCAGTAAACCGGGGAATAACCATGTTGGGTACCAAAGAGTCGTTTATGGTCAGGAAGGCCAATCTTTCACCGTCTGGAGACCACCAGTGGGCAACATGAGAGTGAAGAAGTTCCTCTGCAAAAAAAGAGTTCCTTAGGGTCCATAAAAAATTACCACAGAGTTTCCAGCTTATTCAGCTGGCACTGAATTATTCTCCCAGTGCCTATTTGAAATGTGTCTGTTGCAATTTCAGTAATTTCATATTATCCTGGGTTGAACATTTGAATAACAAGGCATATTGAAAGACCAAACTAACTATTTTCATCAAATGAGTACTCCCACTGACATCAATAAATCATCTAAACACGAAAGATGATTGTAGCTGCCACATGTTTAGTTCTATTGCATTCCAATAGATGTGTTTAATTAAATTTTAAATTATTTGGATCATTTTAATGTTTTCTTTGTTTGGTTTATTTTAAGATTGTCAATCTCTTTTTTTCCTTCTCTTAATATAAAACTTCAATATACCTGATTTCTCTGAGTTGTGGCAGCTGGTAAAATGCAGATCTTTACACAGTGACATCAATGTAAACATTTTTGGAGTCTAATACTTTGACTTTCTTCTCTCAGTCAAATGGACAGCTTAAATTCTCAGGAAGTTCAGCTTTTCAGCAATTCAACTTTTAAAATATCCAAACAAAACTTTCATTTTTATCCAATTTTTTTTACTTTCCAAATGAAAGCAATTCTCAAAGATGTCACACAATGTTTTCTTACATATTGACACTGTATTGCATATTCAAAAGAAACAAACCAGAAACAACCAAAGACACAGCACCCAAACTCCTAGAACCCCAGTAAAGAAGCTCCTGAGCAATTCCCATTTCCCTCTGTACAAGTCTTTTGTTTTCAATTGTGAAAAGATAGACTTTTTTTTTCATTATGTATCTGATATGTTGACTTGCTTGGTAAGGATTTTGTATTTAATTCTGAAGAATTTGGCTGGAAAACTAACTGAGAATAGTGTACTAAGGGGAACAAAGGCCTGACTAAATAGCTAATTTGAGAGCCTACCTAACAAAACTACTTAAATTGTCAACAGAGACTCTCCAAGATGCTAATCAGATTCTGAGTGTTCTGAAGCAGCTTAATGGGTTGAATTATCTGAGGCTAGGTGCAATGAAGCTGGGACCTAAATTCAAAGTCATATATTCTGGGTCATGCTTCTTTCCCTGGCTGGATAACTAAAACCTTTTACACAGGAGAAGAGCAGAGAATGAACGGTGAATATCAGATAGCAAAAATCACAACCGTGTTTGTTTTAAAATATTACTGTTTGCATTTAGACAAGGTTATTCACACATAGAAAAGCTATTCCCAAATGATTTGTAAGGTAAAATGCTAATAACAAACTCAGGCAAATGATAAAAGAAAACAAATGAGGTCAAAGTAGGAACAGTGCTGGATTCAACTGAAAATCTCTTAACTTCACCTGGACACTATTCAGCCTGCTCAGCTTCTGATGCTATTAAAAACACCACTGAAAGTAGAGCACTGTTTTAAGTTAAACAGTGGTTAATGGGAAAGAAACACTATGTTCCTTCATGTCAGTGTACAAGGACTGGGGTCCTCCCATGTGTGTAGACAGAATTCCCTTTTACCCTGATTTTAATGATGTATGTTGAGAAGAGCTCACTGTCAGTGCATCCCATGAGTTCTCCAGAAGTCAGGAAATTCAACAGCTATTTGGGCCAGGGATTAAAAAACTTGGAAAAGAATGGACAAAGTCACTTAGAGAAGGTAAGGTTTTAGGATATACTTTGGGAAGAAAGCTTTGGGATGTGCATCACCTCCCACAACACTCCAGAAACTTTTAACTTCCAAACTAGAAAACTTTTGCTTTTCCTTCTCATGGCTGTGACTCTTACCAACTTCACTTTATTTCAGCAAAAAATTGATATACTAGATCAACTCCAATGAGCTATATCTGCTTAACTTCTTCACTTTGCATGCCATCATGTTAGATTTTAATAATATAGAGTGCATATAAAATGATATTCCATTTCAAAAATGTCCATTGTCCTTATGTTTTGAAATACGCTGCCACACTAAAATATTTCAAAACATCAATAGAAATCTTGGAAGTGGGTAACTACCAGACATAGGCTGAGGGATGCAAATTACCATGCTAAGTTCATCTGGGCAGAGATTTTAAAAAAAAAAAAAAACAACAAGTGAGCTGTTTGCACATAACTACTGAAGGGCCAAGCAGTATGTATAGATCATTTTAAGGGCCATGCTGTATGTTCCTTGTTGTAGGGCATTAACAACATTCCTACAAAACACTCTGCCCTGAAAATCTCTACATACAATATACCTAAGGTAGCTACTTAACACCAAACTATTTATCTACAGAATACTTGTGTCCCATAGAAAGAGTAACTGAAGTGTGTATTAATTTTAAGCTGCTGTACCCAGCTGGATCATCTGCTCTCCTTTTTTCTTCTTCTTATTTTTATGTTAAAAGCACTTCATGTGCAGAGAGAAACATTCTGCAGTACTTCACAGAAGATGGCTGTAGAAGACAGAGGGTACTGCAGACTGAGCTCTTCCCCACTTCAGTTAGTCACTGCTTGCCAGCAACAGCAATTTTTTGGGGAGTCTAGCACAGGCTGATTTAAGCAAAAGCAGCAGCCACTGTTGAGGAAACAGTAGACACTTGAAAGCTTTGCCAAAAGACTCAAATAGGATTCAAGCATGTTCTTAAAGTTAAGCACGATGTCACTGCCTGGGTTGAAGGGCTGGAGTCTCTCACAGGTCATACTGACACAAAGCACACCAACTACCACTGAGGGTGAAGGAGAGACGCCAATAACAAAAAGTGAGACATCAGGCAGTAGCATCACCTTTCATTATTTGTCCAGGGGCAAAAAAGAAAATGCAGCTCATTCTGTTTCTAAGCCACGGTTCTTCGATGTCCTCTTCTATTGGGATGTTTTAACTGTAAATAGGTTGCCACTGTTGCTCGTACAAGCAATGAAATGAGCCCTTTCCCTCCCCGCTTTTTCATGCTACCCTGTATCAAATGTATGATGAAACTTGCTGGTTGAAAATAAATTCCTCTTTCCCAGAAAACATTGCTATATGCAAACCAGCAGTCAACACAAAGGCAATCTGGCAGGAAAATGAGAAGGCAAAAAAGCAAACCTAACCTGAGCATTTTCTGAAATGAATAGGTTTGTGCTGTTGGGTCTGTACAAGGACCTTTCATCTTTTTTAATAAACAAATATATTCATCCAGCTTACCTTCATATAACCAGTCTGCAATTCCATTAAAAATAATTCCTTCTTTTCCTGAGGATGTCAGGCGCAATGAGCTACTCTTTACATCAGGCTGATAGTAGATGTTATTTTCAAATATATAAATCTGGATGAGGTAAGAGAGATGGAGAGAAAAAAGAACATTTTGGTAGATACAAATGAATGTTCAGCAATGAATACATAATTTCCTCAGGCTCAGAACAGTCTACAGAATAATTCAGCATGAGTTTCCACCAACATGGGCTTCATGTTCCCTTTTATTATCAATTTGGACAAACTAAGCAAACTTTTAATACTTATAGCAAGCCTAATTCTTTCTTTGAAATAGTCTTTCCAGTTGAAATGTTTCTATTCACTTCAAGAAATATTATTACATTCCTCAAAATCATACAGGAGACAAGTTTTATAACATCTGAATAGATACAGAAATTTTCCATTAATTCTATTCTATCCAATAAACCCATCTGGTTTTCTATCTGGGAAATGAGAGAGGCTTCTGCAGGGACATATAGCACAGTACATACATTGCAAATAAAAGTTACAACTTTATATCAAGGTGTGAGAACATACCGGAAAAGCCAAATCAAATAGCAGTCTGCAGTTAACTTTTCTCAGCTTGCTGACATTACTTCTGACTGACACACAAACATTTCACCTCAAGTGTGCTATATAAATGCTCTTTATTTTTCAAGATGAGGCTCCTCATCCTCCTGTTCCTGTGAACAAGACTGAACAGGCAGCCCTTTCCTGCTTCACTGCCACTCCTTGTCTGCTTTTCTCTCCCTGCTCACTTTGTTGCAAAGGATATCAAGCTCACTCATTGTGGGAAGCTGAGCTCCAGGCTCCCTGAAAAAGTGCAATTAAAGAAAGGGGGGAAAAAAAATTACAAAATTCTTTGGAGGAGTATGGGGATGGCCAAAAGGGCAGCAGACAAACACCATCCTTGGCCCTATCCTTCCAAGTCCAGGCTAATAAAAGTCAAACATTTGAGATATTAACAAGCCAAAAGCTACAGACAGGTACACAAAGCAGAACCACAGCTACTATAATTTCCTGTAGTAATGTTCTTAATCTTTTTTGTCT
Source organism: Hafferia zeledoni (assembly GCA_035583235.1). NCBI lineage: Eukaryota > Metazoa > Chordata > Aves > Passeriformes > Thamnophilidae > Hafferia > Hafferia zeledoni. Next base: position 7,594,044 of record JAWWEV010000172.1, on the reverse strand, counting down.
GTACTCCCATGTTCATTCTCCTGATTGTCAATGCCTGTGACTAGACTAAGTCATCTAAAATCATCTCAGAGTTGTAGCCTTTTTGGGTTTTTTTTTTGTTAAATTAAAATGGCCATGTATTTGGTCCCACAGCTTAACAATGAAATCAGTCTAACAGCAATATTATGCACCATCTTGATTCACGCTAAGAAAATGCAGGTAACAGCACTAAGAAAGCAATATTCAACAGAAATTTTTATTACATGATTTCAACAATGTACACTGATATACAGTGTCTCAGGGAGTCTAATATGAAGTAAATATATTTCCACCAAAGACCATTAAAAAAGCCTATTCATTTATCATTCCCTCATACTTCTATGATAAATGACTTATGAGAAAATACTAACCAAAGAGCAAGGTTTTATTATCACTATTACTGCTGTTCCCTTTGCTTCCAAATTACCATCTGAAATAGATTTCCCAATGAGCCCCCAAACTAATGATTTTTAACAGTAGCCATTTCATGATTTCTGCTGCAGAAAGCAATAACGCTGAGGTTTTTTCATACCATGAACAATGCAATGATTTTAACCATTACTGGAAACCAGGAGTGAGTTGGAACCGAGTCTTTTATGCTCAGAAATTCAAAACTCAGCAGTGAGCTCAAAACTGAAGTGAAAATAGTTGATCAAGTTTGAATAATCCAAAATGTACTGAGCAGTAATTACATTTATAGTTTTATAAATAGTATTTGGTACAGCTGAGAATTTAGGGGAAGCTGACACACGACCCAACATCCACAACTAAAGAAAAGAAGGATTAGAGAAAGCTGGATGTGTCAACATTTTGAAATAATATCAAGAAGAGCTTCCTGTAAATGTGTCTTTTCACAGTAAAAATGCACTTTTTTTTTTTTCCCCCCTAAAGTAAGGCATGGTTAATTGCTTAACCAAAAATAATTTCGCCAAGTACTTGCTTTTTATGTGAACTAAAAATACTCCTATCAGACTACATTACAGGTAGACTAAGTAGTGGGAACCACTCAACTATTGGTTTGTAAGGAACAATTTCTTACAGATGATAATCTCCTCTTATATAAACAACAGCTTTCAAGAGATTACAAAAAAAGCCCACTTGCTCAAATGGCTCTATTTTATTTAAGCTACTTTAATTAAATGAGATCAATCTAATTAATTTTGGAAGATCAGGAGGATCATTTTTTCTTCTCTTCCCCCTTTTCAGACTGCATTTTTAATGGTGAAGATTCTGCACACTGTCTTGTCTGTGCAACGAAAAGCTTTTACATAAAACTATCAGGGCCAGTCAAAGTACAGGATTAAGGAGTAGTTGTTATATGACTAACCAAGACAAGGTCTTTAATCCTGTTATTACCAGCTAGCAGACATTGCTAATTCCATTTGACAGATTTCAGATAAGGAAATATCTGAAAAAGGATACTCACTGATGTGCCACTGACCGCTGGCTGCCTCAGTTTTATTCCTCATTTTTTTTCATAAAGCAGCTTTTTCTCCATCTTCAACCAGTTCTCAGTCACCCTCTGAACATCCTCACAATCTTCTTAGTCTGCTCCGTCATAAAAAGTTTCCCTTTTCTCCTCCTCACATTTGTTCCTTCAACTTCAAAATCTACCCCAAAACACAATTTTTTTGTTGAACGTATGCACTGGAATATTTTAAAGTTCTTGAAAACCTTCAGAGCCAGACAGTGGACCTCTCTCTAGCAAGCCTCATGCTCATTGCTTACCTGAATTAACATTAAGAACTAGGAATTTATGTTTCTTTGCAAAACATTTACGAAATACAACCATTCATGTTCCACAACAGAACTAAACTGCACTCAAGTGCACATGGATGATTTAGGGTTAGTAAGTATCACTCTGTACTCACTGCCTGTAACATAACATCAATATGCACATGCCTGAGCCTGTAAAAACATCTGAAGAAGACTCCCCATTATAGTTTGTCATTTAATTTCATCTGTAATTCTACTACTTGTTACATTCCAGGAGGTGCCATGAAGCCCCAAACTGCAGTTTGTTCTGACAGGAATGGCCCATGCTCACCTCCTACAGTGACACTGCCTGTTCCCTGCAGTAAGGGCTGCATTCCTCTCCATCCCTGCACATGCCAAAGTACTCATCTGTAATTACTTAACTCATTCACCTCTTGGAAATAAGGACTTGGGAGCTAAAATGTTGATTTCTGTAGCAAAACAGGCAGTAGAGCTGTAACAGGACTGATAACATTACTGTGAAGGCACTTAGTAGTGGCACGAGAGGCTCTTCACTTTCCTCTCTGTAAATGCAGGCAGTGGATTCAATTAGAGCACAAGTACTTTGTGTAGCCACAAAACCCAATCTCCCATCTGCCACACAGTGCCAAGGAAGGCATTTCTAAAAGGCAGACTCACTGTGTATTCTTCTCCTCAGTATAATATTTATATGGTAGAAATGTACTTTATAGTATAACTCTAAAAATACCAAAATATTAAGAGACTGCCCCTTGAAGTGAATTCTGTTCACAAGCCTGTGAATAGACCTTTCTCACTTTCTCTAGTATTTGCACCTACAACACTGACCAGCAACAATAAGTAGTGTCAAATGGGAAGTGACTTTAGAAGGAAAAGGGTTTATTTAATGGGGATTTTTATAAGCCCACCAACTAAGAGTAGAAATGGAACTACTCCTGAGCTGAAAAGTGCAAAACCCTCCTCCTACACAGGGCCCCAGAGTAGAGAAAGTCCTTAAATGTCAGACCTTCCCCTCCCTGCACATCACCTCATTTCCTTTTCTTTGCTTCATACTTTTTTCTGTTGCTCCATTTAAACATTGCCACCAATGCTTTCTGGTGAAAACTCCTTACAGTTCTCCTTTATGCTGCACTAAAATGTGCTTTCAATATTTTCTTTCAAAAAGAATGAATACTAGACGAAAATTTTTATTTT